>OY757002.1:8898400-9498400 GCA_963580505.1 Ennomos erosarius | reverse complement strand
TGTTTCTGCAAATACCTCTTAGGGTCAAACTTTGATGACCTTTTATTAGGCAACTGGTTGCGTAGCACGATCTCCTTTTGTTATTTGACAATTATGGTTGTGTAACCCAGTTGCGATAGCGGAGATAGACTCCACGAGACGTCTTTCCAGCAACCGTAAAATACCAAGCAACAGTAAAACCAAATTTAAACTGTGCATAAAAAACACGCAATCAGGAACCTCTCATCGTGTTGACTTTCCTTCTGAAATCTCTTTGATCTGGCCCTTCCCTCCAGTTATTACGACATTTTTCTAATATCCGCCACCGTTCTGGAAGACTTCAACTTTAATCTACCGTTTTATGGCAACATTCGTTTCATATTGAGACATGTAATAAATAAAGGGGCAATAATGTTGGAATTTATATGAGTTTATTGAAATGTTGAACAAGGGTAAGGAATAAAAATTAATATGAGCGTTATTGATAATGATATCGCGTAAAGAGTACAGATAATGATTATAAGATGCCTTCGTGATTGAAAATTTCTTGAGCTTGTTAGACTTGTAAAGGTACGGTACCGCATACATACCTAGTAACATAATCTACAAAAATCTGCATACCACCTTTCCAACGAATTTTTAGATAGACTAGCATTGGACCATGAACTCACTCGATGGAATGATATGATGGTGTAGCACAAAATCATGTAGCGTCCAGAGACATGTCTTAAAACGGTTTACGTATTTGAAAAACAAATGAAATTGTAGTAAAATATAAAGAATAAAGAGTACACTTTGACAATTACATGCGAAACACACAACTACTACTTATATAACTATGTGCCCTCCAGTGCCCAGTGTTGGGGCTGTGTGGTCGGAGTGGGTGTGACAATATATTGGCAATGTGTTAAATATTGCTTGTCCGTGCAGTTCCGTGCTTCAATAAAATATTAGCATATTAACTATAACATACAGCCAAAACCAAAACTAGGAAGTACCTAAACAACTCACACATTCTGATAGACTTGTAACACGCAACACAAACATTAGACGCGCTTAAACGAATATACACCGCAATATAAAATGCTTTTAGGTTTTAGGAATATTTATTTATGACCTTTTTATGGTTACATGATATTGTTTTAGCGGCTGACGACCCGAGGCAATGGCTGTGTTCACGATCACAATAGGGAACACCAAGTTGATTTAGAGCAGTGCCTTGTCTATGACGAAAGAGACAGAAGATACTTATCAATATGATGATATCCATAAAATACTATCCTCAAAGTAATACGTTGTCCATAGAGAATATCTCTCGTTTATGCCCGGTGACGCGTCGGTAGATACCAACAGCAAAATACAGCCTCAACCAAAAAGGGACTTCTTTTTATAATCTCCAGAAAAGACCTGTCTACTACTCTCAAAGCATTTCTTTGTCAATAAACATCATGGCAATAGAATAAAATAGCCGGGCCTTAAAATTGTGTCTAGTAGTTAAAATATGGTGAGTGTATTTCCTCATTTTCGCTCAGTATCAGCGGAAAGTAAATCGAGCTCATTACTCCGAGCTTATCGGCGGCTTTTCCTTAAACGCCTCATAAACGCCACACGAGCAGCTCGCACTTAACTCTTGAATAATACAAGAACGGCCGGCTCAAATTCTCATACATTCGTTTACCTGTTAGCTGATGAATTCTTCATTATCTTAGTCTAGCCTGAATATATTTCAGTCAGCATTAATAGGTCTATAACGATACTGTCAGTACTGAAATTAAGTTTGAATTTGAACACAAAAATTACTAATACTTGGACCCTCTAAGACATGGACCAAATACAAAATGAGAATTGGATAAAATAAGCCTTGGTCGAAATGGGCAAAATGGTAAATAAAATAAATATGTTGTTCTAGGACAAACCAAAAATAAATTGAAATAAACTTAAACCAGTGAATCGTAATGTTTTTGCCGATAAGATCCGTAGACTACACGTACGTATAGCTATAGTATGTTCCAGCTAGTTCCAACAAAGTCTTATCAAGCTATTCAAGTATCGACGCCCCTGGCAGAAACACTATAGCAACGCGCATAGGTCTTTCTAGATTCTAAGCCTGTAAGTGCCGCAGGCGTTTGTATTTAAATACTACATCTACTGAATTTAATACGAGTTGAGGACAGGACAATGAATAAATAGTATTTGCATCTTATAGCGTGTCAGTATCAGTGCCTACTGAGCGCCACGCATTCATCTTCCCAACTACGAAACATCTGTTGGTATTATCTGGGCTTACATAAAATTTCCGAAATCTTTAAAATAATATGGAAGGGTCTACTATTATCCGTTATTTATCCCCCGTTAGTACTAAAAGGGGATAAAAAGCGGACGTTCCCTTTTGAGAGTATATCATCAGTATTCAGAACTTCAGAACAGAAAATCGGACAATAACTCAATTTTAATTGGATAGAGATAAAAGGGAATTATTAAAATATGATGATGGCAGATTAATTAATTTACTTACCGGCAACAGTTTTCGGCAAAATTTTCAACAACACGAAATTTCGCGGAACTGGCATGAATACCACGGACTAGAACACAGAGCTATGAAACAAATGACGCTTCGCCGAGCTATGAAACAAATGACGCTTCGCCTCTATATAGAGACGAAATCAATCATATTATTGCTGCCGAACTTCGGTACGGGGTACTCCTCTGTGTCAGTTTGATATTATAGGGTAATTTCGCTAGTTTCCGACCACTTAGTGGAGTTGTCAAGTTTAGGTTGCATAATAAAATGTACCAGTATCATTTTTTGACTTGATGCTACTAAGCTACGTTTCAAATATTATACTCTATATTTTTATCAGACTATCAATCATTTTTTAAAATAACCCACCCTTTTATAATATCTAAACCAAAGGCTTAATAGTGACAATTTTGCTAGTTTTCGATCAGTAAATTACATTTACGACCACTTTTTCGCTAGTTTCCTACCACTATAAATTGAAAGACGTAGGTGCCTGACTGCCTGTGGTAAATAAATGATCAGAAAGGCTTCTTTAGATCCTCTGTCTTTTATTTTCATGATTTCTCCAGCTTTGAGGCACTTACTCATATAAAAAAGCATGATCTTTTTTCTTACTGAGACCGCCAAAACTTATTTAAGGATATGGCTGAAAAATTCAGCTATAACAAAAAAAAAATTGGCTAACGTAGTTTATAAACATAGTAATGTTTACAAACTAAATACGCTACTTTTTTTTGTAATGAAGCCAGCCCACATTAGACCCTGGGCGAGAAATATTCAATGATGGTTCGATCAGTTGGTCACGCCTATTTTGCGGCCACCAGCATTAATCGTTTTTTTTAATCGTGTCTGATCTAATTAGTTAACCTTACAAAGTAATCGACTATTTATGTACTTTTATATGTAAATAAATACGTATTTATAATGTTTTTGATATAGTTTGCTTTTGCGGTCGAATAGCATTTTTCTGCAGCTGGATCAGTTTTCGACCACGAGCGATTTTGGGTATCTGAAGTTTTTATGCCAGATGGTGGATAAACGTGGTCGAAAACTGGCAGTTAAAATGTATGTGCTTGTAAACTTCAAAGCTTTAAAATAGAATTGGGGATTTCTCCTATATTTGTTACAAAACTGAACCTATTTGGACATAATTGTGTAGGCATAATATATTTTAGAGATGTGTTCACCGCAAGCTTTTTATTTTTTATATTTTTTCATCAAATGTACATTAAATGGTCGGATATAGGAAGTGGTCGCAAAACCGGCGAACTTACCCTATGGCAGAAGTACCGATAGTGATGTAATGCGTTGGTTAACCTTATAATTATCGATACATCGATAGTTTCTATTATGCCATCCGGAAATTTGTTACAATAAGTTTTAAATGTTTTCAATTTATTTTGTGGTTAAATTGACTTCTACTAATTAAACTTTTAATATCTTTTATGTTTATTAGGTTTCCTACAGATCCTAATATAAAAGATAAATAGATATTCGCAACTGGACAGTGCAATTAGTTTCCTCAAAAACATGATACGGTTTGCTCTCAGCATTTTGAAGCTGAATGTTTTATGAAAATGTCTAACCATATACGTTTATATTTTGACGCTATTCCCACATTGAAACTCTATCCTATTTTTAACGAGGTACTATAATTTCCCCCCACTAGGTGGACCGATGACCTGGTGAAAACCGCGGGGAGCCGATGGATGCAGGAGGCAAGCAGCCGTTCTAATTGGCGCTTTCTGGGGGAGGCTTATGTTCAGCTGTGGACATCTACGGGCTGATGATGATGACTATAATTTCTCTTATCCGCATTTATTATTTGATGAGGACATTATAATGATGTGGCGTGCTCGCCAATGAAAGAGTTTTCATGTAGCCTCCATGGAGCTATTAAAAAAAGGAGGGAATCCCGTCTGATCCGAAACTGAAGCTCCCTTAGGAAGCCGGAACGCTTCGTACGTACGAGCGGAACACGCACACGCTCACATCATATGCAGCCGGTCGCCCTACTTTCAGCTGACACACATATGTAACATGTCCGCCATTTTGGGCTTCAGTTCGATGTCAATCAAAACTCAATCCTTCTTTTTTTTATTTCATCCATGGTAGCCTCATAGAAAATCATTGCTCTTGGTTGCTAAGGACAACTGTGGGGTGATAACGTAACTTTGACAGCAATGCAACAGGAGAAATTTCATTCCGAATATGAAAATTTTCATAGTAACTATGCACATAAACTGCGTATTGAAACTGTCAAATCCATACATTTTTGTGTTTCTATTGATTGCAATCAAGTTACATAATCGCCTAGCTGATCTCATTAATTCTACGTAAGAATCTACGTCTTAGTCGATATTGAATGAAAAAGTTCACTTGCTTTTTATTTTGTAAATAGCTGTAAATTAAAATATACATCGCATGGTGAGCTGAAAAATTACCTTTATTTACTGCCAAACTAAGGACCTACCTTCTATTAAATAAGTGTTTACCTACAACACCTCAATGATACTCAATATTTCTAATAATAACTCATCTGAAAATTATATTTTCAGATGAATTCTATCAAAAAGAAACATGACGCAACAATACTGATGAATCATCAGCAAAACGTGTTACCTATGTATTTGGAGTTTTAATATATTTTTTCGTTTTATAACTTGTTATGTTTCTTCTATTTCGGCATATTTCAAACTTTAGTTTATAGATATAATTATACTATCACATATCAGCCGGCAGACGTCCACTGCTAAACACTGCCTCCCCCATAAATCCTCACTTTGGACGCCTATCGGATTTGCTTATAAACTTAATCTTTATAACCATAAACTGACGATAAACTACCTGTATACTTACACATATTACATTTGCCATAAAATAGTTGAGAGGTGGACTGTATAGCCGTGACGCGAACATGACGTACCTACCAATACCAATACATTCAATTTTATTTATTTTAGATTTATACCGGTATGTTTATCGGCGGCCATTGTCGACCCAGAATAGAGTATAATAGAATAAAATAACACTATTACACATAGAAATACGCACAAAAGGCACAAAAAATATAGGTAGGTACTAAAGTGTACCTAATGATACAATCCGGTAAGAGGTACCTTACCGCGTACTTAACTCATATCAAACTATCGATAAAAATATATCGCCTCAACCCACAGCACGTTTTACTGACAGCAGTGGCACTAATGACAAGACAATTGCTATATATGTCATCTGCGCAGGTAAACCATAGAGGTTTTATGGTAATACCTGACACGCTTAAATTGTATGAGAAGTGTCGAAAAGGCGCCTCTATGTAGAGGGGAAGCGTTTTTTTTTTTGCTCTGTGGACTAGAAGATACTTACTGAAAACGATTATATTATCAATCCATACGTTCCCACTGGTGACCTATTGGGATCTTTCACAGAGGTCACAAATTCACAATAACGAAGTGCAAGGTGGTGAATGACACGACAATCTTCGAATTCCACGATTCAATTTGACTTGATGCGTCGTCAGTCGGTTTGAAGACACACGAGTTTACCGCACGCTCTTTGAACATTTACCTACTATAATTTTCATTAATTTCATGAAATTCAATTGTACCTCCTCCTAGGTAGAATGAATTTACACAAGGACAATAAACTGCCTGAAGAATCAGATTCACTGGCTTCATCTTTTCGAGGAGAAACCACATTAATTGGACACCTACTAGCTTACTAGGCACATAGAGCAGCGTGATTCTAATCACCGATCACCCCAGCATCGCTACTCCGATTAAGTTACACTGTTAGCTGTTGTTCCGAACAAATTGTTTGGCATCATAATGATGGCATTTGTATAATGATGTTTAAGGCAAGTTCGTTAACAATTTGCCTTTGATAGGAGTTTGGCATAACTGAAATGTACAGAGGTCTATCGATTTGGAATTTGCGATCGTGAAAGTTGTTTTGGCGGATTTGGAGTTGCCAATTTGGCAGCGGATTGTCGCTTCTCGTTAAAATACTTACTACCATAAATAATTACCAAGTAATCTACGCGATATCGATATGTATCTAATTCATCAGCAAAGCAAACTTTACTGAAAAGAATTTGACCAGTCCTACTAGGAAATCAGCAAAGTAGACTCAACTATTTCCCAGGTTATGACAGACCATAAGGTAAAGAAGTCCGTAAAGCCTTTATCAGAACATTTCCACGAGTTTTACCGAGCTGAGTCAACAAAATAAAGCACACGTAACGAGGCAGGCTCGGGGTGAGCAGCAGAAAACCCGTGACATCCGGACGTCCAAAGTTAGCTATTATTAATGAGTTTCCGAACTATCCAATGGCTGGTAATGACCGGAAAGTTCCTAATGAGTTTCAAGCGAGGCCTTTTTCCACTTCCCGAACAGATTTCTGTGCGAAATAGGAACCTATCCCAAGTACCTAGTAGTTTGAAAGCAGCGGATTCCCGGCGATTGCTTCAATTCTTGAAACATTTATTATGTTACTTGTATCGATAAGTTATTTCTGTTGAGTGCTTTATTGTATGTCTCGTAAGTCTTTACTGTAAAGTACAGCTTGCCTCTGTACCTAATGCTTTGTGAAAAGAACATTGAGCTTTAGCGCTTTGAGTTGTTTTGTGGGTACATTATTCGCAATACACTTTTAGAACCTTTGCTTGACCTCACTTCCCTCTATACTTAAACTTCATTATGGCAAAACGTGTGAGCACTTTTACGGAGGTGTTCCGTACATTTCCTCGGGTTTTGTGCTCGTATAATTAACGCTCCACTGGCTGCTAGAGGCGCGCTGATAGGACTTTAATGACTGCCTAAATGCACTATATTTTCTGGGAAATAATGGGAAAAGTTTTGATATTTTTTTAGCTTAAAAATATTGCTCACGTCAAAATGCAATTATGCATTTTAGCAACATGCTTTTTAGCCGTTACAGTAGAAGAGACATACATTTAGTCACAGAGTACAAAAAATGCCTTTGCTCTAGGTGCGAGGCGACCGTCATATATTTCAAAGCTCTGTGCATCTAGTATTATACAATGGTGCCCAATTTATGGCTAGTTTTTCTCAAAGTTTTCATGGCTTTGTTTTCAGTTTTTATCATTTTCTAGCGTTTAACCTTCTAGTTTCAACCCAAACTAATTTTTAAGCAGCTTTAAAAAAGTTCACTTCGGAGAGCATTAACTATTTACCTTCTTCCATATTTGGTATTTTAAAACCACTTGCCTACAACGATCGTCGTGATTAACATGAGTATAATTAGTACTTAGTTTTGGCCGTTCCCACTTAGTAGTCTTAGTGCTCTGTAGTGTAACCTACCACGTTTTCTTAGAACTACTAGAAGCAATACAAAAACAAATTATATTAGGTGCCTTTTAATGCTACCTACCTACCTACTTTTTTTATATTACTTTACAAACAACCTACAACAAAAACTGATAGAATGATTTGAATGTTTATCCTTTATGAATTGTTGCCGCTTCAAGTGTCAGCAGCAGCATCTAGTTCGCATCAGCACACGTGCCAAAATTGATATTTCCTCAAAACGCGGAAGCCTTCACAGATTGTCGTTCCGATATAAAGTAAGAGAGGAAAACAATATTACTTTCACCATTTTGTTTTTAGAGAAGGAAACCGATAGTGATTTGGCACGGCGAAAATGCGAAGTCAGTTCCAACTCCTGCCTTCGTGCAATAGAGTAGTCTACTCTACAAACAAAAAAATTGTATTTAATTTATTAATACACCTTTGTTTACAACAAAATGTCTTGCTATTTATATGATAAAGGCAACAAAACCTGATATAAGTGTCTAGCTTCAAGTCAGCATACGCCATAACTTTTGAACTGCTGGATCAATTTTCATATAACTTAACTATTGTCTAATCCAGACTCCAGATGAAAGAAAGCCGTTGGTCGTTAAGCCAAGTCAGAAGCCTTTGGGGGTTGGAAAATTCTGCCACCAGGGCTGACCACTTGCCTAAACGAGAAGAAAGACCACAAACTACGAGTTTCGTAAATATATATCCGATAAGAAATATTGAGAAAAAGTAGAGCTATCCAATTAATATGATAACGAAATGAATGAATTGCGGAAAAGGAATACCTACCTAAATACGCAATTCACACAACTTATAGAGAGTCATTTATTAAAAAACATAGCCCGGTTAATGAAGAAAAACACTTAAAATTAAGTGTACGCAATCCATCTTAACCGGCTCTACGGATAAAGGATGAGATTGAGATAGCATCCGGTTCTCCGGGCGAGAGGTGAGAAGGAAACTTCAGTAATTAACTTAACCGTATTTTTAACGGACGAGACGTATAAAGCATTAAATTTTTTTGTAGCGAGATACACAGTTCCGCGTTTGATAAATTAAATTAAATTAAATTCGCAATGTTGTTTTTTTAATCTGTTGGGAGTATTTTCATCATCAGAAACGCCCGATCGAACCACGTGAACAAGCGTCCGGTTCCCACAGATCATTAATTATATACACGATAATATAGAGGTTCGACTTCGCAATGTAACTACATAATTGTCGGGA
Organism: Ennomos erosarius; assembly: GCA_963580505.1. Classification (NCBI taxonomy): domain Eukaryota; kingdom Metazoa; phylum Arthropoda; class Insecta; order Lepidoptera; family Geometridae; genus Ennomos; species Ennomos erosarius. The sequence continues at coordinate 9,489,351 of OY757002.1, read as the reverse complement.
ATTGGAGCTATTTACAATACAAGTGTGGTCAGTCGTGTTACAATATTTGTAATATGTCAGTTTCTGTTTGAATTCTAGGACGGTCGGTTACGAAGTTACGATGACCATTCGTCACACTACCTGTTCGCCGCTATCGCTACTACTTGGGTCACGTTCATAATACGTCACCTAGTGCATCTACAGTGGTATTCATAAACAAAGGTTGAACAAACCCCCAAAATCTATCATTCCACTTTTACCTAGAGGTGAAATGCTGAATCATTCTTCTTTCACTTTCATAAACAAACGCTGGAAACCCCTAATGGAAAAGCATTTTAATTAAATACTCTACTATTTCAATCAAGTTGTCTTCGAAAATTCTGTCGAGTGTCATATTGACACGACTTTTGAACTATCAAAAGTCGCACCAAAATGTCACCCGTCACTCACTCACAAAAAAGTTAAAACAAATATTATTTTTGTATATTTTGTGTGCCTATTTTGTGTTAAATATATTATTTTAACTGGTAAATATTGAAGAAACGGTACTGATATACCTTATTCGTATTTTAAATATCACTTGATTAAATGACACTTCATAAAATAATAAAATAACACGATTTGAAAGCAAGGAGACCGTTTGGTTGACAAAATTCGGACGATCAGCGTCCAGTCACTGATCATGCCAGATTGGGGGCTGCTTTTGTTTATGAAATGCATAAAGCTAGAATTTGCCGCACAGCGCCTGATTAATCCTCTAGAGGAGCCCCCGCCTTGACTATGAATTCCAGTGTTCGATTAAAGAAAGAAAGAAAATAACATTTATTCAGGACATCACACAACATTACATTATAGGAAACATACACTAAAATTTGCACTAGAGAAACCAAAGATAAAAATGTAAGGTATATGGGTATACTAGTATCACTAGTTTCATGCTGTATTTCGTCTCTTTCCCAACTCGTCCGACGGATTTATTCAATGTACAGTGAAGCAAAAAAACATCATTTGTCGGTTGTCGGGAGCGAAACTAGATTGAGAATAGCTACTACAACCTCCAGGAACTCAAGAACTTGACATCATGTAATACTAATAATAATTTAAACAAAATTCTTACTGACATATTCAATAAAATTATAAACTGGATGACAGATCACAACCTCGACTTAAATTTTAATAAAACTAAACTAATGCAATTCAGACCATACCAGAAAAAACCTCTCGACATAAATTTTTATTATGATAATATTAAGTTGGAATGTATCGATACGTGTTCATTATTAGGCCTAGAAATAGACACAAACGTTAATTGGAAAAACCACTTAAAAAAAACTAAAGCCAAATTATCGAGCTTTACGTATGCGCTTAGGGAATTAAAAAAAGCAACCGACATAAACACTGCCGTTACTGCATACTATGCCTACGCGTACTCGTGGCTTAGGTACGGTATCATATTGTGGGGAAATAGCGTAGACGCCCATGACCTTTTTATTTCCCAAAAAAAGTGTGTCCGTATCCTCGCTAATATAAAAGAACCAGCTAGTTGTAAACCGCATTTTATTAACTTTAAATTATTAACACTAACGTCAATTTATATACTAGAAGCATGCAAATTTGTAAAAAAGTACCCCCAGTTTTTTATAAAAGAAGTAGACCAGCCCCGACGGTATGAAACAAGATTTAAACACAAACTTGCCGTACCAAGTTCTAAGCTAAAAATGCATAGTTCAGGCCCCAACATAATGGCAGTAAAAATATACAATAAAATCCCGAAAGAAATTCTCACTGAAGAAAAAGAATCTGTATTTAATAATGTTTTAAAAGACTTTCTGATAAAAAAATGCTACTATAGTTTGACAGATTTCTTTAATGATAAAAGTAAGCCATTTTAGTAAAATCATTGCCAAAGAGTTTTTGTAGATTTATTTAATGAATCGGCCTGGTCCTGGACCTAACTGTTGCTATACCCTAATGGGGTCATATGTCCTGCACTCTCATACATACCACCTGTATTAAAAATATGTACATATGTTGCAATAAATAATTGAGTATTGAGTATTGAGTATTGAACTTCAATGTGATTAGGATGGGCGTTTTTTAAGTAGCAGATAGCAAACAAAATGTGGTTTAACTTCTGGCAAGCGGTCGCAGGCGCCACCGGTCTATCGTGGAATATGGTGCGGGTAGAACAATATTATGAGTAAAACTATAACACCGACAACGGCTCCACGCATCGTATCATAGTTCATCATACGATAGTGGCACAGTCCACTGACCGATAGAAAAGGTTTACCAAAGTAACTTTACCTAGCCATAGATCCTATTAGGTTCTGTGTACCTAGCGATCAATTTCAGCCTTGACGAAATATTATGCACACACTTGCCTATTGTTTGTACATTGACGTCATCTTCAAGCAGGTTTTTGATCAAAAAACGTTGTTATTGCAAACATTATTTCTGTTCAGTTCACATCTGGCCACTAGGGGGAAAATCACGATTTGCTTAAATAATGAAATGCTAATTTGCTAAGACCCAGCCTTCTCGTAGAAAGTCATGTAGGTAAAATATCTATTCTACCATGGTGTCGAAGTGTTAGCCGATGACCAAAGAGTACTTTTTAGGGTTCCGTACCCAAAGGCCACCTTGTACGACATGACAACTTTATGAAAAATATCATAGAAGGAAACGTAGAAGGTAAGAGAGAAAGAGGTAGACCTAGAAGGGCATACACAGATCAAATAAAAGAAAAGATAAATGTCATGTAATACAGGGAGGTCAAAGAATTGGCTGAAGATAGACAAAGATGGCGATTACTCTACCGACAAGAGCAAGCCTCTTAAATAAGAAGAAGGCCCAAACGATAAAGCGAACCCTATTACTAAGGCTCCGCTGTCCGTCTGTCTTTACCTCATGAACCGTGATAGTTAGACAGTTGAAATTTTTACAGATGATATATTTCTGTTGCGGCCATATCAACAAATTACTAAAAAAAAGAAGAAATATTTATGGGAGCTGTCATACAATAAAACAAACGTGATTTTTTTTTGCTCGTTTTTATAGATAATGGTATACATACGGAACGCTTCGTGCGCCGGTCCGAGTCGCGCTTTTGGTCGTTTATTTATTTAATGGAAGCATTACCCTACCTCACGCCAGTCATTGAGTTATTACGTGTTTAGTAAACACCTAAGTACTAATATAAAAAGAAAACAAAGATGTAAGTACTTGTCTAAAATTCTAAGAGGCTTCGTTAATTTGATCAGTTTCCTTGAGCTCTCTCTAGAGTGCGATATTTCTACACTTAACTTGGCATTTTTCTCCGTAATGCTCTCTGTATACTGAATGTATAGAAAATTAATATTCATCTTACAGTAAGAGCGAAAATAGGTAAGTACCTACACGTTATCCAACGCCTTTATTTATTGGATAATTGTACCGAGTACGTCCAAGCAGTATTGATTATTTCATTTTTCTCTGTGTTCTAAGTAACTTTGAACAATCCGACATATTTATTTATTATTATATCTTAGGTGAAACGGCACATTTTATTATAATAAACAACTTTATTTTACCTAAACGAATAATGTGTAAGTAAGTAGACCATACTTCCTTTGAACACCTGTACCACAGACAATATAATACCTACATTAGTACAAAGAGGATACCTAGAACTTCGTTATCCTTTCGAGAGCCGGGAGCTTCGTTAGTTCGTTACCTGCTTTCAGGTTTATTTCTTTTTTATTTGACGCTACTACAATTTACTAGAATATATTTTTGTACTATGCTAGTATAGTAATACGTTAGATAATTAAATAGAAACAGGTTCCCGCCATTATTCTAAGCACTGACTGCATTTTTATTAAGTAAGTATTTTTTTGTTGCTATTTAATTATAGACTAGATCGATTCGCTCCGCACAATATTGCTATACCCAAGCTGGGTCATTATGTAACATACTTAAATATGCTATTTAACTCCTGCATGTAACCAATAATGTTTGCAATAAATGATTGAGTATTGAGTATTGAGTATTGAGTATTGTTTTTAATATCTCATCCAGCCAAGACACACTTATTTGTTGCTGTATGAGATATTATAAGTATGAGAAGTAGATACTGCCATACCACATCGACAAAGAGAGAGCCAGGGTAAATTACCCCATGGGGTTAAAGCCCATGCACCCTAAGACATCTTTGCCTTGGCTGTCCCTATGGTACTAAGAGATATGAATATTGTCCTACTAATAATTCCCAAATGCACAAATTAAATTCGTATAAAATATCTCGGGAAAGTGAAATGTGTTACATGTTCAAAACAGATTCTTGGGCGACTCTTCCCCTTTAGAACCGGTAATATTGATTGAATGGGTAGGTAATTAGGTAGTTAAGGAGCTATAAATATGCATAAATTGCCGAAACACTTATTAACAGGTTTGTCACCTGAGTACACATGTAATTAATAACAGCTGATGTCATATCAAATTACAGACAATTCACAATCGAAAATTTACCTAAAACATGTGATGTAGGTACCTATTAACAGAAGTAACACTATTAAGCACTAATGGGTATTAAAAATTTCCCTCGTATTAGGAATCTTGCGGTTTAAATAATATCGAAATCAATCATTAAATTAAGGAGCCATTAAGATGATAGAAATGCTACTTAATAGAGCTATAAAAGGCGAGTTTATATTTTATATCTTCATTGAATGAAAGTGTATCGGAAGGACAAGTTTAGTGTAACAAAAACAATATAATAATGCGGTTATTGGTAAGCAAAACATTTTTAAACCGCTACGAAACTACTGTCTACTCTGCCATTTAGTGCATGAAAATAAGTGTTACTTTAACCCTGTCATGTATTTTGACCATAAGGTCAGTGTTTTTGTACAGCTAAAAAATGAATCGAATCGAGAATGGTCTTAAATCAGCTACAATCTTTAATTTCATATCTATGTGAGGCTTGACTCTATAGTTTAACATGTGTAATGTATGCAGGTTGTGATCAGTCTGGTTTGCGCCGTGGCTGTCCACGTCGCCTACGCCGGTTCTAACTCGATGAACCCTAGGTATGGTCGTGATGGGTACGACATTGGGGACAACTACGGTGGCAGGGGAGGCTACGGTGGCAGAGGAGGCTACGGTGGCAGAGGAGGCTACGGTGGCAGAGGAGACTACGGCGGCTACGGTGGCTACGGTGGCAGAGAAGGTTACGGATACGGAAGGAACGAAGGCGGCAGCAGCGGCGGATTTGGCAGCTCTGGCTTCAGCTCCAGTGGTGGAGGCAAAGATAAAGAATTCAACAGTAATAACCATGCATATAAAAAGGTGAGTACTTGAGTAAGCTTGTACTATTGTTTGTTCTAAGCCTGTGGTGTGTGTAACATGAATATGAAACGCATTTTTTTAATAACACATTTCAAGAGTCAATTATATTATCTGAAAATGAGCATATATTTTTGCTGTTTCACTGCATTAAGACACAATGGTTGAAGTGGGAAAACAATATGCTTTTGCTTTTATTAGAATAGTTTTGTCGATTAAACGTATTATAGTAGCAACATCTATCGTAACGAAAATGATCTTTTGGGAATATGCCTTTTTTATTATAAAGACTTTCTTTACTGTTCTTACCATTGCGTCCCTATAGCTTGGTAGCGCCGTAAAGATGAACAATATTATCGGTGGTGTTCCATTCATCACGCAGTATGCACGCGGCAATGTAACCTAAAGCTGGCTAAATACAATTACCGCAATCATAAAATTAAAAAAAAACTTCGTCTCAGGCAGTCAACAAAATGCGATTTTGCTGTTTTCTCGCAGCAGAGGGTGCCTGTTCGAGCTGCTGAGGTGAAAAGTCATTTACATTGAGATAGCGCTTCCGCCATCCACTGATCGAAGCTGGATGAGTCTGACCGACATAAGTAGTACCTTCAGAAAGCTGTCTCGATAACAGCACAATATTAACCTTCTGTTCTTTCACAGGTGGTGGTAGACAAAGGATCTAACGTGCGCGCCAATGAGAACAGCGGCGGCTTTCAAAACCAAGGGCACCAGAAAAAGGGCTACGGGTCTTCTGGCGGCGCGTCTGAGTTCGGCAGAGGGTACAGTGACATCGGCAATGGAAAATAAATTATTTGATACGATTTAATTTATAACATGTCTGCATTAAGTATAGGTTTATTCCATGATGTGTTATTTTGTTCTGACCCATATCATCGTATGAATTGAGGGAATATATCTATGTCCTGGACATTGAACACTTGAAGGACTGATTTTCGATCAGAATAGTTTCTAAATCAAAAATGAGTTATTGTAAAAAAGCCACTGTTAAAATGTCTCGACCACTGAGCAATGTTTACATTTGATGGAAACATAGATCCTAATATTATCAGATTATCACTCAGACCGCCCTGTGTAAGATTACCTACATTCCTATCCTTACATTAGTACGAGAATTCTGGTAATTCTAATGGAATATGTAGTACAATATCCATTAAAACTAATAGGGTACCTGATGAGGTCGTGCTAGGACTGCTAGGTATAATTACGAATGAATCAACAGTATCGGATACTAATTTGTCTAATGATGTAAGTATACATGACATACTTTAGGTTAGAATAATATCATTTTAAACAACAAAAGCACTTGGTCATGGAACCAATTATTTAAGAGTATGGTTTCTTATATTTTTTTGTTTAATCGACCAAAATGTTGGGAGAAAATAATATATGGAATGGTGCATGAAAATGATTATAATATTAAGTTCTGTCAAATGTTGAAATGGTGTGGATTGTTCTTCTTTATTGAAGAATTGCGTCCAAGGGATGGGGTGGGTCGTATCGGTACAGGAACATGCCGGAAATGGGGGCGTTCGGGCGGGAACTGAAATCGACAGACACATTCTATCATTGGGAAGTTTGGATGGCTAAATCTTACGATGTGATGAAGTGTTCACCGGATGTCTGTCTAGAAGGCTTGGTCATACCTGGAACAAATAAAAAGTTTGTTAATATTATAAGCAAGCAGGAGGACATCGTTCTAAGGTATTATTTATAAAGTTAGGACTGAAACGGACACCTTATACGAGATTAATTTGATTGTATTGTACTACTTTATTCTTATTTTTTATAATTTTATTTTTTCTAAATTTATCCTAATTTTTATTTAACTCAATTTACCTAATTTATTTGCACCACCGACCTCTATCTCTCCAATAAATCTTTCCATCCAAAGGTTGACTGGAAGAGATCGCTCTTAGCGATAAGTCCGCCCATTGTACTATATAGATGTAAGGGCGTAATTTTCTGGTGTACAATAAAGAATTTTGTATTGTACTGTATTATACTTTTCCGTGAACCGTGGAGAGCCGATGGATGCAGGAGGCAAGCAGCCGCTAAAAGTGGCGCTCTTTGGGGGAGGCCTATGTTCAGCAGTGGACGTCTTCAGGCTGACGATGAAGATGGTACTATTTTTCTGATATTAGTAAAAAACCCAATACTTAATAGCATTCTTTTAACTCAAGAATAATCTGTTAAAACTCAACAAACATTATAAAAAAGGGTGGGGTAGGGTGGGTTTTGCTGTCTCGGAGGTAGTACGTTAGGTATAGGTATTAGGGTAATAACGTCTACTTCAGAAGCGCCTTAATATATATTATGTATAATATGACAGAATACATTTTACGCCAACAAGTTCAGCAGCTCACAAAGCCCCAGGTCACCTAACCATAATTTTTTTAATAAAGCGCAAAATGAAAGTAAAACAAATCCGCGAACGTTGAGCCACGAGACAAATTGACGCAAAAGCTCAGATAACGCAATTACTTAAGTCTGTAAACAAATTGGGCCAATTTGTTCCAGAAAAATCCTGATACGAATCAAATTAATGCCGTTTCAGCGTTTTAAGATTTCCAACAAATTGTGAGAGCACGGATCGTTTAGCTAAACATTGTTCCTTCTGCATATTTCATAAGAGCCGGGATTCCTGAAAATTGTCATAATTTAAATGAGGAAGAAACAACCATATTTCTCCAGCTAAGTTGGACGATTTCGACCGACAATTTTTCTATTATCATATTATACTTCCATGGGTAGTTTCCCTGCTATCTTCTTCTTCTCGTGTAGGCAAGTGGTTAGTCTTGGTGTCAGAGTTTTTAGGCTTCTATCTTTATTATTGATCAACTTTTATTTGAAGATATGTATACCGCCGAGTCCACATTTAACGTAACTGCTCAATAAGGCACAGGTTTAACCGTAAGTTTCGTCACCCGATGATGTCATTATGTTCATTCTCGGACCGCGTTGCCATATCGAGACGAAGGCTGACCCTCCTTTTTGGTATTGGAGTCTTGAAACGTGCTATTGTAAAGTTAATTTATAAAATACGGGAGTGTTTGTCACATAAAATTCTTTGTTCCGACTATAGACACTACGTACGAACTATTTTGTTTACGTCGTTTTCAATATGTATTTCAGATCAATAAAGATCCGATGGGTAAGGAAGGTGCTCGAGTGGCGACCCTGGAAGAAGCAGCGTAGGCCGGCCCCCCCACTAGGTGAACCGACGATCTGGTGAAAGCCGCTGAGACCTGATGAATGCAGACGGCTAAAAGTGTCGCTCCCTGGGGGAGGCATATGTTCAGCAGTGGACGTCTTCAGGCTGTTAATGATGATGATGATGATGATCAATATTTGACAAAATTCATATTGGCCTGATAACTCAGTTGGCCTTCTGAATTGAGGGTTGTGGGTTCGATTCCTACCCGGGATAAACATTTGTGTGATGAACATAGATGTTTGTTCTGCGTCTGAGTGTTATATTGTATTCTATGTATGTATTTACAAACAAAAAAGTATATAAGTATTGTATCAGTCATCTGGTTCCCATAGTACAAGCTATGCTTAGTTTGGGGCTAGATGGCGCTGTGTGAAATGTCCACACATATTTATTTATTTATTTATTTTGCTATAACTATCATATTTAAATATTGTATTTAGCTTATGCTAAATGGGATGGTAATATAATTAATGGGTGTTCACATTAAACGTTCCAAATTACATAGAACTTACCTAACGTTAACTCTAGTAGTTGTTGACTTGCTAATACAGAATATCCGCGGAGCGAACTGTGCACGGATCTGAATGACCTATGAATTATTTATGGCGCTGCGAACACAAGCGTTGCCAGTAATCCCTTATCGAAATACATATTTGAAATAGCAGCCCATATTTGATGACCATGTAATTTTTTAAGGGTAATGTATGGTATTTTTATGAACTTGTTCTGAGAGGAAATTCTGAACTAGATCTAGTAACTGTCAATAAGACCGTCATTCACTGCTGAATGCCGATAGATTTAAGAAAATTGTGAGCAACAAGCTTACGCCTGCCTGATAATACGAATATATTATGTAAATGCATATTTGTTTAATACAAATACAAATGTTCTTCTTCTTAGCGAGTCGATGTTAATAAGTTAAAAAAGTTGTTACCTAAATAGTTGCAGCCCAGAACATGGCTACGTCAACTGCATTGCTGGTGGCATCCATAAGGTCCTGCATCGAGCAAGTATACAAATGTTTATTGCGTTCCATAATGTAACATTAGATAGTGTAATCAAGCATTGGTATCATTACGGACCCTGTCGGGCACAACAATTGTTATCAGAGGAGAGGACGACAGTTTAAATACCTACTTAAAACCAATTCCATAAATAATCAATAATAATCGTCATCAAAATATTCGGCATAATTTTAAACATTATTATTTGTCATTATCATCATTAGTTATTAAATATACTTAATTTAGTTTACAATTTGTCATTAAGATAATCTTGAATTGAATAATAAGTCTTATTGATTAAAAATTATTTTGTTTTTAACAAACTGTACGTCAGTTTTATGTTTTTTTATATACGTCAGGAAGTTTATTAAATACTTTTATTGACATTACGAGAGGACTTGACGAATGTAACTTGAGTCGGGAAGTCGGTAATACTAGATGGTTTTCGTATCGTATTGAGCGGTTTATATTTCTAGGTAAATCTATTCGTTTTGTATAAAAATGCGGATTTTTCCATACAAATTTGCATGGCTCCGAATATAAATAGAAGGTAATGTAAAAATTTTAAGTTTTTTAAATTGAATTGTTTACAGATACAGAACATAACAACATTGTACTAGATTTCATATCAGCATAAAGCCTGATGATATTGATCTAGAACCGAGTGCACTTCATTGTGAATCGCAATCATTTAGCGCTTCAGGGCTAGTAAGGGAGGTAATTGTTGAGGTAATGGGAATTTCTCGTTGACGGTTTGTCATAGTTGCGCTATATGAGAGAGGTCTATGTCCAGCAGTGGACGCTGATGATGATGATGATGATGATGATGATGATGATGATGATGATGATGATGGTTTTGGAGCGAATTCCGCGGGCATACGGCATGCGGCATTCTGTTTGCTATTTTAGGGACACTACTCCGCTTTCAAAGAGGATGTCTTCGGGGGTTTCTTGCGTGACACTAATTTATTGTAGCTACTAGATTCGTATTTCTTACAAATAACATCCCAAAAAGTGACATATTTATTTCAACAGTCTACCTACTACCTATAATGATGAGACTTTTGTCTGTGATAAATGTCTTAGGAGTTTTCTTTTTGAGTTGTGAGAGATATGGTACCTACCTCCTATATTGAGCCCAATTCTTACACCATCAAGGCAATCACTATTCCAACAAAACAACCACCGAAACATTTGTCTGCATCAAATCAGCATAACTACAAAAAAGGTAAAACGAGCCAAGTCGTGAATTTATAACCCCTGTCGTGCATAGAAACCCGCATTGCCGCAGGGTGTGGAGGTTTCTAGAGGCCCTGGCTTTCTCGTGACGTCACTGTCTGGGTCTAAATGGAACGGGACAGACAAGCCAAGCCTGCTATAGTCATTGTTTGCTTACACAATGAAGTGTGAATTCGTTTGATAAACGCCTTCAGAGATCTGAGATTTAATTTCAGTAAACTCAAGCTAAGTGAAGGATAAGGGAGATAATAAATCTTGCATTGTGAGTGTCTAGACTTCGGCCCGAATCGGGGATAAGATAAACATCGCCACGAGCCTGGTAAACCGAATAGACAAACACCAATTTTTATGCCAAATATGGCAGAGAAATCATAGAGCATCTATCGCAAGCATCATTTTTCTGCCAATTTCTACGGAGAACGAGGTCTAGCACAAGCGCAAACCACGAGTGTAACGTAACGCACGCAGCACACCATCTTAAAACACGCACACCGTTATATAAACTAGCGTAGTTACGCAGTGGCTACACGCACATTATGATATTGTAGATGACCAAGTAGCGCCATATGACCGGCAGAGGGGAACGCCTTGCCTTGCCACCTCCTCTTTTAAATGCTCTACGCAGAGAAATACGCAATTGCACGAATTGTGCCATAGCCACCGTCCCAGTAACTAATATACTGTCCATTCTTCAAATAAATGGCTATAATAAGAACCTTTTGTTGATGCCTGGCATTCCTGGCAATAGCCCTCTTGGCCATCGAATTTACAACGTCTGCTGCCATAAATATTAAAGGGAGAGTACTGAACCCTCAACGGGAACGGTCGTTCAGAGAAGACAATGTAGGTAGGTACAGATTAGCAGTAGGTAACGTAGGTAAAGGTTAGCTCACTGTTGATGCAAGAATTATGAAGGGGATCTTACTAGGTTTCAAAGAATCCTGAAGATGCTTTGTGGTATTTAATTATAGTTATCTTCTGTGCAAGTGGTTTTATATGAGAGTAAGTTAAAATAATTCAAAACAAACACAATACGATATTGGGTTCGATTTCCAACAATCTTACTGCTGGATGACAATCATTAGCACCATTGATACTAGGGCATGGCAGTATTGGACTTTTTTCAATACCGGTATTTTATCGGTATTGGACTATAAATATTAAAAACGCGGAAAAACCGTCATTTTCCACTCCACACATATTGTTTTAGACTAAATGAATATGCCTAAATTATTATGAAACTTATTATTTAGAAAAACTGCCCTCTAATATTCTAAATAAACTACTTTTTTTAACACGGGTATTTCAGGAGAAGAGTCTTAGGCCTTAGGCCTTAAGTTCTCCGTAAAAGTCTTCAATGTTTGGCTCAAGGTCCCTTTTGACGGAAACATTACTGTGTGACCTCTTGTCCCTTTTTTACAAATCTTCTATATTTGCATTCAGTTCAATTAAATTTCTATATAAACATATCAGTCTCGTCCTAAATATGAAACTTAATACATTTTTTTAAATATATTTATCCTACCTTATTAGACAAACACATTATTTTAGTGATTCTTAGACACTGTCATCATGCTTTTTAAAATATAAAAGCTTTTCTTACAATCTTATCAATCATGATTAAAATAAACTGAATATTGAAATTTTAAACTGACTATTATTAATTTCTAGAGCCGTTATAAACGTTTTTAATTAATTTTACAACCATTTAAACTTTTTACTTATAATACCAAAATACCGGTATTTGTGTTTTGAATACCTGAGAGAAGTGCCTGAAATGGTACGGTATTACCGGTTTTTCGGTATTGCCGAATACCGGTATCCATGCCCTAATTGATACATAATACATCCTTGGTTTAGAACCTAGCCATCCAATTCTCGCTAATTCGAATTGTCAGAAGTATTTTTTGTTCAAATCGAGTTTGCAATATACATGACAAGGACGGAAGTATCAGTCGAATGAATCAGAATACAGCCGCGAATATATTATAAGCCGAATATATACCTTATTTCTCACGATGTAAACTTACCCTTACCAACATTCATCAGTCGAAGTAAACAGCATCAGGTGTTTAGGCAGCATGACAATAGAATTAGCATAGTAAGGGGATGAATTAATCATCCCTTGTGATCTCGCGGATCGATGGTGAGATCGTACGACGGCCTATTAAAGCACAAAGAGATGAACGTGGCCTCGTGGATTGTCATTAGTAACGATTCATTAAAGGTCACGGTAATTGATATAAGGTTAACTTTTGGGTCATCATTTCTGGGCAGTAAAAGGCTGTTTGATACGACGTGAATGGCGAAATGAGAATGGTTGACGTCCTCAAGGCAAAAACGGTTTAACTCGTCATATAACCATCTCTATCTTTGCTGCCACTCTTCGATAGTTCTGTTGGACCATGACCATGTTTGACATGACAATTAAGAAAGAAAGAAAGAAGAAAGAAAAGAAAGAAAATTAATTTATTTGTGACAAAAAAGAAAAACAAGTAGGTACGAAATATGATTGACAACAAAAAAATTACCATTTGCCACAAATCGGTCCCAACTCAGCATAATGCTGGTCGTAAAACCAGCGCTGGTCTTCCGTTGAGGCCGGTTCAGTGTCAATTCGCAAACATACGAAGCTTATAGTACCAAACTTTAGAAACACCTACATTATACTATACTATCTAATCCATATTACAAAGATTTACTAGATGAACTTGAGGGGTCGAAGAATATATACACAGGCAATTCTTATTTTAGCTTTCTCGTTACGACCTGACAACAAAACGAGATACAGATCAAATACCAGCCCTACCTTGTACCTACACACTGAAAAAGAACCCACAAGCGCAAGTAAACATTTTCCATGTTGTGTCCAAGTGAAGTACGACCTCTGACATTAAGATTTGATCCTTCTGCCGAGTTATTAGCTTTATTCTGGGCGGACTGCTGATAGGGCAAGACGGCCGGTTCGCCCCTTTCATTAGTACGAGTTGATACGGTTTAGGCTGAATTAATACGAGAATATGTGTGTAGACGGCTGGACGTGATAGTTCGGGCTTAATTTATGTACATGAGCGTAAATTACTAATCAAGTTACTAATCTTTCATGTTTAGTTGTCTGAAATAAATACGTGTTTTTTACTTATATTTGTAAAATTACTGCATGGCACAAGGACAGGACGGTGACCAAAGCTTTCGAAACCAAAGGCTTGCAACGGCTTCAGTTCTTCTTTCTTCAATACCTCTTGTATGTGGTGGTCCACATACAGATACATACATATAGATAGATAGATAGATAGATGAACTCTTTATTGAAACACCACATATACAGAAACACTCAATGTACACGCACAAGCTTAAAACTAAGTGTCACAACGGGCGGTCTTATCGCTTAAAGCGATCTCTTCCAGACAAACCCAGATATATACATATACATATAGTTAGAAGAAGAGGTGGTAGAGTACCAACTCTACCACCTTGTGGCCAACACTTTCAAATTATATAATAAATGTAGGCCCATCCTCTGTGTCCCAGATACACACCGCTGTAAACCACCTTGAACTGTATAATGCGGTCGTAAAAGTTCCGTACTATTTATGTTTGTGTACTGCTTCTGTTTACCTTCACCTATTTGATGCCATGTGTTCGTTTCGGACTGCTGTTGGTTATAAAGTTGTAATGTTACCTTTCACCATTGTTTGGTTTGATGTCTATGCTACTTGTGTGGTATATTTGAAGACATATCACTGTCTTTTTCAAATAAGTTTAAATTATTGCACCTTTGCTGATGTGCTAACTATCAACTCGGAATAAGCTATACTGGCAGTGCTTAAAGTAAATCATAATAAAAGGTGATACTAGAAAGGGATCAAAGGATTTTATTATGTCATGGACAGAATCATTCTAAAGTATCGGCAAGATTAAACGACATGTACCTTTTAACTCCCTTTCCAGGGGTATCTCCCAACGGATCCCCCCAAACCGATCCCAATTTTTTTAGATTTATCCGATCCCAAACATTAATAATAATGAACGATGACCCATATCCTACATCAAATGAATTAATTGTAATATCGTCGATATCATTTTCTTAAGCAGCTTAAACCACAATTAATCAAAAACCGTGCGATTTTTAAAGCCACATTATTTACTCACGTATTTATTTTCCTGTAACCCAATTCTCTATTTGTGTAAACACAAACACAATGCGGTCTGCCGACTGCCGGATTTGGCTGAGAGCTCAAATATGAGATTACGGCTAAGCCTCACTTGTGTCTAAGACAAACAAAATTCATCAAGATGAAGCACACACTGTTCTTGATAGCAGTAAGGTTACTACTGTACTGAGTGCTGACTACCCAGAATGGCTGGATAGCATATTTGAGTCTACACAAGGTAAATTACCTGCCTCTAACTAGGTGGGCCGACGATCTGGTGAAAGCCGCAGGGAGCCGATGGATGCAGGAGGCGAGCAGCAGCAGTTGGTGGGCCACATCGCTCGTAGAACTGGCAACACATGGGGAAGGAAGATTTTCGAGTGGCGACTATGAACCGGAAGACGCAGCGTACGCCCCGCACTAGGTGGACCAACAACCTGGTCTTAACCGTGGGAAGCCGATGGATGCAAGAGGCAAGCAGCCGCTCAAACTGGTGTTCCTTGGGGGAGGCCTATGTTCAGCAGTGAACGTCTTCAGGCTGATGATGATGATGTTATACAGACATTATGGGTGTAGTGCATTCTACTTGACGCGTTTGGACTTTAGACGGGGCCTCATCATAACGAGTTTCTTTTGTAAGCACAGCCCTTACTGTGAATATCTCAGAATAGGCGCTGAGTACCTAAGACTTAGGGGATAAACGTCTGGAAAGGTGAAGGTAGAAACAAAGGTCTAAGACGATATATCCCACTTAGGATACTAAGACGTAGAGACCTCGTGTTTATCTTGAAACTGGTCCTGATGTAGCTAAAGTTTCAGATAAATCTGTCAGTTTGGGAAACGTCTCTTCTAACGGTGATAGAACGGAGATTGGAGGGGTTTTTTGGGTTCTTTAGATAAATATATCCATAAGCACACACAAGCATATAAAACATATTAAAACTTATATTTGAAGGTAACTCTCTCCCTATATATCTCTATTTGTTTGTATGTTACTTTTTAACGACTAACTGGTGAAACCAAAATTCAAACCCAAACAAATTATTGCATAATAATAAATAAAATATACCTTTTTTTATAATATTTTTGAAATTTTATTTTTATATAAGATATAGTAAAAAACATAGACTTAGGAATTATAAATAAACGAGTGATTAAATAAAAAATTAAAAACACGCTAGTACTTTTACAAATCGAAATTAAACTACTACAAAATAATTGTAATAAATAACCAAATTTTCAGCACTATTAAAATTCAAAATTTCTAATGGCCGAACTTGATGACATACTGCTTGGAGATGGTTGGAACTGGAACCCTGGATGTAGGATACTTTTGTCTCGATGAGATATATTAATAACAGTATACGCGTGCGTAGCCGAGGGTAGCAGCTAGTATAAACACGAGCGAACTGGATCTATGACTACTATCAGGGCTGCGGAAAGCGATTGGTTGGAAATTGCTAACAATCAAATCAGGCAAATCTAGCGACCGTTTGTTATGTTATTCACTAGTGTGTACAAAACTAAACTTACATTTCTGCGTTTAACTGTTAAGCTTTATGATGATGATGATAATGACTATAATAATAAATGTTCCATTTAGCATGGATGGACATTGGACATTGTGGACATTGAACCAATTCCTTTAATATTGAATAGGTTTGCGTTTGAGCAAAGGTTTGAGCATTATCTGACCTGATTTTAAACGCCCAAGCGCCTATTCAAACGTGACCAAAAATTAAATAAAATTAATATAATTAGTCAGGCATACTCCATCCAGTTATACAGGGTTACAGGAAAAATCGTGCTAGATCCGTTAAGAGCGTGGAGTACCCATCACTTCTGACTTATTTCACTATGAAACACCCTAGGCTAAACTTTACCCTTTTCGAGATATTCAATTTTTAATTTTTTCATTGAAATATTTTGTGTCTTCTTATTATTATTATTATTGCATTTTTACATGTGTAATAAGATGCTTTAGGACGTCAATCATTAAAATAGTACATAAGTTAATTGAATAGACCGTAGTAGACAAGTGAAAGTTAAGATAAAAAAAAAATATTAGAAACTGTATTGTTTTCTAAGGGATATCTACAAAAATATTATTAGTTTAGCCTAGGGTGTTTCATAGTGAAATAAGTCAGAAATCATGGGTACTCCACGCTCTTAACGGATCTAGCACAATTTTTCCTGTAACCCTGTATATCTACTTCAATAGACGATTTCTAAATTTAATTTAATAAATCTGATAAAAGTCACTTACGTGGCTTTCATAAGTCCCAAAGTCGGCAAAATTGTCCAATTTATAAACCCTTTTTAGGGTTAAATTATCCCAAAAATGTTATCCTAAAATGAACGCTTTCAATTTTGATTAAAAGGATAATTAACTTTCCAACGATCTACAATACCTTTTGATGCCTGAGCGGATTCACTTAGGTTCAGTTCAGCTCAGTCTAACGTTCCATATTGGTTGCTTGGTTGGGCAAAGCTACTCGCTACACACAACACAGTCCAACTTAGCACTGATGGGAGACAAAATTATCCTTCCCCTGTTTCAGTCCAATTGACAACTAAGCAAGTACCTATGAAGAAAGTGGCATAAAATGGGGAAAGTCAGTTTTCTCTACCACCCTTAATAAGCAGGCACTCAGATATTACGCAGCCAGACAGCCCTATGATCGCATAATCAACTCTGTTTTTGTCTCAAGTTCTAACTTCTATCTAAATGCTTTGTCAAGGAAAAGTGAGAAACGTTTCTTAATGTGATCCACAAAATTGTTGAATAAAATCACTAGCATGTTCCATTTGCGCAATACAGACCAAGCATATTATGTACGTACACCTACATAACATACATTTAAAGTAAAAGTTCGACATACATCAGGTCCAGAGAATTCTAAAACTTCTAAAACAAAACTTCGCAAACTCGGGGTCGCGTGGAAAAGCTGGGCGAACCGCAACGGAGTTTGGATGGACCATACCTGACTGCCGATCTAGATAGCCTAGACTAGCCTGGTCATTGTCTCAGAGCAACACGGTTAGGTTAACGGGTTAACGACGCGGCCATTAGCCAAAATGACGACGTTGGTTACAATTAAAATGTTTAATGCGAGAATAAGCAGAGAATGCTTTTCAGAGTATTTCGTTTGGCAATTCAGGTACAGTTCAAGCGGCTGATGAGTTTTACAGAGAAATCATTAGTTTTGGAGTGACGGTGCCTCAGGCCGGCTACTTTCGACATTATAAAGCAAAATTAAACCGATTCAATCGAGTAAAACCGCGAGGAGCCGATGGATGCAGGAGGCCAACAGCCACTGAATGTGGCGCTTATTGTGGGAGGTTTAACCTACTATTTTAGTCACCGCGGCAATTAAATTACGATCTCACCAAAACTCCTCTCTTCTCGGGTCTCTCTCATTTTTTATTATATTAATTTACTTGGCTACACGCAGAAATTATAATATTATATCACGAGATTTAACGCAGTCAGTCTCGTCTGCCACACTCATGATTCATATCCCAGATAGAATACAGTAGTACAGTTGACGCATATGGATCAAGAGAAACTGGTTAATTCTCACATTCTATAAAACATATGGTTATCATAACGAACTGCAGAGAAAGTTTGGGCGTGGGTTGCAGATTACGTTATGAAATAATTGCCAGTTGTCATAACTGGCAGAGGTATAGCTCTTTAGCTCGATACTCTTGTGTGGAACAGTAAACCTGAGTAAGCCATATTGATCATTGTACAATTTTAAATCCAACAATGAGCTTACGGGACAAAGGGATATATCGCGTGGCACAATTTCATTAGAGAAGTTTATTTTGATGGGTGTTTGGATCCAACACCCAGGGGTCTAAATGTCCAACGTAAAAAAATCATATTTTAAATAGATTCGTCTCAAATCCCAAATGGCGGGCCTAAATTACCCCATAAATAAACACATTCTGAAACTAAACACGTTGCATCAATATTTACCACTAGGTGTCAGTGGTCAAATAACTATATAATTATTAGCTTTTTTAACCTGAATCACCAGTGAGTAGGTTATTTACTTACCAGCTACCGTTATAGCAAAAACCCATAGTAACAAAATAAATCTTGGTTTGAAGCAAATCCTTTCAACAATATGAGATGGTAGCCGTACCTTTTTATAGCAACCTTTTTATCAAATTCAGCACCGGTTATATCTGATACTGCACCCGTATGACCGTATATCCGTATAAACCTAGCCCGTATACCCGGATTAGACCTATATGCAGAGAGGTAGGAACCGATTCCCAGAGCTTTTCTGCAATACTCATATAATCCATTTGATATTATAAGTATTCAGAGCGAATGGAGACTTACATGATCGTAAGCTGGGGCAGAACCTGGCTTTATAAGACCCGTAATTCCTGTTTGAATATTGTATAAGCTGCTTTACGCTCCAATTGAAGTACCAATGGCGGTGGTCATGGCTATGATTATGGATGTAGGTATCATTCGTAAAATACACGGTATTGGCGGTTTTTCAGAGCTTACGTAGGTTTGATGACAAAATCAAAAAATGGCAATGATGTACAGGGCTTCGAATCTCCAACGATACCGCACTGCGCTCGTGGGATGGGTTTTGGAACATCTGGTTAACAGTATCATAAACATATTATTTTTATGGCTACAGCGGCACAGTATGCAGCCTTCAAAGTGTTACAAAGTAAGTACTGACCGTATAATAGTATAAACTAGACAACTAGAATATTATCAAGGAATTCACGCAAATGATCTCGTAAAATCCTCAAACGTAGATTAAATGTAAGGTGAAAGAATATGAATAAACGATCGGAGGTGTCGACGACGATAGCACAGGATCCGAATACGCGGTACCTAGCTGAGAAAAATAAAAAATACAGCACTTAATGTTAAAACTGAGGAAACGGAGTAAGTAGCACGTTTAAACGGGGAAATGCAATGAAACTCACTGGGGAAATGGAGTTTGCTGACGCTCTATGTAAAAGATGATACTAATGCTGTAAAATGTGCACTGGGTAAAACTTGAGGACGACTACGATAATTATTATAATCTTTTGTGTCGGGTTGCTTAGCACCAGAAGTAACTTTGTTATTTTCTAACTCATTCATAAGCCCTTTATAATGTCATTGCGTCGAATATTTTTACAATACAATAATACTTTATTGAACACCAATAAACAAGAATGCACATAGATACAACATTATAAAAGAACTTAAAACTTATATTTTATTTGTGTTATTTACATTCTAAAAAATACAATACAATTACTAAAAACTAAATTAAATCTAAACAAAGTACTTATCTAAAACTAAAACTATCTAAACTTATAATATACTTATAAAAGAATGGTAGAACAACGGGCGGTCTTATCGCATTAACCGATTTCTTCCAGGCTATCTTTGCATGGACAGGAATTAAAACAAAAATTACGGTTGGTGTTGTAACAGTTACAACTTACATCCAAGAACAACAATGAGATAAAAAAGTGCATGATTGCGTAATATAAAAACAATAATATATACTCTTACCTTCTACTAAAAATAATACATAGCTACAGTTATACATAATACTACATACTAATACTATACACATATAATTATAAATATAATAATAAAACATACCTACATATAATACCTATTTCCAATTAATATATAAAATCAACGCGCAACGAGCTATGGAGAGAGCAATGAGAGTGTTTCCCTGCGAGATAGGATCCGAAATGAGGAGATCCGCAGGAGAACTAAAGTGACCGATGTAGCTCTTAGGATTGGCAAGTTGAAATGGCAATGGGCAGGCCACATCGCTCTTAGAACTGACAACCGATGGGGAAGAAAGGTTCTCGAGTGGCGACCACGAACTGGAAGACGCAGCGTAGGCCGGCCCCCCACTAGGTGGACCGACGACCTGGTGAAAGCCGCGGGGAGCCGATGGATGCAGGAGGCGAGCAGCCGCTCTAAGTGGCGCTCCCTGGGGGAGGCCTATGTTCAGCAGTGGACGTCTTCAGGCTGTTAATGATGATGATGATGATGATATAAAATCAAAATAAATATAATACTTACATTACTATTATTATAATATAACATAAAAATATTATAATATAAGTAAATTGATAGTCAGTGACAAATTCCAGAGAAAATTAGCTAAGATTATTTTTAATTAACTATAAGTTGTTGTTTTTTTTAGTCACGTATAAAGGAGCTCTCCTTAGAGTATACATAAGCTTTGAAACAAATTATTCACTGCGCTCAAGTCAAAGTATGTCAGTGTATCAGATAAAACGAATACAGATAGATTATTATCAAATGATAATTGCGTTTAACTTATAAACTCTTATTTTACGCAGACTTGCCGATGAAGGCTTATTTTTACAACCGATCAAAGTATTAATTACGTCGTACAGTGCCTTTTTGTTGAGCGTTACGTTACGATCATGACCTCGTAACTTGAGTCGTCAATCCGGACAATCATAAAAAGTTATGTTCATGATTGTCCGGCCATCTAATTTGAAGCAGGTATCTATGCAGTGTTGATTTTCCTCAACAAAACACCTAAAATAGTGATTTGAATTTTTACATGTCTAGTTAGTCGTATTTCGCAGAACCTCGCCGAGATTCGTGGAGACTTGTTTGTACAACATTACAAACTCGTACAATACAACGTGGTTGGCGTCCAACAAAGCGGCTAATTGTGTTTTTGTAGTCATTTGCATCATCTTGACAAATGTTTACTTGCTGGTAGTTGGTGAGATTCTAGGGATACTGGACAGTTTGGAAACTGTACAGTCGATTCGGTAGAGTATCTACTTTGAATTAATTAGGTTTTTTATGGTTGTCTGGAAGAGATCTCTTTAAGCGATAAGACCGCCAATTGTAACACTTCCGTTAAATTTGTACTTTTGTTTATAATTTGTATGTTTCAATAAAGAGTTTATCTATCTATCTATCTATCTTTTTCATCAAACGTGGCTATCCAGGCATAGCCACGTTTGATGAAGACGAGGCGATGCTCACATTGCTTTCACCAGATTCGGTAGGCATTCAAGGTACAGTCAGCAGGTTTGCAGCTTATAAATACGTAGATCGAAATCAAAATGTTTTATTTTTAAAAGGTTTTTTTTTGTGTGGTCAGGAAAATCAGTAGAGTGAGGCTTATAAGCTTAGGGTGATTATATATCATCATCATAACCATTAAGCCTGAAAACGTCATTTGAACATAGGTCATAGAGCAACCTTTTGAACGACTGCTTGCCTCTTGCTTTCAACAACTCCCAGCGGTTTTTTTTATGTTTTTATAATTTATAGGCATAGCATTTGACCACAGTCTCACCTGATGGTAAGTGATGACGCGGCCGACGGTGGTGCATGCTTGCCTAGAAGATACCTGTTCACTCTTGACTTGAAGTTACCCAAAGAAACAAGGTTCGAAAAGTCGTCAGTTCATTTAGTGTGAGCCAGGCACTACGTCAGTTATCAATACAACTACGTCCTGTACCCGCTTATTACAAGTTAAAAGCATGACCATGGCCTTGACCATGCCTACCCTAATCACCTCAACCACTGTATACGTGTTTCCTACAAAACTGCAGCCCCACCCCAACCAGTCATTGTATCGACAGGCGGTGGCGAGCAAGGCCACCGCCGGCGCCGTCGTCGTCGGGTCGCCTCGAGTGCCACCGGTTACGCTAACGACGGGTCTAGAAACCCACCCCTTGTTAGTCAACGAGTCCAAGTCTCAAACATTGCGGTTCTTTGCGTTTCACGCTTTGATTCGACGATCGTTTGTCGGCAGTTGACGTGTTAACGTAAATTCTATAATCCATTAAACAATTAATTGAAAAATTATATGCAAGAGTTTCACTAAATTAATAAAGCGTCGAATTATTTTTGGATAATATAAATTAACTAAAAGAAAATTGTACAAATTAATTTAATTAAGAATTTTCAATTTTTCATAACATAAAAATATTTAGCGTAAAACAAGCTCGTGTAAATAAAACTGGTTATTAATTCCCCCGACAACGACATGAGGCTTTCAGCACTGATTACTAAATATGTCCACTTACTACGTTACGTTTTAGATCCAGGCACACCTAAGCGATAACACTATTGAATATTATCAGAAAAAATATAAAACAGTGAATATTGTCAGAAAAAAAAGTCTGTGGATGTACCACTCATTTGCACAGGTTTATTGAAATTCCATAAAAAAAATATAGACTTGTCTCTCGCTTTTCTTCATAGGCATGTAACTGCCACTAAAAATATAAAACAAAGAATAGCGATACACTGACAATCTGACTCGACACTATTGCATGTGCACTTGTACAGTCAAGCGGATAGGGATTTGCTTTGCGTGAGTCACGCTGGCCGTTCAGGTATATCCAGAGTTCTAAAGCTTAGGCTTACGACTCTCGCTTTGCCTAAGAATTGCGAGGGCATTGAAAGGGACGTGTGTTTTTACGCTTATTTTATTGGAACTCCGATAAAATAGGGTTTCTTTGAATGCGGGAGCCGGTCGGCCATCGAGTGGTTATGCAAAGGGTGTTTGTGAGGGAGTTATTGCTGTATTAAAAGTTTTGATTGGTAGGATTAGATGGGCTTTTAAAAGAGAGGTTTTAATACGCAGTTATCTGTATTTTATGTGATGTATTAAAACATTAATGACACAATAAATGCGTTGTTTGTATTCATCAAATCTATTAATCATCAAAAGCCAAAACGTTTTGAAATCCCCCCGATATAGCTAAAACTTTCCTTTATATTCGCGTTTTCCAGTTTTAAAACAATCGCGGACCTTGTAATTTTGAATTATAATGAAAGAAACGCCATGATTTATAACTGTCAAATGAATTAGATGTAGTTATAGCACGTGACAACAGAATCATCGCCAATTAGTCAGAACATGTTCACAAGGCCTCCTGCCTCTTTCAAGCCTGTTGTCTTTCATTGAATGCAACAACAACCGTTGATTGCAGCCACGTCAAGTTGAGCACGTTTCTCACCGAATGGTAAGTCAATACGTATACTCATAACTGCAAGCACTTAGCTTTGAATTGCGAAATCTGACTCATTCAATACATCGAACGTCAATGTCCTCAAAACGCACGCACATCAAAACGGTACATAATTTTCAGCTCAAAAATTGCAATACGAAGCTGTAATCCAGCACAATTGACCCGCGCGTCGATTCATCGGAGCTTCAATTATGCCTCTTCACTATTCAGTAGAGTTATCGATGCGAACAGTACCGAAGCTCTTGATTTATGCTTGTTTGAGCTTTACTAACGTACTCTATGTCCGTCTGCACAAAAGTTTGACAAACTCCTAAGCCCGCCCTTATCACTCCAGCCCCGGTTACTCGTACGTTTTTCAAACTGGTGTCTCAAGTCAACACACCAAATACATTAAGCTCATTGGTTGAAGACAGGCCAATGAGCGTTTAGTATTTGGTGTGCCAAGCTGAAACGAATTTAACAACAACAAGTACTAGAGCCAGGGGGAAAGTAGATAGATAGTTACGATAGATAGATAGATCTAAAATATTGCTTAGCTAAGATGTATTTTAATAGACTTAGTGCAGATGGGCATTAGAGAATTCAGCCACTGTTAGGGTTAGTCAACATAATTATTAGCTCAGTTGGTAGTATCCCTGCCTTCTGAACTGAGGGCTGTGGGTTCGATTCCTACCCAGGACAAACATTTGTGTGATGAACATAGATGTTTGTTCTGCGTCTGGGTGTTATATTGTATTCTATGTATGTATTTACAAACAAAAAAAGTATCTAAGTATTATATCAGTTATCTGGTTCCCATAGTACAAGCTATGCTTAGTTTGGGGCTAGATGGCGCTGTGTGAAATGTCCACACATATTTATTTATTTATTTATTTATTTATTTATTTATACTTTTCATGCAAGATCCAAGAAATCTTTGCATTTCATTAATTCCAATTTTTTTGGTTTGGAGCCGCGTACTGGTTGCTCTCTAATAAAGTGAAGCCACATTACATCACGGGGATGCCAGTAAGCAGTCAGTAATTTCCCCGGGGTGCAGTAGAGGGTAGATCGGATATAGCCCCCGTAGCGGGACAGTATCGGCGATCAGATCAAGCAAGTTTAAACGGCTTTGGGGTAATTTTATCATTTTGAATTTATTTTACAGGGAGGTGCAATGGATTCTGGCAAATGCATGGCTTTGGGAAATTCTGCCAGGTTAATCCTAGTAATGGTCTTTGAACTTCGTGCCAAAATAGTTAATGATCTCCATTTTCACACTAAAGTAAACCCCAAACGTAATGAGAGGTTTGAATGACACCCGTCGTCTTTAGAACAAAGAGTAGTGTTACAATAATCGAGGGAACGTAGCAACGTTTACCGCAACTTTCTCGTTAAAGAAGGATTGCAATTCCGACGTGGAATTCCCTGGTTTGTTTGATGTGAACTCGTCAAATAAACCACTAAGTTCTCGAGTTAAGACTTGGAAATGTGGCAGGAGGTTCCCTTGAGAGGAAATGAGCGTCTGCAGGAACACAGTACTGCTGCTTGCACAAAGGTAATGAATATCTTTGTCAACTTTGTGCTTATATGGAGGACATAGTTGTAGTTCTAGTTTTTGTCTAAATAAATAATACAAAAAATAATAAAAATCATTTAATTCAGGCAATAGACCCATAAAAATAAAATGAAGTGACATAAGTATTACTAAGTACAAATAATAAAACACAAAAGCACAAAATAAAAATAACAATAGAACAAAAAGAACTTTAGAAATACGACTTACGATACGTACGACTACGGCTACACACTAACGTGCTGCGTCATTTTTTGTTGTCATTCATGTGCACAGATATCCAATATATAAATATTGGATCTTGGACATTGTCAGAGACAGCCTCGAGTATTTTGTTGCCAGAGCGGCGCAGTCGGCTCCAAAATGAGGCCACACGCGATCTAATTACCGCGAAAAAGTCGGGAACCCTCGCTTCAGCAAACATGTTCGACGCACTACAGCATCTCGGCAGCTTCATAAGGACCCGGTACGCGTCATTGTACTGGACCCTAATCGTGTTAATGGCTTTCCGAGTGAACGTTATCCACAGCTGACACGTATACATGCAAAGGCAATACGCTTTGAATAGAGTGGTCTTTACGTCCGCGCTGCAGTTGGCAAATCTGCGTGCAATCATGTTACTTCTGACCGCGAGAGCCCTCCGCTCGCGCTCAATATCCACGTTGTCATGCAGCCGCTCTGTTAACATGTGTCCTAAATACCTAAACTGCTTCACAGCATTAATGGTTGTACCGTTCAAATTAACCGCTGGCACCCTGTCCGGACCACTACCCGATCGAAACACCATCATCTCAGTTTTAGAAACATTGTATTTCAGTCCGTGCTCATCAACATAATGCTCAAAAATTGAAAGTAGTTTTCGCAACCCCTTGATCGAGGGACTGAGAAGTACCATGTCATTCGCATAACTTAGGTTGTTTATACACACATTATGCTAAATAAAGCTAGTAAGTACATTGATTTCTAAAGATCCGTCTACCTTTTAGCACCATTTAGAATATTCAGTATCTGTGACACTGCTTCTTATTGAAATTAACTCATCAACGATAGATAAAATAAGCACGATCTTACACGAACATTATTCATTGAATACCGGCATTCTGCATAACATGTAGGAGAACAATTACCGGATGACTTAAGGATGTAGAGTCAACATTAAATATTACGAGGAATGGTCTTTTTCTTAGCTTCAGTTAGTCAAATCGAAATTCATAAAAAAATTACTACGACGATTAATGGTCATATCATAATAAGAGTTGCAAACACCGCCAAGGCAAGGCCACTCCACTCAGCTGAAGGTAATTAACGCAGTGTTCCTGGGGGATGCTGGCGGAGATGCAGTTACAAACCAGCTCGGTTACCCGAGAGGCTCGCTGAGATGTTGCGCTAATAAACTTAATCTCCGTTGTTATCTTCTTCTTAATATACGGAGTTATAACGATTTTGATTATGATTAGATTTTGCAGGCGGCGGCGCTGCGAAGGCGTCTATACTTGAATGTTTACACACGTAGTATTCAATGATATTTATTGTTCACATTCTTCTAGACTTTTAGAGGTTTCCTCTATTGTACATCACAACAAATGTTCCCAATATTTCCATTTCGAATAGTGTCAGAGACTGTAAAAGTGGTGTTTGGTGTTTATGTTTATAATAAACGAACGACAATTTATGTATTAATTAAGTATACATGACATGTATATTGTATTGTACCTCAATGGGTCTACCTCTTCGAGCATTTATAAATGGAGATGGCAAGGCAAGGCGTACCCCTCTGCTGGTCATGTGGCACTACATGGTCATACATATTATCATAGTGTGCGTGTACGCACTGCGTACCTACGTTGTATATGTAATATATAACTGTGTGCGTATTTTAAGAAAGAAAGAAAGAAAGAAAGAAAAATGTTTTATTCATGACAACAGCAGATAAATTAGTTGAATATTAAAGTGCGGCGTGCGTTTACAGGCGAGATTTGCGCGTGTACTGCTAGTTTACCTCGTCCCTCGTAAAAATCAGCAGAAAATAACGTTTGCGGATTGTAACGTTAACATCTTCATTGGTTAAATGCTCGAAGGGATATCTACATTTTAAAAACAAGATATCCAGTGTTATTGGCTATGATCAGGCCAGTTAGTCTTTAGATGTATAGGTGCCTATCTAATTGAATCATCGATCATAATGTTCATCTAATGTGTGGACATTAAATTTACTGGCAGTCGTCCAACCAAATATGTTCAAATGCGAGCATTATGGAACATCATGCCCAAAATTAGACTCCATGTCGCTACCATTATTTGAGCGGTAATGACGCTTTGAGTATTTTGTAGTTGTTACCTATGTCATATCGTAGTAATTTATGTTTGCTGGATAATGTTTGTATTCTATTAGCAATGCTGGATACTTTACGGTTCGCATGTCTATGTTCTGTGATGATGATTGCCATGTGTACTTCAGTTTTATTTAGAGTATCTACTTGCTTTCCCTCTTGCCCCGACAGAGCAAGGCTTTATTATATCATCTAACGGTGAGTACTGCGATCTTTATTCGATCCTCCATCTTTCGGAAAAAGGTCATATCTGCCTCTACAAATACGCCACAAAGCAAAAAAAGAAATGATGCTTCGCCCCCAGATGATTACCCAAAACTATTCATGTTACAAAGAATTTATTCCTAAACTTTAGTTTCACTTCATGAATATCCGAGCGTACTTAACCCTCGTCGTTTGCAAACCATTGCAAGTTGCAACCCGATAAGTGAACATTAGGCGTACAACGCAGTCTGAATAATGCTAGGATTAGCAATAACGACATGTATCTAACAATGCCCAACGCAACTTATTTGACAACAGACAAGTTTTTATTTTTTAAGTTCCTTCCAGGTGAAAAGCTGACACTGGTTAGAAACTCCTTAGCTAGAATACTGTCTATAAATCTATAGCCAGTTTTTCTGTAAAGCCCAGTAGCTACGAAGTAATCAGTGGATTCATTTTAATAAGAGTAGGTATATCATTTTTCAGTCAACAAGCTCGGGCAGTTTTGACATGAGTGCTGGCAACTAGCCTATTAGAAGATGATAGATGTTTACCCAGATTTAGGATGTACTTACCTACACGATATACTGCACTCTGAATCTATGAACATCTATTCAGCAACCCTATCATAATTAGCATTCATTATCTGTCGATTCATCGAGTCCACAGATAATGTCGGGACCCCGTCGAACTTCGACGATTTTCGTCAGATCACGTCGAACTCGTCGATTGTTTGCTCCCGATGGAAGCGGGATAACTGTAATAATCTAATTGGATGGCTTGTTAGTTTTGTATGCGTTGGGAATCGGTATTAGTTATTACATTAGATTTTGGAACGTTGCGTCGGTTGCTGAGATAGTTGGATTAGTTAGCTGCATTAGGCTTAGGACGTAGATCGTAGAATATAGAAGTCATTCTAGACTATGACTAGATTGTTAAGAGAAAATTTTCATAAAGTTGGGAAACAGGCACCGTGTGGAATTTCTAGCAACATTAATCTATTGTTACGTTTCCCTTATTGGATAATTTTCATTGATATGAATACGGAAATAATAGTGCATTTGTAAATTGCAGAGCGAATAGATATCTCCTCTGCATAAGTTACATATTTGTAGATTTCGGAAATAAGTCAAGACTTACCGTATTCCGGGCATATTTCCTCCCGGTCTTCAAATAAGACCTAGGTAGATAAGATATTCCCCTGCAAAACTCCTTGAAACATTACCTGAAATAAGAAAGCATTCGTTTTAGTTAACGTAAACCGTATGGACGTATATATCCGGGGGAACGATAGCTTCGTACAAAAATGAGAAATGGGAAAACTGCTGCCATAAATATTGAGTATTGAAGTGTAGTGATGGCCGCGGCACAGTCGAGGGCACTCTTGAATAGGGTCACGACTCACGACCACGACTATACAAGTACTATAGAGTCAACGTGTACGAAGGAAACCAATAAAATCCAAGACATTCGACATAATTATATTCGACGAGCTTTGAAGATTGCTTGTAATTGGTGAATTTGGAGTCGTACCAGAAAATTCGAGATCGACAGTTTCTGTCCAAAGACAATTTTTATTAAAGCCTTTTAGGCTTTGCCACTTTGGATTTGTCGTTAAGAGGGTTGCTTAATACCTATCATAGAAACATGGAAGTAGCATGTACAGAAATGGATATATAATTCCAATTCCGTACATGCTACTTTTTAGAATGATGATGATGAGATGATGAAATACATTTAGAATGAATGACGTGACGAGCTAGTCGTTCACTTGATGTTAAACAACACGGCCGCCCATAAAAGTGGCAGTGTCACTCGGAACTTTAAAATAATGAAGTTTTGCGTGACACTGCACTGCGCACGCAATTCCCTTTATTTTTGCGAACATTCATACCTATATTATTTAACACTTTTGTTACTGTCTTCTGTAGTACTGTGTTGATTTGATTGTGTCAAAGCTTAATTTCAAACGATGCGCTTGAAATTCGAATACAAAAATGTAGAGTGGTATCGTTTGTCGGGGGTTATGCGTTTTTGATATTGTTTCAATATTAAGCATGATCGGGGTGTTCGATTTAGATTTTCACAGTAGGTGGATAATACTAGATACTAGAGGTATAATATAGGTAAGGTATAAATAGGTAGGTACTTCTTAGGAAGATGATATTTTATCCTGTGAGTGGTGAAGATTATGGTGATGATACATAATACCAATGTAGATGCTGGCTCTATGCTGCTGCTCAACAACCATTTCCGTTCACTTAGATACAACATAATTCCTTCTAAGATCATTCCATAATAAACTGAATTATGCAAGTAAGTCTTCTGCAGCTACATTGAATATTGACAACCTATTTCCCCTTTCATCTCAACTAAGCGGAAATATCCGGATATGATCCGGCGAATACCGGTTCACTCGAGTGCCAATAACACCGGATTCGTTCGAACGCCGCTGCACCGTGAGGGCGCATAAATAGGTACTTCGGTTGTATTGCGACCATGGACTACACACAACTCAGAAGTAATCAAAGCTGAAAGAATTGAGGCAACCAAAACCACACTTAGTGCAGTTTGGTTTCACGTTTCCGTGTTTATCGAATTGTCATTGGAATCGAATCAGCTCAATTGAAATTTAATTATGCGGTCTTTTGAATCTTTCCTAAATTTTAAAATACGGGCAAGTCAAACATAGAACACAGGATGGGTATTCAAGAGAAGAGGTGTGTTGCCACGTTTGCCTTTTTGGGGCTAGATCTAGCACTTTTTACAGTGATTAACTCGTCTAACGTCTTCATTGCTTTAGCGTTTCAGCTTAAGCGTGTAGTGATTTTTCTAAAAGTTAAGTGACAATACTGGTAAAGCCAGTGTGGAGTTTAACATAAAATGTGGATTCAGTGCGCCACCGTGCCACGTGCCATTTTATTATAAGGAAGAAACCAGGATGAGTGTTCTGGTTTCTTCTGATATCGATGGACGCGACTAATGCGAGCTCTAAACTTATCCCGTAATCTCCTTGTTAGTGGTCCAGAGTTGGTAAAGCCTTGATGAGGATCAGGATTATACTCTCAAGACGAGGATATTGCCGAACTTAGCGCAGGATCTGATTTAAGCTGTCAGAATCAGTTTATGTCAATGTCATATACTTGGTAACATTTGTGTCGTCAACTGAAATTACCACAAAAATACTATAGAAAGAAAACGGTTACGAGCAGGTGGTTTTATATTGGCCACAGCTCTACTGTAATTGGTCAACTACACCACTGTAAATGTTGAGAATAAACCCGAAACCGATTGTCTTAATTCTAAATCAGTGTTAGTTTCACGTCAAGTTGCATTGCAATTTGTAATCGATTATGTATCTTATCTACTTAATCTTTTAACGGCATCGGGGTCTCTTTTATTTTGGACCTCTGACTGTGTGATATGTGTTGAACAGTCATAATCCATAAATCAATGGTAAACAGTTGAAACAGTTGTAACCATTACTTTCAACTTTCAACTTTCCCAATCTAATATTTTCAAGATTTTCTTACTTATTGTTACGTACCAGTCATCATTATTATTTGGAAATACTTAACGTCAATACATTACTATAGAGATTACAAATATATTTAACAGTCATTCCCATACGAAGCCCGTCATGTATCTTCAAACAGTCCAAATGAAGGAGTACACCAGGCCTTTCCAACGTTATTAAACTTTATGGGATTGCTTTGTGCATTTTTAATATGCTACGTTGGTATGGTAACACTCGAAAATATACAGGTCTTCAGTGTCAGTATTTGAACTGTGAATAGAACTCTAATTTAGCCCAAGGTTAAACGTAAGTAAACATCGATTTGATAAATTTCCGCTTGTCAACGAAGCCTTTGAAAACAACCATCTCAGATACCTGCCCCAATTCACGTCTCAAACTTCAAAGAAAATCACCCCAAAAATCGTGCAAAACGGAAAAAAACAAAGGGGTGCCAAATTATTCCACAGCCGCTAAGTAGGTCACCGTCCGAAAAATCGCCTTTCTTCGCCTCGCGCGTATTAATCACTGTCGGGGATATAATAGCGTAATAAAACAAAAGACGAACGTATCATGTCATCAT
Source organism: Ennomos erosarius (assembly GCA_963580505.1). Taxonomy (NCBI): domain Eukaryota; kingdom Metazoa; phylum Arthropoda; class Insecta; order Lepidoptera; family Geometridae; genus Ennomos; species Ennomos erosarius. Next base: position 9,457,196 of record OY757002.1, on the reverse strand, counting down.
GAGGATAGGTGGAGGGTTACAGTACAGGGTTAATAACAGCAGAAACTAAAAGAGAAAGGAATGGACTGGAGAAATGCACACGAGAGCACAACACAAACGGTAAAACAATAAAAGAAACAATAATAATAAAATGCAATGGTGTGCGGATTCGCGGTCTCGCCCGACCCGAGTCCTTATATTAGGTATGCAATTATGCATGGATGCTATATGAGATCGCTAAAAAGAAAGACTACATGGTACATACTAGACATAATAATCACCTTCTCAAAGATGTAATATTTCACAAGTTTAGTAACATTTATTTTTGTGAAATGGCGAAACTTGTACAATTAACAAAAACCAAATCCCAATAGAAGCAAAAGGCGCAATTTTTTACTCAGCATTTCCCAAAAGCAATAACGAATATACCGACAGCGACAAGCCACAAGAGAAAAGGCACAGGCAGGAACAGGAAAAACCGGGAAATGTGAGGAGGATCGAAGCTGTTTCAATTACGGGCAGGAAGTAATTAATCTGCTCCCCAAGCTGACTTAATCAAGATTGTGGAAGATTTGCATGGAGTGGGAAAAATAGATACGGTTTTAATCAAATGGCACCTGGAGTAACGATAGAGCTAGAAATTATGTAGACGCAGAAGTGACAAACAATTACGAAATAGACCTTTAATTTAAAAAAATATTTGGTTATCGTCGAGTATGACATATTAGTTGATGAAAAAGATGTCAAATTGCGTTTAGTTGTCGATATATTTTTATGATGATCACTTACACACCAGATTTAAGCTTTTTTTGTTCAAAAAGTAATACTTGTCATTTTGCAGGAATCAAACCCGCGGGATTCGAGGCATGAGCCGACTTGCTCAACCACCACACAACTGAGGCTGTCATAATTATGTATGTTATGCAAAGGAGACAAGGGTAAATAATTCCAATTCCAAACCAATATGAGCTAACGAAGACCAAATTGGTAACATTAGAGAATTTGCTTTAAATATCGATAACAATAAATGCTCAAATCTGTACAACTCAAAGATAGTCGGGCCAATCTAAAAAGGTTCTAAGTACATCACGAAGATCTTAATCAAACGAATACCACTTACTTCCTTTATAAGTCTCCATCGGAATACAAAAGTAATCAGCTGTATTAATCACCAATCATCATACACAGATGCCTATCGTACGTCTTATTCATAGAACAATGTATAGATGATCGATGGTGATCACTAAAATTGTTCCCAAACATGACAACCTTAGAGTTCACATCGCATGTTCCTATAGCAAACATCTATTACCAGACACTATAGGCACACATAAATATACAATATTTATTATACGTTCTTTTGTGTCCAAAGTAAATTCGTTTTACATCTTTGCCACAGCTTTATTTCGTACACTACGTTCGAATAATGGCTTTTATGTCTTCTCGTAAAGATAAATCAGCGATGGTGTCAGAAATTCATCGTGAAACTCTTGTTTTAGGCAGTATGATAACGTAGCGGTCTCCACCCACACCTCTGAACCTTGAAAGCTCTTAGGGTATTTCAATCATCTTCACCATCGCCATTTTTTGGATAAGGACGGACGACAATAAGTAAAGCAGCTTAAGAGACTCTTAGGTGCTAGTGCTTTTAGGAGTCTTTATTGCAAGATACCAGGTTTTAAACAAATTATTTTCACAGTTTTATATTTATCAGGTTCACAATTATTAAATCGATTCAATATGAAAATCAAACCCTATTCAGATTATGCGTCTAGATCCACGTTTAACATGCGCAAATAGTCGCGACTACCATATCCTGCAAGTTAGTCATCCCAGGCGTGACCAGAATGCCGACTGGAAACTAAAAACTGGTAACATGGAGTGTTCAAGCTTGTCGACTTGTTCCGATAGTTGTAAAAGGCTTGAAGTTATTCTTGATATCGCGCTGGGAGACGCGGCAATAAGTTTTGATCTGGTTTTTCATAACAAGAAGTTGAGAATTTACGCGTAAATTATGGCAGAATACAAGTAAGGGTTAATGCACAAACGCGTTGGCAACATGCGTAATTACACGCGCTCATTGTGAGCGTGTATAATATGCTCAATGGTCATATGCTGTTGTTTTCGATTAGTACAATAAGTACTTACAGTCAGTACAGTACTAACGCAAGTTTACCACGCGTTTTATTTCCATTCGAAGCGCGCCTACACCAGCGTTGGATGGGTATGGGATTCATGACCATGTAATGAACTAATTTCCATACTCAATATTAGTTTCGTAATAAAGTTGAGATTCACGACGTATTTATCTCAACCGATTTCGAGCCAATGCCTCAAAACGCTTGTGTGAGGTTAATCTATCTAGGTATAACATAATTAGCTTAGCACACTATATTTTAGTAGCTGCCTTCAGTATAGCCAAATGTAAATCACACAATGAAGTGTTGAAATCGGACCAAGTATCGCACTATCGTTAACAATTTTCGATAGATTCGCCGCATCGGTGAAAACTTTTGCTTTGGCATCTTCAATACGCCCGATATAGAAATCCATTAGCAATAATTTACGAAGAACTGCCATAATATGCCTTTTAACTTTGTGCGTAACCGTTACTCTTCCAAAGGCTGTAATAGATTGGCCTCTTTGAAAGTAACAATATCATGGTCATCAAAAGATGCCTCGCTTTGTCCTATTGAGGGGTCTCTACCGATTGGAAGAAATGTAGTAATATTGGTTATATTGGATCGGGGAAGATGGGTATTGGTTATACTAAAATGATAGCTATGAATTCGGGAAAGTAAGTACTTACTTATTATTTTAATAACTGATCTTGTGTTCTTTATGTTAATGAATGCCGCGATGAGCTTTTCATTCGCCTGATTTTAAGCGTCAAGTAACGCCTGTCACACGGAGCTGTATCATATAAAGTTTCGCGTGAGACTACACTGTGCGCGCCATCCCTTTGCAGAAAAGTCCACCTAGTAACGTTTGTAGATGTTGTGTATAAGGGGTAAATATTGACCAGGGCGGTTATTTCTATGGAAACACAGATTCCACACGATACAAAACCACGTCGTTATCGTGTCTTGTTCAAATCGTGTCACAGGGTTAGATATACCTTCACTTTACATTAAAGTTATATTTATTTTGAATAAAATATATTGACTTAAGTGGTCATATCTTTTGATGTGTTGATATTTTGGAACGCGTCTCAGTAAAACATATGATTTTTGACAGTTCAAATCGCGCCAATTCCAAATTCATTTCCCGCGGTTTTGTTTTCGTTTCATAGAGAATAGACTTTTGCAGATTTCTTATGTAAGACAAGGAATTCGCGTGGTTTCGAAGTAAGGAATCGATACGGAATAAGGGCCCAGGATGGTGATTAGAAACACGGAAGAGCACTGCAAGCTTGTACGGAAGCCATTGTCAACCACTATTGACGGATGACTCGCGGAAAATGTGACGCAATTGCGTGGTTGAGAAGAAGTTGATACTACATGCGCACAACTTAACAGCAATGTATTCGTCTACGATTATGACATCTCTTACTACATTCATATAGTTTTGATTAAGCCGCGTAATCCAATTTATCAAACAAAATAACATTATTGTACTCGACAATAGTAGCTTACAGTTTTCAGGGCTTCGGATCCAGGAATTTCGGACGAATGCAAATGACAGCTAAATTGGGAACGCTTGTTGGCGGTTTTCCGTTTACCAACGTTTTCCTTTTACACTTCCGTTGTTATTGAAGGATAGTTTATTTATTGAGCGGTTGTCTCTCACAGTTTTCATTCCAGTTCCAAAAATTACTAAGTTTAAAAAACTACCAATTAAATTTGAGCTCTACCGCTTTAATAAACTATTCATACCTATACCTACACGTAATATAGAAAACGTTTCCAAGATGAACGTCGTGAACTCACATAATGGTAGATTAACATTACCAGTTACTTGTAAAACATAACCTGCCCTACAGTACAGCACACGGCAGACGTAGTTAGGATAAATGCGTTGAACGAGATAGTAAACATCTCAAGTGCCCGTTAAAGACAGGGGGCAGACACTCAGCACCAGACAATTCGCAGTTGTCTAAAAGATCCAAAATTTCAGATACGTAGCTCGTGAGATATGTCTTAAAGATTTTTGCTATGCCATTGCCAATGATATTGCTTTCAGAGTTACTAGTCAGTTTGCAAATCTTTAGACTAGACTGTAATAAGTGCCACATTTTTCTTGGTCAATAAACGTAAAAATCCTCCTCCATCAAAACTTCAACCTCGTGCAACCTCGGCAGCAGCCCGAAGCAACATTTTAACAGTACCTATAAATTAGTTATTAATTACTTCGACAAGGTAACAGATGGTGTGCTCAGCTCGGCAGGTTGGATTACCTGTCCGCAGTCACGTCTCGCTGAAACCCAGTTAGCGGAGGAGGTTCGCGGTCCCTCCACGACTCTCCAGTCACCAAGTTGGCAAGTCGCCCGGTTTCGGACGATACGAACATTTCTGTAACAGGATATGTTATAGCTGTTCCAGCTGTAGCAGCAATGTTTCATCTATTGAAATAAGGCTGGTCTGTTTATGTCATGAATAGATAACTATGCGATAAGTTGTATGTAAACAAACCTTTTCAACGTTTTGAGTGCTTGCAGGTATATTTTTATGATTATATGACCCATTACTCTTTCTCATTGCAGCATTTCATGGCGATAACATTCGTGCCTAAAACCATATTCTGTGGATTACGCATGACTAGGCTTTCGGATTTATTCAAGGCTTTAGTGTTTAGTTTATTACAACATTCGCAAGCAAACTACTGGAATATACGGCCGAACCGTATATCCCGCTCCGCAAAGTACTGCTGAAGTCAGCAACATGTCTAATACCAACACTTCAGTATGGCAGCAGGGTAAGGGTCGCTCGCTACCTCGTAAACTTATTTACGGGAAGATCGTTGTGACCGCCTTACATGTCAGTTGGCACCTCGCCCACTCGTGCACGCATTGGAGGCATCTTGCGTCCCGTTTGGAGCCATCATCGGTGACTCATTGATGACATTCTGCGTTCATTGACGCTCTCGATATATCGATGGTAAAATTGAAAATCTGTTTTGCTGCCACGGTTCCTTAAGGAATTAAGCTAAATAAGAATAATTATCATAAAACAAAACGACTAGAGGTTTCTTATGAGAAGAGAACCCCTTTTATTTCAAACACACATCATGTGCCGGTCGGTGGTGGTGTGTGTCGGTTTTAATTATTATCGAAACAGTAAAGTTAATGCTAACGTAACACGGAAGAATGAAAAGGTGACGGGAAACGCCAAATGCATTAAACGCCTCCGGCGGCATTGCTTTAAGTATCACGTTTTGGCACCCTTTTTGCCTCCCCTTACAAAATAATACGCTGGTTTAGCTCCCGATGCTGTCTCAACACAAATTTAACACCCGCCCAAGCTGTTCTAGTTTCAATTGAAATAACTTTGTCGAATGGCACTTGGCTCAGTTTACGAGCTAATATGAAAAGAAAGCGCTGTTGAGAATGTGCGACGATCAGATAAAGCTGTAAACCAGCTGTAAGAAGTGGGTATAAAGGTTTATGGTACTTGAAAACTTCATCAGGAGCGAGCAGAGGACTTGACTCGTGATATTTGATAGTTTCATTTAATAGAGTAGTGGGAACTGTACTGCCGCACTTACGATAAACGCATCAACTAAGGTTTTTGGCGAAATTGAGTTAATACATGATCTGGTATCAGAAAAACGAGATCTACAACTTTCTCAAAGTAACATTTCACAAATTCCTTCATTTAACTGGTTTTTTTGTTTTCATAAACGCATCAACTAAGATTTTTTTGCAGTTTTACTTATCAAGAGCGCACTATCCACAGTTAGTACAAACTTTTTTTCTAGCATTCAATGGCTTACTAGTCATAAGCGCACTATGTTTGAGTCAATGCTTTTATTGCTAGCAATCTCTATTTTCATCATTGGTAGCGTGCTTAGATTAGTAGCATCAACTAAGAGATTATGCGCTTATTAAAAGGAAAGCATAGCACGTTAAATATTGCTTTACAGAGTAGTTTGCAGAAAATGTATACGCTAGTACATTTATGTTAAATTAAGAGGTGGTACTGAACCCGGGCACAGTGGAAGTTCTTATTTTGTGTTTCACGGTCATGGCACCATCACCGAGCGGTAATTTATTAATAAAAAATGAATTAAATTATATATATTTTACTAGGTGGTAGGACTCTTTTGCAAAGTTCGTCTAGGTAGGTACCACCACTTTGCCAGTTATTCTGCCGCCAAGCAGTAGTGTGCAAGCAATACTGTGTTCCGGTTTAAAGGGCATTGTAGCTAGTGAAATTACTGGGCAAATGAGACTTTATGACCTGATTACACAATGTATTAATCTGATTACTAGACTGTGTGATGTCTCAGGATGACGTGCGCAGTGCAGTGTCACGCGAAACTTTATTATTTTAAAGTTCCGAGTGACACTGCAACTGTTATGGGCGGCCGTATTGCTTAACATCAGGTGAACGACCAGCTCGTCACGTCATTCATTCCCATAAAAAAAATCTTATCTTCAAGCTAACTTTAGCAACTGAATTGATATAATTTTACTTTTTCTAAAGGTAAGAACCGAAATATAACAACTATTTTGCGATTATCATACAAAAACATGAGATTTTATATTTAGTATATTTTGTCAAGTTGTGGTTAAAAAAAAGGATTCTAAATGATAATCAACGTGCGGAACCCATTTTGTATCAATGGCTACCAAAAAAAATCCGAAACAATTTTTTTTTCTTGCATCCCGATTTCCTGCTGTGCTCTTCATTTAGATTAAAATAATGCACGAGGAACAAAATAAAAAAATACTTGTTATAAATATAATAAAACTACTAAAAATAGGGGTTAAAAAATTTAAATGTTGTCAATTTCCAATGTACTATGTACATTGTACAAACTGAAGTAGACAAAAGTCAAGTAGCAATATGCAAAATTTGGATGCCTTAGTGCAACTGAAGTGTCCAACAAAAATTGCCTAGCAACCCGCAACTGAAAATTAATAAGTAACATTAAGATAATTTTGGGTTGCTTGATATCCGTAATTTTGGTGATTCTAAAGGCCTATAATAATGTAGGAATGTGATTTTATATTTCTTTAAACTTAGTGTTTTTCGATTTTTATTGATATAAATAGTATATAACTTTATCTGTGACACCATATTATTGGAAAGTTTTCACTTATTTAGTGTAAGATACATACTTTGAACTTTTTGAAATTTCAAAATCTTACAATAAAATATTTGTATTAATTTTCTACTAATTTTAATTACTATTTTGAAGCTTTAGTTCATTTTTGACTCAGTTCTATTTCTTAAGCACCAGATGTTTTTGCCAGATGGTACTCTGCTTAAGTATGAAACTTCTGATTAGTCTGTAAAGGATAAATAAATAAATAAAATAAATAACGCCCAACGATCACATACATAGATCCTGGACCCTAACTAGGATTCCCTGTATCTGACCATGGTCCCACAACACCCAGACACAGAACAAGTATTTGCGCTTTTTTTTTTCGGGCACAAATACTTGTCTTGTTGCGGGAATCGAACCCGCCACCTCCGGGTTATGAGCCGACGTGCTCAACGACCACACAACGGAGGCTGTCTGGAGGATAAATATGATTCACGAACAGGATGCATGAATACTTATTTAGATAAAATTCATTCAATTCAAAGTCTTACAGAAATATAAATCACTGATTAGGTGATAGCGTATATTAAACATTCCTTGTTAATTGTTGTACAAATCGGAAATATTTGTATTTCTTTTAAAATTTAACCATTGTCTTTAACCTTATAAAATATTTATGAAGTAGTTGCACATTTTTCAAATGTATTATTATTGAATTGGGGAAACACCCTAATGTATTATATTGATAGACATAACATAAGTGCATCAAGTATGCCAGTTGTTGCGCTTATGACTAGTTATCATGGGCAACAGTTATTGGAGGCAACTAGCGATAAGTGCTTTTTTCAAATAATATAGTAAATTATGCTGTGTATGTATGTCTGTTTGTACTTATTATATTCTTGACACTTTTATCTTTGTTTTGGTACCACTTCCATGTTGATATCTCAAGTAGTTCCGGAGATACAACAATAATAAAAACTTTAAACGCGTTTTTCTCGAAAAATGCCAAAACCTAGTTAATGCGGTTATCGTAAGCACGGCAGTGTAGAAGGTATAGACGAGCCGTTATTTACGTGCGAAAATTGCAGGAGTTGAAAGAAAGGTATTTTTATATTTCACTGTGTATTTCTGCTCAAAACACTCATCCATTCAACCCTACGTAACTCAGTGGCAAGACCAAATCCCAGCAGAAGACAAGCAATCAAGGGCACGTTCAGATTGATCGACAATTAAAACACGACCCCAAAGGGTGAGCCGATATAATGGCAAGCATTTATCGAGCCTCCGGGTCTGAGCTCCGGGCTGTGAGCTGTGAGACTCCGGACGAGCCGGAACTGGGAAGGTCGTGGTTTGTAATTGATGCGCTTGCGGAAGGCTTTTATCTTCCTTATATCGGGTATTGGAATTTAGTGGAGAGGAATTTTGAAGCTGTTTATGGGGAGATAGTTTCTTTGGCGTGAAATTTATTTGTTGTGGGAAATATCCCGTTGTGCTAGAATTTCCTTTTGAATTTGTTTATACTTTATCTATAGCTGTCGTTGGTTATATTCGATTCATCAACCCGCGGTCCAAAACTTGTGACAATACTCCGATTCACTAGACTTTTGCTTGAGTTGTCATGAAACGACGAAGTTGCCATCTTTATAAGCAAAGTCAGCCCTATCGCGATTTCAAGAAGGCTAGTGCTTTTAAAAGTTTTCTATCTATTTTATGAATTCGTTTACTTAAACTACCGCTTCTGGCCAAGTTAAACGGTTTTCAAAGACGTGGAAAGTTCGCCGCAACTCTTTAAAGTCTCTTCAGCATAAGAAATACGCAGTTCCAACACAAAGTAGTCAGCGTCAAAGTAACTCTGCGGACGTTTCTGGGTCACTACAGTTTCCCGCTTAATAACCGCGTAACCGTGGCTCTCCATAAAGGGATCAGCTTTGACGTTTGATGACATGTCTCAGAAGTCTTCCAAGCAGCGTTTAGTTTGAAGACCGAAATTGTGAGGCGAAATCGCAGTTTTACTAACCTTACAGAACTTTGTGGCTTTAAGGAAGTATTTTAGTTGGAACTTGTGTGACAACCGATTAGAAACCTTAAACTTCGATCGTATTCGTCATGGCTATACGACTGCAATTCGATTAGTTTTGGAATAAAGACTAGCCGGTGTAAAATGGTGGATTGTACAAAGCATTATAATATAACTCAAGCTTGTATTAATTGAGTATTAGTAATTGAGGTGTATTGGTTCCTTCTGTACTCTGCAGGGTTAGCTTGAGTTGTAGACATATCTCATCTCGCGAGGAGAAAGCGTTTGACCAATGAAAATGCAACAAAAGGGTTTCGGTGATCCGCGTGATCGTCCATTGGTCCATCGTTTTCTCGAAAGAAGATATACGCCAATTTTTACATCTCTTGTACGTGCAGGGCATGCCACTCTCCTCCTGTTTCCCTTCCCCGTTTGCGAAACAATACCAGAGCCTGCATAGAGCCGCACGTTGCTTTGTAATAATCATAAGTTCGTCTTCTTCTTGACTAATGGTTTGATGGATCGACAGATCAGTGCGGCAGTGCGATGATTGATTGATCCCCTCGCACTTGACGTTAATGTATCAATCTGTTGCGAATTTGAGCTTTATTGCATGTTGGCTTTTAGATTGATTACGAATCGCGAACATTTTTTAATGGCAGCAATAGAGGTATCGATCCTTTACAAGTTGAACTAGTACAACGGGTAAAAAGAATTTCGTCTTACTATTGAGCCTGTCGGCAGTACTAAAAAGGCTCATGATTGCATTCGGGTGGCATACAATAACATATTTAGACATCTAATGGGACTGAAGCGCTATTGTACCGCTTCTGAAATGTTCATGGAGTCCCGAGTGGACTCTTTTAATGCCATCCAACGGAAACGAATCGCCGCTTTCATGTTCAGGGTTGGCTTGTCTAAGAACTCTATCATCAGGAGTCTGGCAGACAGGCTTATTTTGACATCTACATATAGACGGTGGGTAGATTTAACCACAAAAAGACTGTAAAACATTTTTTAGTACGAATTTTTTTATTTTATTTTATTGTGAAGTATTGTTAGTATTTTTTAGTATTTTTAACGATTTTTACGATTTTTAGTCATGTGTATATTGCGTCTATTGTGTCTATTTTTATTTCTATGGATCTTGTGTCTGAGAATAAAGAATTATTATTATTATTATTATTATTATTTTCTTATCCATTTCCATTCTCGGGTCTAGCCCGGACATTTGAGAGGCATTGGTGGGGCCGAAGCTAACACCAAGAGGCCTTTTTGGATACAAAGATAACTATAACACGGTCACATTATCCCTGGACCTGACGTCGATGGTTTGCATTTCAACGAGGACCAGAAACAATGTGACCTTGTTTTACATATTTCTTTCTTACATGTTGGCATATTGATATAACTATTTTGTATAATATTAAGGTAAAAATATCTGGGCTATTAAGGTGAACTTTTGAATGGATGGTGACATTGGGTTATGGAATGAGAGAACGGCACCTGCCAATTTTGTCTCATATCAAAATGTTTGTGGCAGGTGATGACTTGCCACCCACTAAATGGGCCTCCTGTAGTGGCTACCGCAAATTAGTGCCGAGGAAGCAACATTGGTGTGGGTGGCTTAGGGTGTCGAGAGGTGTGCTGCACTTATTATTATTATTATTATCATTATTAGTACTACAGGAAAGAATTATTGCACAAATCCGTTAACTCCTATCAGGCTCTTATTTTTTCTGTCTCGATTCTCGTATACAAACATAAGAAATTCAAATTGCTGAGAAGTCTACGCGTCCAAATTAATCCATATAAATGTTAGAAACTGTAAAAATCAAAACGAACCAAATATTAACTACATATTTCGCTGTACGTACACTAGTAAACAAAGTTTAAGCGGTACATAGCATTACAATACGAGTCCCACGCCACGACCTAAAAGCTGTTTGTCCTTTACAAAGAGCAAAGCTCGCGAAAAAACACCCGGTAAATAGTTGAAAAAGTCGATTCAGTACGAAGGCACAAAAGCAACGTTTAGAATTTCAAGCGCGACATTACGCGAGTTACGGTGCGGGAGTATGCGGCAAGTCAACAACGGAAAAAGTTACGGATTGTTACGGAAAGTTGGTGAAAACTGTCACGGTGTAGGTACCTATATAATTGAAATCAAATTGTTCGCGGTAATCATTTATAGAAAGAAACATCACAATTTTTTTTTTACGAATGTGCCAAGCTTTTTGGCAGTCACTGCACAAATATTTACGCGCGCGTAAGTGTAACGTTAACGTAAGACAGTTGTATGGCATTTGATCTGCCCTTCTATTACGATTGAGCCAGCAGCGCTGCTGACGCGAGTCTGCCGCTCAACTGCTGTCAAAATTGTATGAACTTTGACAGCAGTTGAGCGGCAGACGCAATCGTAATAGGGGGGCCTTACGTTAACATTACACTTACGCGCGCGTAAATATTCGTGCTAGGCCTACTGATGTCAAGCAACGGACGCTGCAGTCGAAGGTGTAACAAGCAGTTAGGACGTTGACCTATGCGTATATTGACCACCACACTAGACCCCAATTACATAATAGGGAGTTATAATGAGGAAGGCAACACAAATAAACTTCTCAAAGTACACAACACAAACTACGATACGCAACGATCCAATCTTAATAGAGTACAGATACGTTTATAACCTATAACCACGTTGGGCGCCACTTGTAGCCGCAGGTGACCAGGGCAGTGCCTGAGATACAAAACTCCAATAAAGATAATCATACAAAGTACAGTTTATTCCGTTATACATAACAGAGCCTTAGGAATACGGGTACGTGAGCAGGCCTAGGTACTGTGAAGGTTGGATTGTCGTATCGTAGGATAGGTACTATCCTGGTGGTTGGCTGTGCGGAAGGAAAGAGGGCCTTTAATCGGCCGGCTGGACCAGGCACTTCAAGCTCGTACGATGAACCCCAATAGGGGGGTTCAAGCGTACACTCACTGATATCAAGTAAATGGTGATTATTTCTTAAATTATCCGAATGTAAAAAACTGAATAGGACTCGAGAGCGGCAGGCTGAGATCGCGCAACAAAGTGGCGTGCTCTCGGCTCCGTAGTCTATTGGGGTGTATCAGCTGTCAATTGATCGCGCGGCCCGTCGCCGCTGGGCCGGCGAGTGACGGGCTGCGTGTGCGCGCTACGTTATAATATAATAATCGTTAATTTATAATTAATAAAATAACGTTACAACTAGTCTTAAAGGCACAGCGTATAAATATTGTTTTTCTGTGTATTTTATTTTTCTTGTATATGTATTATAATTTATTTTGTTTAAATATTATATTGTTTGTCCTGGATTTCGTGATGTCAGGATGATGGGTTCCGACTGAAAATCAGTTATTGGGGTCTTAGGACCTTGATTACATGCTGAGTCGGGACCTTTATCATGACGTCACGCAACATTACATTTTATAGGGTAGCATTGTTTTCTATTGTTAAGTATATTATTTATGTTGTATGTTAGAATGTAATCTTGTGTGATGTCCTGAAATAAATGTATTTTCTTTCTGTCTTTCTTAAAAAGACCCATTTTTTTTTAATTTTACGTCTAAAAATTTGTCCTATCCTCACTTAATAGTCTGTAGTGCTCTCCATCTCCAGGGTCCATATTGTTAGTACTAAATTACTAATATTCATTATGTCTAATGTAATATACATCATTGCACATGCGGTAACCGAAATATATGAATATGAAATGAAATATGCGACAAACTGCATTTCTGTTAGCCTTTTCTGGATAACAAGTTGTTGTGCAGCGTCATCTATAAATCAAATCTTTTATAGTAACTTTACTTACTGCTTCTTTTATGCCTTTCATACTTTTGACAAATAAACTTGCGGAATTTATTCCCACCCCACATTCCCACCCCGCTTTTTAAACTTGGCAGCAATCTTCCAGATGTTTCCTCCAGATAATTCTTTTTAATTGGTCTTTTTCAGCGATCGTTTCCAGAGATATCATGCTTTATTGGTCTTTACTTTTGGAGCTAGGTGTTTTATCTTCAAGTTTTTGGCGAAGATTTATCTTCATTAGCATTATTCTAACTGATGCAATTAAGCTGGTTACGTCAGAGTAGGGGTACGTTCCAATTGGACTGAATTCACGATAATTCTTTATTTTTGATCACAAAGTCGTTCCAATAGTAATAAAAGTGATCACCTGTGAGATTTCCTGACAGTCAACAAAACTAACGAAAATATCGAAAATATCAAAAGTGCAGTCCAACTGCACCCTTTGAGCGTACTTATGCATTTTATGCAAAAATTACATTAAGTATTTAAGACATGCCTGTGACAAGCTTCGTTAAATAAATAAATAAAAATATGTGTAGACATTAGACACAGCGCCATCTAAACGCTAACAAACGGAACCAGATAAATGCTAACAAAGAGTCACTAAAATCTTTAAAAAGAGATGTCTCCGTCTTGATTCTAGACTATAAAATGTTTAACCTTTTACATATTTTAGTTAAAATTAAATCCCATCAAAAACAATTTTCGTGATGAGCAGACAGACTGTAGCTCAACATTTTTCTCAACGGTTGCTGTATCGCGTCTTGCCTAACTACGTTAGTTGGGATGTAACCGGATTTATTAGGATTTTGAGAACTTTTAAAAGTAACTAGGTTTGCAGGAGGAAACGATGCCCGGCCATTCGAGTTCCAAAAGTCCTGTAAGGATACGTTGGGTAAAACTTTGTATTTCTGTCAGTTTCATCCTGAATGAAGATGAATGAGACAAAAAAACACATAAATTTTAAGATTTAGATCAGAATTAAGTATTTGGAATGATCCGAAACGCGGAGATCCGCAGAACTCCAGTGACCGATATAGCTCTTATAATTATTAAGTTGAAATGGCAATGGGCCGGCCACATCGCTCGTAGAACTAATAAACGACAGGGAACAAAGGTTCTCGAGTGGAGACTACAACCCGATTGAAGCAGCGTAGGCCGGCTTTCCGCTAGGTGGACCGATAACCTGGCGAAACCATGGGAAGTCGATGGATGCAGGAGGCAAACAGCCGCTTAAAGTAGCGCTCTTTGGTAGAGGCCTAGGTTTAGCAGTGGGCGTCAGACTGTTAATGATGAAGCAGCTGGGAGCCGACGGGAAAAAGTCCAAACTACAAAGAAGAAATTGGAAGATCAGCTCAGCTGGGAAATATAGAAAATAATGGTATAACGAAGAAGAGCCATAATGTCCAGCAATGGATCGACATAATTAACAACAAGGGGCGATATACCTAAGATAATATAATAAGATGATACTAGGGAAGATAATCATCACGGTCAGAAACCTACTCCAGTTTGTTCAATACGGATTAGGATCCGAGAAACTTAGAATCTGAGAAACTCCCCGAGAGAGCGGAGGAATTGATCAATCCCTTACATCAATCAAGACGGAATCTTCGCAAACTCAATTTGCCGATGAGAAATTACAAGCCACAGGGTAACCTGAAATTGTTTAAAGTAGTCAATTTGGCGAACTGTGCGAGTGCTCTCAATCAAACTCGAAATTGTAGAGTTGTCTAACTCGAGGCTTGCTCCGGAGTAGGGATGATTGTATGTTGTTATGTTAGTTAGTTATTTGAAATGCTAAACTTTGCATTGCAGCATAAAGACGACAATTTTGACAATCCTATCCTGACAATGCACAGTCTACGCAAAAAAGGTGAAGAAACGAAAACCCAAGCTTTATTTAATTTATATAAAATAAATATTAGACCACTGCTAGTTTTAATCTAAGTCCTGCTTCATTTTTAAACATTCTTAAATGCTGTGAATTTATTTTCACTTATTGTTGAAGTAGTCGGAATCAAATCTATTATTTTCTCCGTAAGAGTTGTAGTTATTTCTTAGGGTGATTTTGCTTTACAGACCTTTTCCTAGAAAATTGACCGTTTCCGGAGTTTCCCAAAAATCCTCCATACAATTCACTACGTTTCGAAACACAAATTAATCGCGAAGCCAGGACGTAGCGGCCGTCCTTACGTTTCGGCTGTAGCCCAAAGGATTATGTTAAGTGGTTTATTTAAATTTCGTTTCATACGGCCCCGGCAGCCATATTATGATAATCCCGCCGCGTCCCTAGTTTTAAACTAAGTAAGTATAAACAGTATCTTAAGTCTGTGCAAATGTTGCTCGCTTGGCGTTATCGTTCTAGAGTTACTACATTCTTACATTAGTCACTTGGTAATTCTATATGCTTAGAACATTCACATAAATTACGTCAGTATTCAGCGCAGATCCTATAAAAATACTTTTTTGACTTGTAAAAATAACCCATTTGCAGTAAATTATTTTACTCCGATGTTGAATCGGTCTTTACATGGTCTATGCTATGGCTAAGTACGAGTGAGTCAGTGCGACAATAAGGTGTTTTAGTTACAAGCTTAAGCAAAATCAAAACGCAAACTTTAGGTAAATCGGCCAACAGCCTAACTAAAGTAAATAACAGTCCATCATCATCATCAGTATCAAATCAACAATGGACCTGTTAAGATCTGCAGCCAATGCATGTATACCGTTTACTGGGTTTAGTTCTGTATTACTTGGTTCCGTTACTAATCAAATTTTTCATCCTATAGAATTTGTGTTACAGAACACAAGGGCTAATGCCGTTACTGCGACATTTTGTGTTGCTGTACCGGTGTTTGTTGTTTCAAGTTAAATGACTGTCGTGTTGCGGATTAACGGTAGACTGTGGACTCGTAGCTCCCTGTACCTGTAACAAAAAGAGTTGATAGTTAGCGCTAGTTGAAAGAGGACTGAAAATCGAGTTATAAAATGGGATTTTGATTGTAGCTGTGTTTTACCAACTTTTAACGACTGATGTGTGGATCACGTTTCTTTATTTACCAAAAAATATAGTTATAGCATAATTATGTTAATATTTACACATGTGTTTTGTGTTTTGCGTGTAATTTCTTTATGTTATTATATATCATTTTGAGGAATTTGGTTCACCAAGGCATGCGGGAATTGTTTTTTTTTTTTTACTTGAGTCTTTTACAACACTCAACTCGTCGACAACTCGTGTTATTAAATGACGAAGTTTTGAGGTTATGAATAAAAGATACAAAAACGAAATTGAACCTCCGCTTCTTCGAAGTCAGTTGAAAAAGTTAGAAAAGCTAAACAGCAAACATGGAGATTGATAATATTATCAAAGACATAGAAAAATATACCTACTCTTCTGGCAAATCTGTCGTATTGATACGTCCATGGGCAATGTCTACAGACAGTGCAATAAAAACGATTCGGTACACAAACAATATATAATCTGTTCCCACTTATGTATAATCCGAACGGCGGACAGTCGATATATCAATGTTTATGGCCTCTCTAACACGTTACGGTGTGTTCCATCCGTAACACCGTTTACCGTAATAAGTGTGTGTTTGCATTTGCACCCACATACAAAATATATACATGTGTGACATTATAGGTCTTGGTTATGCAATATTTTGATAGGTTTCGGTAATAGCATTACTGCAAAGTAGACTTTATTCTCGTATCTATGAATTTTAAATATTGTTCGTGTCTGAATTTCACTGTTCTGAAATTTCTTTCACTTGCGACTTCGACCACGAGTTCATGACTATGTATACCTAATCTGTTTACATCACTATAATTTATTACCTCATCAGTGCTTCCCAACCACTCTTTTTCAAAAACATTAGGTGGAGACGCCGAAGAAACGATATCATCAGACAAATCAGCACGCCCCGCATTTCAATTTCATCACGCTACAAATCAAAAAGTTCTCAAGCCCGTTCGGCGTCTGATTGCGAAGGTCTTTACAGATTCCCAGGAAGTAACAAGCACCTTTTTACCGCAAAGATTTTATCAAAACGAGTACAGTAGAGTCGTGAAGCGGGAATGTAGGCCGCGTGGACAAACTAGGCTATCTGTACCCACTTGATACCGCAGGGTTGTCAAACACGAACGTTTCACCTGATAAACTCAACTTTATATCGCGAACGTAAAAACGCCTAGCGATGTTTTTACTGGCTGATTTTTAGGGAGCCGTTTATGGTAAGAAACGAGACAGATAAAAAGGGAAGTTGCAACGATAAATATTACATCTTTCACGAAGGATGAAGGGTGTTTAAGAAAACGTAACATGTTTAAAATCGAGGATTTTATTTAAGGCTGTAAGTACACACACGGATTGCGATATTTTTGAAGACATTAAATAGCTGAATTTTAAAAATCTGTCTAAACCATGTTTTCACGAATAACATTAAAGATACTCGACAAAAATATCATAATTTTTATTAACCCAATTTTTATTAAAGTACAAAACTAAAGTAGCAATCTTTTTTATAGTTTTTTTTTAATAAATCGTGAAAACCCTATTAGTCATAGTAAACTGGCGCCATGCCCTTTTGGAATGCAAGACGCATTCATTATTTGTTTAGGTAATATAACTGAGATACTGCGTCTATCATACTATAACAGTCAAGAACTGTTGAAAAAAACGGCAAATGGATAATGGAAAAATGATTTTCTAGAAGATCAAGAGTGATGGTGACGGAAAAACGGATATGACGTGATAAGTCATTACCAGCAGATTTATTTTAATAGGACGCCACATCGTCGTCATTCGAAATGTAAATGATGTTAGGCCATCTCTCACACGACATTTTTATAATCAGCAACTTCGGAATGCAAGTGTTGTAGTGTTTGTGTGTAATTGTGTTTAGATACTCGTATGTGTCCTGCAGAACTACTACTAAGCTGGAGAATTTGTGAGACAAAGAAAATGAAAATAGGAAAATGAATAAGTCCTTAATGTTCTTAAGAATTCGCCTGACATCTTAAATTAAGTTTCAGATAGATAATAATAATAATAATCATCATCATCATCATCATCATTAACAGCCTGAAGACGTCCACTGCTGAACATAGGCCTCCCCCAGGGAGCGCCACTAAGAGCGGCTAGATAGATAATGGAAAAGAAGAATTGTTTTTTGGGATCTAATTCCTTAATGAATTAAAACAAGTGGAACACCTTACCAGCGGAATTGTTGCCTGACAAATATAATCTGGGAGTTTTTAAGGCTACAGTGAACCTGTATCTTCCAGGTATGCATGCTCCATCGTCGACCGCATCTTCAAATACCATCAGGTGAGACCGTGGTCAAATGTTAGCCTATCGATGATGAAAAAAAGGTATAATAAATAAATAACGCCCAACGATCACATACATAGATCCTGGACCCTAACTAGGATTCCCTGTATCTAGGGACCCAGGAACTACGAGGACCATGGTCCCACAACACCCAGACACAGAACAAGTATTTGCGCTTCTTTTTTTTTTCGGGCATAAATACTTGTTCTGTCGCGGGAATCGAACCCGCCACCATGAGCCGACCTGCTCAACCACCACACCACGGAGGCTGTCTAGACGGTCCATTCGCTCTCAGTCCACCAAAGAAGGCGATAGGAACGACCGTATCTGCCTCCAAGTTCTAATTGTAATCAAAGGGTTAGAATTGGAAATTGGAAAGAAAAGCTAGCAGTAGGTATTTGTTAAAAGATATAAAAAAGTATGAGTGTATTTTTTGTTTTCTTAGTATTGAACCCAGAGCTCGTTTCCCGATGGGTATAGGTCCACCAATTACAATCGCAGGCTGCCGCGATTTGAATAACCGATTTAATTATCATTAATATCGAATATTGGCGTGTTTATTCGACTGTCGATTGCAAATAGATGTTTAGCTGTGGAAATTCAATTTAGTCTGCTATAATGGAGCGAGCGTTTCGAATATGAGAGCTTTGCATGAATAAAGGTGAACACCGTTTCGCTCTTTGTGCGTGAATTGTGTTCTGTTATCAATACTTATGTGGTAAGTTGTTGAGAATTTATTTACAGAGCCCTTTTTATTGTTTATCTATGATTATTATAATTCAAACTCTTCATTACTTATGACATACATATACAATTTTTTTTAACTGGCTCCGAGCCACGATTCACTTTTCTCTTTGCTCAAGACGTATAGGTACATAGTAGGCCTTATTTTGAAGGCTTTAGTTGACAGTATTTAAAATACTAAAAATATATCCGTCTCTTACATTCCCGTCTGTTTGACAAGAACAGCAACAGTTTTAGTAATTTTAGATCTGGCAACTAAAACCTTTAAACCTGGCCCCACTGTGTGGTTTGAACTTAATTTAAGCGAATAACTTGCGAGAAGCTGGTATCTTATTTTTGTTGTTGTTACGACGACGCACTACGATCCTTCCATTCTTCCTCGTGTCGGTAAGTGGTCAGCCCTAGAGTCAGAGTTATTAAGTCTTCCGAATAGGATTACCAACAGTTGTCTTACAACAGCCGGGACCGACAGCCTCCGAAGAACGTGGAAAACTACTTTTTTGCTAGTCACCCAACCAAGTTACGAACGATATTAAACTTTACCGATAGTTTAACGCTGTAAGAGCTTCCGAATGTACCTAAACGTAACCATATATTTTTAATCATCAGGTAAAATAACAACGGCTGGTTAGATCCACTAGTGGCCGCAAACGAGCCGTAACCCGTGATTAACGACCGTCCGAACATACAATGCGACGCGTTAACCAGGGAGGGCTTGTTAAATTGCATGTACCGATGCACGCGGACAAACCTTCGGTTAACCTGACCGTCAGTTAAATGGGGACGTAAAAGGTGCGAATGTTTTAAATGGGCGGTGTTCTCGGTCCCACACGCGTGTTTAATAACGGCTGTTAGTCAGAAACTTCGCAAATAACCACTTTAATTTTTCATATTTTAAGCGCGAAAATTTTTTTACAACAGGAGCCTGTCACATTGTTAGCATTATCACCATCTAAGCACAAATTATGCACTACAGCTAATTGCAGATAAAGTTTGTTTACGTACTTGTTTCGCATCACACTGACAACATAGGCCTCTCCCGTAAAACGCCACTTTTAATGACGAAGCGCTACGAGCTCGTGATGTTGTGTAGCTTTCAGTTTAGGTTAGACCTGAAGCCGTGCTGTGAGCTCTTAGCGCGATTCAAAACAGAGCCTAAATTGGATCGTCATACAAAAAAAGCGATCCAATATAGGTCCTCCTCTGTACTACCTGTACGTATCCTGTATTTATCGTCTACGTAGACTACAAATTGGTACAGCTACAATACACATGTTTGATCAAGTGCATAATTTCTGAATTGAAACCGTGCTATTGTTGATTTTTTCATATTATACAATTATTTATTAATTTAAACCGTAATTATTATAATATTTAACCACCATCATAATGTAACCCAGTTTATTTTAGAATACCTATCTGGAAACCGTTATACGAAGTAAGTACAATCCATTTCCATCACCGTCAACCTGAAGACATCCAATGCTGAACATCCTCCGTAGAGCGCCACTTTTTTTTTTATATTTCACACAGCGCCATCTAGCCCCAAACTAAGCATAGCTTGTACTATGGGCGACCAGATAACTGATATAATACTTATATACTTTTTTATTTGTAAATATATACATACATAGAATACAATATAACACCCAGACGCAGAACAAACATCTATGTTCATCACACAAATGTTTGTCCCGGGTTAAAATCGAACCCACGGCCCTCAGTTCAGAAGGCAGGGATACTACCAACTGAGCTATCGGGCCCGTCAACGACTTTGGTCGGCTACTTGCCTCTTGTATCCAACGGCTTTACGGCTCCCCGCGGTTTTGGTCGGTTCACCTAGTGGGTGTCCTTCGGTTTGTGGTGCCCACCGACATTTCTTCCGCATCGACAAAACATTTAAAAACGTTTATTTTTAAGGTCGTCAACCTCGTAGTAGATGCCAATTAGTTCCATCGAATGCACAGCCTGACTGACCACTCAATTTCAGACGTAGTACCTATTAATGTGGCATGAGCATGATATAAGCCAGATGGTAAGCAAAAATCCTAATTCTAAACCATTAACACCCACTTGGAGCAAAAGCAAAATCATTCATCCTAATGGGCAGCGGCATATTGCGAAAGCCATGCTTTCAGGCGTTTTTTTTTTGACTTTTTTTAATTTATGCACCACCCGGCACCCACGGCCGTGCTTCGAATGGCGAATGGTAACTTGCTGAGTATACAATGTGACGAGAATTGCTTACTAACGATATAGAAAACAAAGAACAGTTTACTAGACACGGCATAATTCAATTTGAAAATTAAAGTAAATCCATTAATGAGGAATTTGGAGAAGATAGGGAGCTTTAGGATAGGGATAGGGGCACTTTCATGAAGCTATTTCTTTAGTTCTCCCTCTTTTTTCTTTTATTTATATCTATGAGTATGCCTGTATATCAGATATTTCCTATTTTAATGATCAAGCGTAACCAATAAAATCAAACTACTGCCTATATAATTCTAAGCTATTGCAGCCGGAGTAGGTATAAAAACACAATGGCCTTACGGCGCCAACAATATCTTGTCACGATTCGATATAAAAAAACTCCAATAGCTTTTTAAATAGCACGTTTTAGCAGGTCATTGAACCCGCGACCGAGCCACCAGACCGCGCAGATTGCCTGTACAGGAGCTGTGCCTTCACAACGTACAGGTTTTGGAGTTAATTGGGAGGAAAATAAGCCTCAGACGGGACGGCACGGGAGAGAAGTCTCACTCCGTCGTCGCCGCCCAAGACACGTCTTGAGCGACCCGGAAGATCCTATAGCAGCCGTTGTTTCGGCTGCGCTAGGTTCACCGGACCAGTCTAGCCCTTCTGGCTCAGGTACCGATTTCGGCACCGGTATAGGATACCAGCGTAAACACAATCAGACACCGACCCCGCCAGCGAGTTCAATGTACCCCACGTAGGTTAGCTAGAATGGTCGCGACTTTCCATAGGGTCCAGTCCTCCAGCGGACGTAGCCTTCTCGATCCTCTTATCCCGGCAACAGCCCAAGCCGAGGCTCGCACCCCAGGGGTGCCCTTGAGCTAGTTGCCCCCACTTTTGTCGGCTGGGTGCCTTAAGCGCCTGCCCTCCCGCCCGGTGACGCTGTAAAGGTCGTTAGAGAACAACAGCTTTAGCCCGTTCAAAAAAAAAAACGGGAGAGAAGTCTGTCTACAAATAATGTTCCATAAGGTACTATAGCTGTTCCTGAATTGAGTTTGAGATTTGATCACCAGTTTATTGTTGCGTCGTATTGTTGTATGTATAACTACATCCTTAACCAAAAGTATTAAGCACTTTATAAAAAAAATAGTAAATACATCAAATAATTATAAGATAATAAGGTTAATAATAAAGAGTGCAAGCATAATACAAGTGGCCAAGGCTTGTAGTTGGTACCTTTTAGAATTAATCGTAAGTTTTCATGTCTATAGATGTTGAAAATTGCTCTTCTGTTTAAAATCGGAAGTGTATATAGCTGGTAAGCTTTTAAAAAGGAGACCAGCAAATCTACAATTCCGTGGCAGACCAGCCTAATGTGGCGCTTACTACCACGCACATGTCACGCTTGTCACTATCTCAATCAACGTAACCTAACAAAGCAATTTCAGAGCGGACAGAAATTAAAATTTTATTTTCTATCTACACGGGCGTGACGACCTGTCTAAGCCGCCGCCGCACTTGAACCTCAGACTTCATCCGTCACGCTGTCCTACAAGGGGACACTATAAATCCTCCACCACAGCCTCAGAGTCCAACTGAACATTAATTAGCAGGAGGGTATCTCGGGTGTCGTCACGTGACGCGCGGACTTTGCGCTCGAAATAATTTCACGCTTGAAATAAAGCCTTTGCGGGGTGTAAAACAGTGCCGAAGATTTTTTTATGAGAATGAATGACGTGACGAGCTTGTCGTTCACCTGATGTTAAGCAATACGGCCGCCCATAACAGTTGCAGTCTCACTCGGAACTTTAAAATAATAAAGTTTTGCGTGACACTGCACTGCGCACGTTATCCTGAGACATCACACAGTCTAGTAATCAGATTACTACACTGTGTAATCAGGTCATAAAGTCTCATTTGCCCAGTAATTTGACTAGCTACAATGCCCTTCAAACCGGAACACAGTAGTGGTGGTGCCTACCTAGACGAACTTTAACAAAAGATAGGTAGGTACTTCATGGGATAGATAAGCGTACTACAACTTCATCTTGCTCCCACCTCGCCGTAGAACTTTCAGGCTTTAGGAATTGAGAATCATGCCTCACATGGAAAACAATATCCTGATGCGCTTCCATGCTCCACCCCCGTTTAGAAGGAAATTACATCGATATTTTGCCCAACTCTAACTCTCTCGCTTAAGGTATATCTATAAAGATATTATAGTCCTTAAAAATCCCGCGGGTTGCTAAAATTTTAAGGACTATAGTATTTTTATGGATATACCTTAAATGGGGTTTACACTTTAAAATCATTCTCATGAACTCTGTACTTTGTTAGATGTTTATTTCCGGAAGATATGGATGATTTGCGTGAGTAAGGACAGTCAAAAGAAGATCAAGTAAGGGCTGATAAGGATGAATCTAGAGGTACAAGAGATAGGTGGGGAAACCTTTGATACTGTACTGACTCACAATACCAAAGTGCCATATCTTCAGTAAAGTGGCTCGTCGGAATATTGCCATTATAAATAATTCCGCGGCGAAACAAAGAAGCTCGCCACCCCCACGACGCGACGTGAGGGCTGCTTTTGACACTTTTGGGCAATCTCGTTAATTTACCCGCTTTTGATTAAAAATTGCATTTTACTTCGTAGCTTTTTTATTCTTAGTAAATGATATATTCAAGGCTTAGTGAGTACTGAGAATTGCTGTTGAAAGGTCTTTGAATCAGTTAAGATTGCAAACAGTCAAATGAACAATCTCATGTTCAGTAAAAAATAATGGGACGTCAGCACAAGCTTTTGCTCATCATCAAACATCAGACAATATAATAAAATATGTGAATGTTTGTGTGTTTGTTGCCTCTTGACGCGGTAACGGCTGAACGGATTTCAATGAAATTGGTAATGAAGATAGCATATATACGTTGGATTAACATGTTCAGCAGTGGACGTCTTCAGGCTGTTGGAAGTGTGGAAAAGTGTGAACAAACGGGACTAACTCAGTCCAACAAGCCCACTTGTTTCAAAAACTGGGTCACTTAGTCAAAGAATTCTCGCAGCCAAGATCTATTCACTCTCAAAAGACGGCCAGATTGCACAACACCGGAAACGATGCAAGCACAGAGGTCTCGTGGGCGTCCGCGGTGGAAAAAGGTCACTAGCAAATGATCAGGTTGGGGTCTATTGAAGTAATCCTTTCCGGTCGGGGGTAAAAAGCGGGGCATTGTGAACTGCGGCTTTACCTTCTGGCTTCTGACTTTTGTGAGGTTGGAGCATCTGAGGATGAAATACGCTTTTGAAATTGCGCTTCAAACTTTTAGTTTAAGTAGTTTATTTATATGTTTAAATGACATTTTGATAGCAACGTATAAATAGTTTATTTATATATTTAAATGATGTTTTGATGGCAACGTCTAAGTAGTTCCCTCATCTCCATTCTTTCATCGGACTACAAGGCGCAGATACTCGGCATCCCTATATCGTTAATATTCCTACAGCCCGCACTAAGCGTTTCGCATCAAACTTTATAGTGCGAACAGCAAATGAGTGGAATACCTTGCCGTCGTCCTTGTTTCCAGATAGCTATAACCTGGGTGTCTTCAAGTCAAGGGTGAACAGGTATCTTCTAGGCAAGCATGCACCACCGTAGGCCGCGTCGTCACTTACCATCAGGTGAGACAGTGGTCAAATGCTATGCCTATAAACTGTAAAAAAAAAAGTTTATTTATATGTTTTCATGAAGTTTTGATGGCAAATTCTTGTGGTTTTAAATCGTAATGCTGTTCTTGAAACCCCATTGCCATAATATGGACAGCGTGGTAGAATACTACCTATACTTTCTCCTTTCTGAAAATGAAGTTAAATAAAAAAATCAGGAGCTTTTTATAGACATACTTACCACTTTCTGGCTGCACAGATTCTCCAATCTCTGGCGAGACTTCGAACAATTTATTAGATCAGGTATGTGTGTAGTTGCACATATTATATCATTAGTACATTGTCTGGCACAATTAGGAAGAGCATATGGTATGACCATGTGCATCGCTCGGAAGTACTGCAATAATATGGCCTCGTAAAGCCTTATTGAAACGCACACTTGCACAGTATCGTCGGCTTAGGCAAATTGAGCATTATGGTGTTCATTTATACTGCACTATAGTGGATAGCTGGAAACGAGTATAAAAAAAATGCAATAACAATATTTCTTTTTAAATGATTAGAAAGGAAGTTATTGTGTTGAAGTGTATTTTTAACTTGTTTTGCTTATAAAAAAATCGAAATCGGTTTATGCATGGAGATATGACGTAACAAACAAAAAAAATCCGAAAACCTACTCCTTCTTTGAAGACGGTGAAAACAATTGTATGGTAAACGAAGAGCCCAATTAAGCGATTAATTGCTTTAAAATTGTAGAGTTGGAAACAAAATCACCAAATTCAAGCCATAAACACGATTTTAAGGCTTGCAAAAGCTACAAAACAATAAAATAACAAAATGCTGCATATGTAAAGGAAATGCGCGACTAGCCGAAACAACTTCCTCACGCAATAATGAAAACGAAAGGTAAAACTTATATACGGGAGGATTTAGTACAGTAGGTATTTATTCGACAACTTTTTACGACGTTGTTCTGTAGACGTAAAATAAACAACAAAGTTACAGTACAGGTAGGAAGCAGTAAGGTCAGTTCATCTCCCGGAGCTAGGCTCGTCCAGATTCGAGTAGCATTCGCTAATCTTCGCGTCGGTCGTTGTGGATAGAGTTCCATGTTCTAATGAAAAATGGAGCTTAACTAATCCGAAGTTATTAACAAGGCCGATAGTGATCATCATCTCACATAACACTATCACGGTGAAGCACTTTGTAAAATTAAAGTGTATTCAAATAACAGTATTAGGCTTGCGGCTTCAGAGTGTAGAGTAGTGGACCTTTTTGTGTCTACTCCTTACATAATATTATTTAAGTATTTTAATAGTATATGTTAATAGTATATAATAGTATTTTAAATATTTTTTAAGTTAAAAGCTGTATCGTTTGGAGTTACACAATGAAATGAAATGAAATAATATATTGACATAAATGGTACATTGTCGCAGTAACAAAAATTATACGATAGTACATTTATGGACTCGTCATTTGCATTTTTATTATTATTTTTAATCGTCGACAGAGATGCATTGTCGATGTTGTTTCATTTATATATTAGTTAATCAGCGTTAGTTAATTCAGTGATTGTAATAATTTAATCTGAAAGCTGTGAAAGGGCTTGTGAATTAAGTATTATAAAAAAAAAAAAAAAAACGCTGTAAAGAGGCTTCATCATAAATACTTACGTCTAATATAATATGTATATAATAATAATAAATTTATGAGACTAAAACTGAATTAGAAAGCAATAATATAAATTAATTGTCATGTAAAAATAAAAGATAGCTTAAGTGCCCTTATAGTCAGATTTCAACAACGTAAAATTGCGGTAGTCATTATCTTCTAAGTACTCTTTTAACGTATATATTGTTTTGGATAATAGAAGGTGTTTCACATTTGAACAAAAGATGTTGTAGCTTTCTGCTTCCTTTATGCAGTTTGGTAGTTTATTGTACAGTTTTTGTCCCATCAGCCTAGGAGTTTTCTTAGTCAAATTCAACCTATGTTTTATCGGTACCAAAGAATTTTTGTGTCTCACATTGAAACAACAAAGCACAGCAAAAAAATCTTGTCTCAAAAGTATAAGTGAAGTATCTTGATAGTCTTGGTTACCCGTGAAAAGACGCGTCGCCGCGTCGGCGTCGTATGGCTATGGCTAGCCTGAATTTCATTTTGTACAAAGTTGGCTTACTACGCTTATATCCGGATAAACCCTAAGGTGTTTAGTGTTTAGCAGTTCCAGTGGAAGGAACAAAAGGATGTTAAATGGGCTACCGGGGACAATTTGTGATTCCGCTCGCTTTTATCGGAGATTGGAGGCAGGAACACGGGGACTCCAGAGAATTTACTTGTCACTCTTTATGAAAATGTTTCTACACTTTGAACTGAACACAACTATCTGGTATACTGTGTAAATCAAATTCCTTTAGTGGTATTTGAATAAGACACTTCATAGTTCACACTATTAATTCATTGAAGTTGTGCTGTTTATGGAATACATATTTTATTGGGGTGGTCGGAAAGGATCTATAGCGGATTGTTCAACAGCTTTCTACTAGGTGGAGGTCAAGTTAAAATGGGCAAATGCACCAGAACTTTTACTTTTTAATTTTTATCTTCATGATCTCAAACTTCCCGGTTCCTTCCTCATTAGAAGCAACGTTAAAATTAAGATATGAAGTGCCAATAATAAAGGGCTGCGTTCCGAAAGTTAAGAAAGAGCCATTTTCATTATTTCTCATTCGCACCTGTAAAAACTCGGTAATGTCCATACCTGCAGCCCTAAAGGTAATACTTACCATGAACAAACAGTAGCACAGCTTTTGCAGTTTGTAAAAGCGAAAGTATCTTCTGACATGACACTCGATGAGAGAAAGCGAACAAAAGCATTTGCCACGCTCAGATCATTCGATTAATCCGATGGATCAACTCGTTATTCAGCTACCGAATGGTTTTTATTACTAACTGTGCAAAAGGCATCAGCAAAAATGCCCACGCATGATGTCCGTTCACTCTCATAATGTGGTAACATAATATGAGAATGTGCATACGTGCTCCAAGACAAGATTGTCAAGTCACTTCCCAAGTTTCCATCAAGACTGAGCGCTGAGCGCATAGCTAACATAACCAAGTGCCATGTAAAGTGACCCGTCAGTATGGGAGACTTAAACCCTGCTTGTTGTAAGAACCCCGAACGCCGTCCAAGTGTAATGTTGAAGGGACGGCAAATACCCTGCCATTCCCAAGCAAATTAAGGGTCCGGGCGTTAAAAGCAGCTGTTCACAACATCGGAGAAAATTCACAAAATTCGCACTAGTAGAGCTCATTTGCCTAGATGTAATCTTGTTATATTAAAGTTGGAAACAAGCTTCGCTGGATTTTAAATTATTAAAGTTAGCATAAATGTTTCGTATTTAACTTTATCCGCTGAGTTTAATTCAGTGTTGATGAGTAAAACAGTATTTTCATTCATTAAAGAGCTCTTGTTGGTGGAGCGTCTGACGTCTTTCTCACTTCTCGTCGGCTGGTGTTTGCACTGATTGTACCCTTTTACGTCACAATTGAGAGATCAGCAGAGTAGTCTCTCTTGTAGCTAGTCTAAAATAGGATTATTATTTCTTATGAAACATGACCATCGTTACATTTGACCCCCTCGTGGTCCCTAAACATAGAAACGAAGAGTACGGTCTGGCAGCGGTATTCGGTATGGGACCACTGACCGGTGTTTTCAACTTATGGGCTGGTCATAAATCTTCGAAATAGCTGTCATAGATGGGCGTATCCAATGTACAAAAAGGAAGGTTTTACAAACAATAGCAGCGATAATGTACTGGTATTGGTGTCATTGGCTTAAAAGCGAATGCTGTCGGAACATTAATCAACCCAAAATGGCTACGAATATCCAATTTTGTCATCGCACCACTTAAATTTTATGCTATAACGAAAATAGACACCAAAGCAACCTAAAGAATATAACAGAAGGTGATCTGCGCACAGTTGCAAAATACTGTGCATCTATTTTTGTATGCGCTAGACACTGACAAATTGACAATATTCTTAAATAATTTTCTTGCCATCTGTCTGACTCGCACCGTACAAGATTTTACGGTCGTCCTGCCTACCCGTTACTTCTTTGATGAACAGCTTATCCTCATATCCTCGTGGTATTTATAGGCATCCTTTACTTAACTGGTTCAATCAAAGAATACAACCAAATTCTCAACACATGTTTTCAGATGTAAGTCTATATATCAACTCGCCCTATACTTGAGTTACTGTTTATATAAAAAATGATGCCACAGTAATAAGACGCCCACTAAGAAGTGACGTATAAAAAGGCGGGAAACGCATGATATATCAGCGGACGCCATTCCGGCGAACCGCGGCGTGAGGTCTGCGACTGATCAAATATTAATAATGTTGCGTGGAAATACCGACACGCGTGTAGCTTTTATTAAAAACCTATATGAATTCATGTGTTCGTTTTCATATATTATGAAATGAGAAGTGGGGAAGATCGTTGTGACATGGGACCTGTCAATTCGAATATTAAAGCTTTTAGACAGGAAGACGGGTTACCTTGGCTGTTTATTGGCTGCTGCTTGATGGGAGAATCGTAGGTGTCCAAAAACTGCCATCTTTTGTTGGTAAAAGGTCCTGGAAAAGCCAATGCTTTGGACTGAAGTACTAGGTTGGACGACCAAACTGATGAGCAGATGGCATAGTTATAGGTTACGGACCGGTGGACGGAAAATAGTTGATGGTTGTGATTTGCACGGGCCAGTAACAAATTACGTGAAGGAGACTATAATTTAACAAACCTTCAATTCACAGACACGGGTTGAGTTGGGATTGAGATGGAAATATCTGTAAAGTAACTATTGCAACTTGGACAAACACAGCTCACGACGCGACGCCTATTAAAACTTCAGTAACTTTAACTTGATTACTAACGCCTTTGAGCTCGCATGACTAATTTCTCATAATGTACCATTTAAAGTACGGTACGGGTATATAGATTGAAGAGCATGCTCTGAAAACCCCTAAAGAAGCGGAAAAGAAAAATAAATTGGGAAAATTCCGAAAACAAAGAAAATCGACATCCTCTTATTTTTCTTCTAACGTCAAAAACACTCGACTTCAAACAATTGTTGAAAAATACGGATCTGAAACTTACTTCGTTATGTAGAGATCATAAGCCAACTTCTGCAAAGGGAAAAACAACGAATATTTAGTTCCGACTTCCGAGCCGAATGTAATACGAACTCCCACACCAAAATCCAGCTACCTTCCGAAATTCATTTATTCAGTTATAATTCAAAGATACGGCGCTGACATTATCTAAGTTTGGTATTCAACCGTAAGCAGGTCTAAAATTAAAAATAAACACGAATTTATTCTCTTTTTTTAATTTCCCACTACACCTGAATAATTTAGTGTTTTATTTAACTAATAAATTCCTACCATTTAGGTGATGCCGTCGCCGCCATTTTCGGCGCCATGTTTAATTTTAGAACAGGAACCGTTAGGGACGATAATTAGTTCCAGAGTCGCGACAAATTAATTGGTTACTCGTGATTCAGGATTCATTGAATTCCGTTTTAATTGGTTTCTGTGTTCAAATGTCGCGGAAAGCTTCGGAATTTGAAAAAGAACTTGCTTCGAGTTGAAACTAATTGAATCATGAATTTCAGTTCTGCAGTGGTGTTGTCTGTGAATGAAATCTTTGAATAGGAAAAACAGTCGACGTGCATATATAGTGATTTGCCTTCCTTCTCGCCTTTTTGTTCCAGGAAAGACCTTCAGCATGGCCGGTAGACAAATTAACAATCCCCTGTTGTACTTCAAATTAAAAAGAGGGAAAGAATTTTTTTTTCTACCGTCCATGACTCTTGCTAGAAGGGGGAGGGTAGTGTCAGAATTTTGAGTCTGCTCTATGACTTTTGACCTTAACGTATGCAGTTGTCTTACGACAACAGCCGGGACTGTTTCATAATAGTAAGCCCGAACGCAAATGATTAAGCAACCACATAGTTAAGTAAAGTTTATCTTCCTAGAACTTC
Source organism: Ennomos erosarius (assembly GCA_963580505.1). Taxonomy (NCBI): domain Eukaryota; kingdom Metazoa; phylum Arthropoda; class Insecta; order Lepidoptera; family Geometridae; genus Ennomos; species Ennomos erosarius. The sequence continues at coordinate 9,426,152 of OY757002.1, read as the reverse complement.
ATGGCGGTGACCAGCAATTTACAGCTACCTGTTAAATATAATAGAGCAGTAAATCACAGTTTATTTTCAGGTCAAACAATGACAGTCACTTGCAATAAATATCGAGTTAACGTAGAATTAAGTACAGCTCTCCGAGTTGTTGCCTAGCTCGACTACCTGTTGGGCAAGGGTTTGGTTACCTGACGCAATACCGCAGGCATTCGGCCCAGTCTAAACATGAGATATGGGACTATACACACAAGTATTGTGATATACACACACACAGTCAGTCACACACAGATATTTAAGTCAAATTACTTGAGAATCTATATCTATATCATGAATTTATTACTTTGTCATAATCAAAGTTAACTTACAATACCTTGTGCGTGGGTATAGTGTAAGGGGCTCAATAAGGTTATTAACATATGGACAAAAGCGGTCGCAATTAAAAAAACATGTGAAAATATTTATTTCCAGGGCCACGGAACTACGATTTGCTCCTCGGTAACGAGACTAACGAGTACCCATACTGTTTACTGTTTGTGTAGTGGTACAACTTGGAATTCATAAATATGCGAAATATTAAACCCGCGTCAAGGACAGTTTATTATAATTTGATCAGCTTGAGATTTCTGCTTGAAAAGTAACGTTTATTTTGATGCAATAAATGTCTTCTAGTCAGGTTATATCAAAGACAAGTACCTAGTTATGAACTTTTTGTTGCACGAATGACGTCGACACTCGAGTCTAGACAATACTGATAACATGTTTTTTTTTTTTGCTTTTCAAACGTCAGTACCTTGAATGATAATTTGACTAGCCATCTTTAAAATGTAAGTAGTTACAGAGACAAATTAATTTCAATCTATAGTTACGAAATAACCACTGCCTAAAATGGCAACATTATTTTTTGTACGTACCGAAGCTTATTTCTCATTAATCGTGGGCTTCAAAGTGAACATTTCCTGAATTGATTTGTCCTGGAAGAATGACTAGACATTTTTTTCACCTAGCTAGAGTCTGGGAGATAAAAAATGTCTAGTCTGGGTCTTAGACTATTTTTTCTTCTGCTGCTAGAAATGCATTTCGCCATACTAAAACGTCAGACTAGAAAAAAATAGTACCCTGCAAAAGCAATTTACTAAATATGATTCGACTCGTTCACCCGTTCATTCGTTCGTTCGTTCGCTGGCTGCGTCCAATCCTGAATAGCCATGTAATTCAATTGGCGACCGATCTCAAAGGGACCCACCCTTTGCGCGCTCGTTCAGTTTTTCTAGATTTTTCAATGAAAAACTTTATTCAAAGCTGTTGATTAGCACGCAAGTCCGAATTATTTATTTACTTACAGTAACTGTATATTCTAGAGCCAATAAAACGGTATGCAAATGGAATCTTTGTTAGTATTTCGATCGATAAAATGTTTTCCACCTGTTATTTTATGTTGCGAAAGCTCTGCGCCCTTATCATTTTTTTAAAATTTTGTCTCTAGGTACTTTGTAGTAACAGCAAAGTAAATATTTATTCACAGATTTATTTTTATTTTCCACCAGCATGGTCTTCGTTCTATTTGGAAAAAATATACAGCTGATCCCGACGAAGCTAGTTTGATAAATAGATGCGCTGCAAATGCTGCAATGCAACCTGTGGCCCCACCCGTCATTCCCCCTCTACATTTTACCCCTAACTCTATTAATATTAAACCGTAAAACCGTATTGGTTGAGAGGCTTTCGCGCAAACGCCTGAATCGATTTGGACGAAATTTTGCAAACCAATTGTTTATATTACCGGAATTACTGGGCAAATGAGGCCTTATGACCTGATCACACAGTCTAGTAATCTGATTACTAAACTGTGCGTTGTCTTAGGATGACGTGCGCATTGCAGTGTCACGTGAAAGTTTATTATTTTAAAGTTTCGAGTTACACTGCAACTGTTATGGACGCCCGTGTCGCTTAACATCAGGTGAAGGACTAGAACGTCACGTCATTCATTCTCATAAAAAAATTTAAGATACTTTTTATCCCGGAGAAATTTAGATTTCCGGTAGGAACGCAGGTACGTTGCTGGAGAAACCACTAACGTGCTACCAGTTTAAAATTACATTAAAATTTTATTCTCTAGTTCTTGAAGGTAGGTACTATAAGAATGGTGGAAGTGAGGTGATTAAGCGATACTCTCACGTACTGACCATTGTTCACGTTGCCGCACGGCAAGATATAACAGCTTACCTGAAGATAATCAACTTAGGTAGATTAAAATAGAAATAGAAACTATAGAGATAAGTAAGAGTTAAAAGTCAAAGTAAGTAATTAAAGTTCTTTAAATTAAAAATATCTATATGTATATCTATAATGTTCAATAATTGGCAGTTTATTCATATTCACTAACCAGATTACCACACAGAATGAAAAAAATCAAATCAAAATTGTTTAGGTTTTAGTCACATAAAATCAACAACAACATTTAAAAATAAAAGTTTTTTAAATATAACAAATAAGCTTTTTGCATAATAATAATAATAATAATAATAATAATAAATATTTATTCAAAATTACATAAATGATGGAAATACAATAAATAAATCTTAGGAACTAAACATATTATGTCTTACAAAGTGAGGTGCCTGTACTAGGAATAAACCTGTGTCACAGGCGGCATAGTGCTTGTCTATTACACAGATACTAGAGATACACGAAATTATTAACAATAGATGTTTAACATTGAAAACTGAAAATACATGCTTATAGGAAATAATTAGTAACTTATAATTATATTTTATGCATACAAAAGTAAAACATAAAATTATATTTAAGCTAATTTACTATTAATTACTTAAACAGTGAACATATTTTAAAGATATTAATTAATTTAAATTATTAATTTTAATGATATTACACAGGGAAAAAGTCAGTCATTTTCTTCAAAATCAATGCACTCCTCTACCCCTGTACTGTAATATAACAAACCAAACCACCCCAACATTGATGTACAAAATGAGCGTATAATTGCGCTACAATACATTATCCAACCAGTTGTAACGTAACACCCCGCACGTACTTTAATTAATAAGACAACAGAACACAACATAACATTTAATTTACGAGATGTTTTCGTGTCGGCTGCCACCATTAATCATGGCTACGAAAAAGGCTGACCTGGCTGTGTTTACAATGTTACCACAGTAAGTAGTGTTCACACAACGATGACTCAAATTTAGCGTATATACGGTGAACGGGTAAGCAGGAAATATCGTATTGGAAATAATGTAAGAGGTACAAGAAAGAAATTTAATTTAACCTAAAACATTGATTAAATTTTACTCTCATTGAAAATCGATTCACTCAAAGGTGACTTTGCAGAAGTTCATCATAAATATAACATGTGCTGAGCCCTAAGAGCATCACTAAATTGGTTAAATGCTCTAAGACTGAGCTAAACGAAAATGGTGACAGGTAATGTACATTGTACATAATATTAAGCTAAAATTGGAAAAAACTCATAAGTTCTTTGATTTTACCAAAATCAAAAACAATGGTAATTTTTTTCAACATTTAGCTATACGGTGATTATCAATGAATACAACATGAACAGCTCAAAATTTAGCAATGCATTACTATTCCTAATTTAAAACTTTTTTGCCCGTATATACGTCAAACAGCCTTCCGTGAAGTTGAGTTACTGTCCATATTTTGTATTTCACCTCTACGTTTTATATCGAGAAACGGTGACCACAATGGAACAGAATGTGTTAATTCCTGGAGCACAGGTATTCAGCTCTTGTTTGATTTATTTTACGGCTTGTTTGCTCTCCTATTTCGGACCTCAAAGGCAGATTAAAAAGGGACGAGGACTCCGAGGGCCATTGGAAATGTTGACGGAAAAATTCATCTCACATTATTAATAACGGTTTTCATGTAGCGTTGAGTACATATTAAGCATTATGGTTATACCTATTATGCCCGAGGGCTTTTAATAATGTACAGAAATTGGAATTTAGATGAAGGATACGAAAATGTGTATACTTGCGATTTTTTTCTGATTACTTCATTATTAATCTTCAGAAAGTTGCGTCGATGAAACACAAAATAAATTGCAATTTTTATATTATTACATTTATATCTATACTAGGCACAGAATAGAAGCTATACCTACTAGCACCTCGTCGTCGCCGCCCAAGACACGTCTTCTACCCGGAAGATCCTATAGCAGCCGTTGTTTCGGCTGCGCTAAGATCACCCGGACCAGTCTAGCCCTTCTGGCTCAGGTACCGATTTCGGCACCGGTATAGGATACCAGTGTAACACAATCAGACACCAACCCCACCGGCGAGGTCGACGTACCCCGTAGGTTAGCTAGAATGGTCACGACTTTCCGTAGAGTGCACTCCTCCAGCGGACGTAGCCCCTCTCGATCCTCTTATTATATCCCAGCAACAGCCCAAGCCGAGGCTCGCACCCCAGGGGTGCCCTTGAGCTAGTTGCCCCCCACTTTTGTCGGCTGGGTGCCTCAAGCGCCTGCCCAGTGACGCTGTAAAGGCCGATAGAGACCAACAGCATTAGCCCGTTCAAAAAAAAGCTACACCTACACGAAAAAAACGAAGGAATATGAAAAGTTAATTAATTAGTAAAATTATAGTTGCGGCCATTTATTGTTATAATCGTTATATTAAATTCAAAACCTAAATAAAATACAATTTAATTTATATTTAATCTCGACATTCATACACGAAACATATCTCGGCTCGCGGCACAAAAGGCAGAGAAAAAGTTTTGGAATAAGATAAGGTTTCAAGACTCGTTTATTCTAGTTTCTCAAAGTGTAATTTATGACATTTTAAGTCATACGACGTAGGAAATAACGTCTAAAACGTGATCAGATGAAGAATGAGATGCGAAAGAGGACTTTTCACAAACGACGTCCAATTTAGAGAGGAAAAAGTTCGAGAGTCACGGAATACATTAGTAGTTTCTAAACAAACTAAAAAGCTGGTATGACGGTCGCTTGTCGGAAAGGTAGGTTTACAACTTGAACTTACTTCTTTTTCCTAGACGCATTTGGAAAATTTGCAGAGTCGAAGTAGCGGCATTTCGAACCATTGACTATAAATCCAGTTGATGATACAACTTCCCCTCATACGAAAATTAGTGGAGTATTTCAATCGCTTATCCTATGAGAGGAAACGGGACACCTAACGTGTTTTTTGTCGCATCCTGCTCTGTTCTTTGTAATTTCGTATGACTTTGTCTCGTTTTATTACTTCGCCCCCTGCCCGCGCAAATGAGTCGTGTTTGTAGGAGAAATTATATACACGAGCTATCAATATTAACGGGCTTATTAATCTTTGTTTCGAACCGTAGTGATTCGCACTCAGTGTTGACGCACTTTGATGATTCGAACCTTAGCCCAGGTCTTAGTACTCTAACCTGACCAGACTATTAATGATTTGAGTCATCTAGTAATAAGGGTTGTTATTGGAATCGAAGCTATTAGCGCGATGGGCACCACGCGGCTAATACCAGCATACTTGAACTCTTTGAAATCTGGACAGCTTTTGATTTGAAATCCAAGAACCAGCCGCTGAGTTCATAAGACAATATTAACCATTTAATATCTAAAGAACGAAAAAACTTCACGTTGTTGAAATAATATTCGTATCATTAACAAACATTACAGCATTGGATTTCACGGATAATAATGAGGATAGTCTCCGCAGAGATATACCCAACAGATCCGTCAAATCAAAAAGGGCCACGAGAGTTCGGAGGAAAATTCAGAGGATACTGAAAAGGGATTTTAATTAAACGGCTACGCTCACACTAAGCTTCACATACTTTGTTCCAAGAATTTGGAGGGAATGGCTCTCGGGACAGATTATTAAACTGTATGAAGAGTTCAGGACATAAGGACATAAGGAATACTACATCAAAGATATTGATGAGCTTTTAAAAATATATGGTCAGTTCAATATTTAAATATTTGAAAATAATATGGGAAATAAAGATTATGATCATTTTAGAGACTAGTAAAATGAGTAGTGTTGCAGACTTTTTGGTGCTGAGAAAATTATGATTTGGTAGTTAATCTTTATTTGCAACAACTTTTAACTAACGCAATAAATAAAATCAGAAGACCAAGGCAATGGACGGACACTTGAGACCGCTCAAACAAAAACCCAATTAAGCGCAGAAGGAAAGTGTAAATCGAAATGAAGATACAGTCTCTGAGGCATAATTTAAATTCCATGACCATCCCGGTAAGAACAAAGCAATCAAACTTACCAGATGAAAAAGTTCACAACCACTTTACATTTGTTTTCTCTCGTTTACGATACGATACTCCTTTATTATTTTTTATAGCTTTCTCTCGGCTCACCCGAATTTATCACCAAATGTGTAATGGTATCGAAATGCCAATGTATTCCGGGGGAAGGGAACCGTACCGTCGACGGCGAATAAGATTTATTGCGTACACTCGTACTGCATTTACAAGTGGATTTCTTCGGAGTTACATTTATCAAAAAATCATTTTGTTTGACGACAAATGGCGGGTGGTTACAGGGCACATTCACTGCGACACATGCCAATACTCGCCTTAGAAACGATCAGTTTAAGTGGTTCTTGACGTCATTCGATTCACTAACTTACGAGGAAGAACTTTCTTTATTATTTAAGTTATTTTACTAGTTGAGGCATAAAGTAATGTAGATCCCGGTCTCCTTGTTTCCAGCTAACTATGATCTGGGAGTCTAGGCAAGCATGCATCATCGTAGACTGCGTCATCGAAATAAGTATCTTGCCTTGTATGTCCAAAATATTAGAAAAGGTTGTTAGCAGTCAAATGATTAAATACCTTGAAAAGGAGAATATCTTGCCCTTGCACCAGTCAGGCTTTCGTAGACAACGCAGTACGGCAACAGCACTTTTAGATGTCGTGGATAATGTGCTTGCTGCTCAAGACCGTGGCATGGGTACCATTCTGGTGTTGCTCGACTTTTTGCGTGCATTCGACGCCATCAATGTTTCTTTACTTTTGTCCAAATTGGCATATTATGGCTTTGATATAGATACTATTAAATGGTTCCATAGTTATTTAAAATTGCGATCTCAAATTGTAGAGGTGGTTGGTTTGGATGGAAAAAAGGCTATTTCTTCCTGCTCATACAATCTTAGAGGAGTTCCTCAAGGATCGATACTGGGTCCGATCCTGTTTATATTGTACAGCGCAGATATTATTAGCAGGATCCAATATTGCCAGTATCATATTTACGCTGATGACTTACAGGTCTATTTCCATTTTCATCCTAATGATACTAGTAGTGCTGTAAAGAAAATAAATGAAGATTTAGATAACTTATCTAAGTGGTCTGTTTCTAACTGTATGGTTTTGAATCCTAATAAATCTAAGTATTTAATTATGGGGTCTAAAAAGCAAGTAGAAAACATAAAAAGCTAAAGCCCTCAAGTTGCAATTACAAATGAACTTATTGAGTGTGTCCCTGAGGCCCGTAACTTAGGATTAATTATGGATAGTCATCTTCGTTTCGAGCATCATGTACAGGAAGCTGTACGGAACTGCTTTTATAGGCTAAAGGTGTTATACAAAATTAGGCCTTACCTTAGCGTAGACCTCAGAATCATGTTGTGCGAGTCGCTCATCCTCTCTAAACTAAATTATGTTGATGTCGTTATTGGGCCCTGCCTTCTGTCTAGAACCGAGATGCTCATTCAGAGGATTCAAAATGCTTGTGCTCGTTTCTGCTTTAACATTCCTTCTCGAGGCCATGTCACACCTTTTCTTAATAAAGCAAATCTTATGAAAATGAAATCCCGCCGCCAGCTTCATCTTGCCACTTTGCTTTTTGGAGTCATCATTTGCAAACAACCTAAATATTTGTTGCAAAAGTTGACCTGGGCTCATGAAAGGCGCAAGTACAACACGAGACTTAAATATCCACTTTTGACACCCCAACATAAAACTGTATCTTTTCGTGGAAGCTTCAGGTTTGCCGCAACGAAGTGCTGGAATGATCTTCCTCCTCCTATACGGTCTCTTAAAACAGTGCAAACATTTAGAAAGCATTTGAAGATGCACCTTTTACAAGACCAAAAGCTTCAGTAAAGGATCTATGTGCTACCTATGGTTTCGCTGTAGGTAGATTCTAACAATAAATTACTTCAATCAATAATAGATATTTCTAGCCAAGTCGATTAGTGTATTACTCACTTTGATATTGGTTTATAAATGGTTCTCCTTGACTCCATCTATTCACTTTGGGTATTGGACGCAGTTGTCACTTGATGTTATTATGTAATAGGAAATTATGTACTCAATGTTAAGCCACAGTTTTCTTTATTGGAAAATCAAATGGGTAGAATTCTATAAAAACTGTATTAGAATAGATACGTTTGTAAATCTACACCAAACGTACTTTCTGTCGCTTGTATGCTATACGTGTAATGTTGGCAACGTGGCACTCACATGTGCAAGATGGAATGGCTGTCAGTAGTGTCAGTGTCATGTGTCAGATGTCTGTCTTTACAGCTAGGTATATGCACAGATTAGAGAAAAAAAAATTACTATAGGTATATGACGGCCGCTCTGGGCTGCCAGTAAGATGTTTTAAATGTCTTTTTTCCTGCTGTACTCTGCTGTTTTGGATTTTATTTACTTTTCTATTTTTATGTAAATTATTGTAACATGTTTTGTACTTTGTAGTATAAGGTGTGTTGCGTCCGTGGTGTCATGACGTAGGTTCCGTTAATCAGTAACTGAGGTTGTTGTTGCAGCCTCAGTTGTATGCTGAGCCGGGACCTGTTCCTGGCATCGCGCAATATCGCTTAAGAGTATAGTATATTTATATAAGTTTCTTATTATTATGTTCCGTGTTATATTGTTCCTTTCGCGATATTGTGTGTCGGTAATAAAGATAATTTCATTTCATTTCATTTCATTTCATCGCTTTCCATCAGGTGAAACAGTTTTCTATTTACTTACGTTATTTATCTTATTGTGTAATGTAGTGTTGTGTGATGTCCTGAATAAATGTATTTTCTTTCTTTCTTTCTTTTCTAAAAAGCTTTGCCTATAAAGGAATGAAAAAAAAAAGATTTAGACAAAGAATGGTCAGGAGACAGTTATGATCAGAATTATTTTAAGTTATGTACATACATATGATACATGGTATATTAAAAAGCTTTATTGGAAATCTTTTCAATGCCAAGTCTAGTATTAGAGAAAGAACGATTTTTTTTAAGAATTTGAGTTCAATAGCAAGACGTATCGGAATCAGACCGTCCGCATGTCCCGCTTTTATGTCGCCATCAAGAATCGCCGATGAAAAAGAAATAACACGACCTCGTGGCCCAAAAGGTTTAGTGGTAGAGGTTTTTGGGGCCTCGTAAAAAATGACACAATCAAACGGCATCCCACTGCTCCTTTTGTAAGTCATCTGTGAGCCTTTACCGAATGCTGAAATCACGGGATTGATGGGCGCAGACCAGTTTTTTCGCAATTCGGAATGCTTAGATATATGAAGGGGATGTAGGTCATTGAAACTGCTGAAAGAATGCTTTTGGAAAGGCACTTTTGTGTTTGTAGCAAGCACTGCCAAATTAAAGTGGGTAGCATCGAAAAGTAATACTTCTGAATGTAAATACGATGATGAAGAATATAACAAGTCAATTTTAAAATGTTAAAATTAGTTTGCACCAATAATCCATGTATAATATCTGAACGTGGTGTAAACAGAGAACCTTGTACTGTCAAAAGACCGGTTAAAAGATAGCCACAGCCAACTTGTAATCCACCCAGCTACAGAACTTCGAGAAGGTTAATTACGAATGAAATTAGTAATTAAACTTTAAAAGGAGCACCTCGAAAACTTTTGACAAAGTAATTTGTTGGGGTGCCGAAACCGTTTTGAATGGATACCGTATTAACGTAAAGTATGAGGCAGCGAACGTCAGTGTTGCCAAGGGAACGGGCGTCAAACATGGACAAAAGAATGGTTTAGTGATGTAGGGTATCAAGAATCGGTCGTGTATAGACATGGAAATTGGCAGGTTTGCGTTTTATTTAGATGATTCATCGAGGAACTAACCCCGCTGATTTGACCAATTCTAAAGATCGGTTTTGGGGCAAGAAAAATAGACAACCTAAAAAGATCTGTGTTGGAAGTTTTATGGATACCCAACCTATCCAGGTTTGTATTTTAGAAAACATACGAAAACGTTTTCGTTTAGTTGATTGGTAGCTAAGAAAATATCCCTACAAGATCGAGTAGAATCGTGTCCGGATTATGTACCGTATTTCCACATCACTACCTCAAACGAATTCCAAAGGGGTCATTGCATTGTCGAACCTCCTGCCTGCCAGTCCACAATCCACAATGCAGGTAGTCAAGGCCCAGGTGGTCCTATAATTGGCCCACATTCAATATGAATAGCTCCAAATGGTACCAGTTAGCGTGATTGTGCCTAAACGAATCCGATTTATAAATAACTGTAATTTATTATAAAATGGCCTATTTGGACTTAGAGGACGATTATGGGGAAGTCTTTTCAAATTACACGGTTGTTTATCAATGTGATAGTTTAGTAGACCGTGTAATTTGGGTTCGTAACCAAGAGGCGTTTGATGTGCCTTCCGAAATAACAGCTCAATTAGTACGATACGTTACTCAGTTAGATTGATATCTCAGAGTATTCGTGGAGACTACTCCATGAAAGAGTTTTTGTTAGCTGAGCAGTGATGGATCTATCACTGAATTCATAAAAGCTAAAACTTTCTTCGTTGTTTGAGGGACATCCCAGAACACCATTAAGCTATTCATTGCATTCGTTTTTTTTTTTCAAGTGGAAAAATAATGATAATTTCAATCATTAGCATGAAATATTCCGAGTGTTCGAGATCACACATATTAATGAAGTAATTTATTAAACATCAAATTTTTTATTTAGATATCTGTTTGTGAGTCATTTAGTGGTTTCTATTGATCGGTTTTCCAGCTGTATCTTCTAACGGGTTACTACCGCAGGACCACGATCCCCGAGGTTCCGGAGAACCACGATTTATTTTTATCGTCATAAACTCAATTATAAGTCAGTTTACCTTAAAAGTAACGTTGGCAGAAGAAATTATATATTATATATTAATAAAGTATAATTAAATTTCATTACTGGACAACATAACTACTTACTATAGAGTTGGCTACGTACATTTCTGTCAAGTAGATCGCGGTACCCAACTACTTACCCAGTACCCACACTTCTTTCATGTAACCGCTGATCAATACTTATGTAATATGGATTCCTTTGGTTTACCTTTTTTACAAGCAGTACGGCTTTGAAAAATTTCTGTTTTTGGAAAACACGACTTATGAAAATATTAGTGTAAAATCTATAACTATCGCACCTACTGATATTGGTATAAAAAAGTACTAGAGTTTATAATTTCTATTAACCACCGAAATAGCTGGCCGTGGAATTGACGCGGAGACTGCCAGCGTTTAATGGGTTTTCAATAAAATCATGGACGTATTTCCTTTAAACGTGGACAATACAGTTCATCGCCGCAATGTGGGTCACGACGACATCGACACGACTGACGCCCACGCTCAATATCGTGATCAAATAACCGACAATGTAAAACTCTCCAATATGTGAAAAGCTCTAAATAAATCAGTGTTTGATGTCCCAAATTAAACCTCTATAGCGTTCGGCAGCACGTCTCTGAGAACGATGGAGGCATTTTATTTATATGTATGGATTAGATCTGGTGAAAGCCGCGGAGAGCCGATGGATGCAGGAGGCGAGCCGCTCATTGTGGCGCTCTCTGCTCTATGTTTGAGGCACCATCGCGTCTCTTGCGGTGTTCCACAGGGGTCGGTCTTGGAACCGCTCCTGTGGAACATTGGCTATGACTGGGTGCTACGTGGCAACGCTTCCTACAAATATGCAGGTTGCGTGCTACGCGGACGACACCTTGGTCCTAGTCAAGGGGAGGGACCTGAGGGAGACGGTGCGGCTGGCCACGGTGGGTACAACCCTCGTGGTCGACCGCATCCGCTCCCTGGGACTGGAGGTGGCCCTCTCCAAGACCGAGGCCCTGTTGTTCCACGTGCCTCGGGGGGGACCCCCTCCAGGGACCTCCAATTGGGACCCACATGAAATATCTGGGTGTCACCCTGGACGGGAGGTGGACTTTTGGGGCCCATTTCACCAGACAGGCCCCAAGAGTCATGGGTGCGGGTGCCGCACTGGGGAGGCTACTGCCCAACGTGGGTGGCCCGAATGCCACGTGCCGTCGGCTATACTCTGGAGTTATCCGGAATATGGCCATGTACGGGGCGCCGGTCTGGGTGGACGCCCTCGGTCGCAATAACAAGGCCCTGCTGCGACGTCCGCAGCGGGTCATTGCGACGAGGGCTATCCGCGGATACCGGACGGCGGCATGCGTGCTGGCCGGTGATCCTCCCTGGGAGCTCGAAGCGGAAACCCTCGCCGAAGTTTACCACTTTGTGGCGGCGAGGAGATCCCGTGGCGAGCCCCCAGCGTGGGAAGAGGTCAGGCGCGTGCGGAGGCAGGCGCGGGCCGCCCTGTTGCGGCGGTGGACGGAGGACCTGGCTCCACTGGTGCCTGGGCAAAGGACGGTGGAGGCCATTCGCCCGGTCCTCCAGGAGTGGGTGCGGCGGTCATTCGGGTCGCTGACCTTCCGATTGGTGCAGGTGCTTTCCGGACACGGATGTTTCGGAAAATACCTGCATCAGATCGCGAGACGGGAGGCGACCCCGGCCTGCCACGAATGTGGGGCACCGGAGGATACGGCGCCCCACACGCTGGAGGTGTGCGCTGCTTGGGATTCTGAGCGGCGCACACTTTCGGCGGTCATTGGCCGGGATCTCTCGTTGCCGAGCGTGGTGAACGCCATGCTCGGCAGCGAGATAGCGTTGCAGGCAACGGTCTCCTTTTGCGAGGTGGTGATGTCGCAAAAGGAGGCTGCGGAGCGGGTCAGAGAGGACGATGCCAACTCTGACCCTCTCCGGCGCAGACGGAGGGGAGGACGGAGGAGGCGCTTCGGGCGCCTTCTTCGTCCTCCGTAGTGGGGTCGGCGGCGGAGAGTCGGGGGACTCCGCTGTGCTTACACGGCCCCACACGTCTGGTGGGTAACTGAGGTGGCCACCCACCCACTGGCGCAGTGGCCCGAAAGGGCCTACCGCTGGGGCGAGATAGTGAATGCTAGCGCAACCCTATCTCGCCCCATCCCGGCGGCGGACGGATCACGGGGGGTTTTAGTGGGTTCGAGTCCCACATACATACCCCCTGCCATCACCCCCGTGGTGGCAGGGAAGTGCGAGGGCATTTCCCCCTCAAAAAAAAAAAGGAGTGGACATCTTTATGCTGTTGTTGTTGTTGATGATGATAGATTAGATACCTATCTACACATGCCAGCCATTTCTGTAAACTCCATTTACAGTTGTTTCGTAGATATTCCATAACCAATAATCCCGGCTGGATTAAATCTTCTTCAATCCTCTGTTTTTAACATTGAAACTATGTATTTGACAAGACGAAACCAGACTAGTTCTTCAGTATCCTACACGTTTAGTAAACACATCTTTAGGATCCAGAAACCAAGTAAACAAGAACCAAGATAAAGGCAGAGGTTCTTTAGAAACCACGTCTTGGTGTAGTGTATGAACACGCCCGACCTACATAGTTTAGCCGACGTAGCATTAAGTTAGTAATAAGCTAGAGTAGTCACCATGTACAAGTCGTAGAAAACACTCGTGCAAGCAACACCATCTTTCATTGCCAATATGGCCTTAGGTCCCACCAGCTCACCAGAACTTCATGTCTAATTTCTGATAATTTATCTTCAAGTCTTCGTTAAGTAAGATAGCCGAGCTGAACGATGGGGTTCACGTAATCAGTAATTATTGCCGACCGCCGTTCGTGGAAGGAAAATGTGTTTGCTTTCATAATGGAATGATGCGATGAGGCCATGTTTATGTGATGCGATAAGAACGTTTATTACGGGTAAAAAGAGATTTCTATTCTGAATGGAAACATTCAGCGGGTTATTTGCAGCTTTGTAGCATGTTTTACGAGTTGCGAAATCACTAAGGAGAAAATAATGTCATCTAGAGTTTAGGATATATCCAAATACCTAAAGCACTAGGGCAACTCAGTTCATACTTCATTTAAATCAGTACTTTTTGAAAAAGAATAATCAGCCAAGTGCGAGTCAGACTCGCGCACGTAGAGTTCCGTAGCATTATCTATAAAAAAATCACGGGAGCCCCCACAAAATATATTTTATTCTGTTTTTCAGTATTTTGTTGTTAAAGCGGCAACAGAAATCATCTGTGAAAATTTCAACTGTCTAACTATCACGGTTTATGAGATACAGCCTGGTGACAGAGAGACAGACAGACTGACGTCAGTGGCTTAGTAAAATGGTCCGTATTAACCTTTGGGTACGAAACCCTAAAATGAGTGATCTCAATTATTATAGTCTTGATTAATTTTCTTTTTTTTATCTGTAGCCATGAAATACGTTTCAACTTTTAATATTTTATAATCCATATTTAAACTTGTCAAAGTGTCACGGTAGTTCGCATCCAGTGCACGGCAGTCAAATGCATTGCAGGGGTAAAATTCGCAACAGTCAATTTCAAACTTTAAATGCTATGAACTTTGATTTACTGCACAGATTTGTTTCGGTTGTCATTGTTATTTTTATGGGAAAAGTCAAGTTTGTTTCAGAAACTAACAGAAATGCACATTTATGTATGTGCCGTAGATCCACAAAATGTCCACACACACATATTTATATCCGTAGGCAGGCCAGATGTAGCAGTGTGCAGAAGTGAAAATTCTTGGTAACTTGTTTTTTGAATACAAGAACGACGAAAGGTTGGTAAGAAAAAGAATGCTGCGGACAGCATCCGTGGTGTGGTGGTTGAGCAGATCGGCTCATAACCCGGAAGCTGCGGGTTCGATTCCCGCAACAGGACAAGAATTTGTGCACAGAAAAAAAAGCGCAAACACTTGTTCTGTGTCTGGATGTTGTGGAAGCATGGTCATCATAGTTTCGGGGTCCCTAGATACAGGGAATCCTAGTTAGGGTCCAGGATCTATGTATGTGATCGTTGGGCGTTATTTATTTATTTTAGAGAAATGAAAAAGGCCTATCGTTTCCATGGTGGGTGATGTTATCATTATATTTTACTCTACTACTAATAAAACTACTTTTACTGGTAATTAATGAAAGCGGAGGGGCCAAAGCAAGCCACCCAAGCTTCCAACTTGAAAGCAACTTTTCGCCAGTCATTAGGACTATCACCACCTACTTTGCCTCTACCTGGACCCGGTTAAAATTCGCTAAACTCGCTTTACGGCGGACGAAACCACCGCTAAACTTTCCCGTTCTACGGGGAATGTGTTGCGGTGTGAGTGAAGCAGAACACAACGCCGAAAATAACTTCGCTAACAATACAATAAACATAAGGTTGTATTATACGAGGTTTGGTTAAACATTATCTATAAAAACGAGGAATGAATCACGTTTGTTTTATGGGAGCCCCCTTAAATATTTATTTTATTGTGTTTTGGTATAGCGGCAACAGAAATACATCTGTGAAAATTTCAACTGTCTAACTATCACGGTTCATGAGATTACAGCCTGGCGACTGAAGGACAGACAGGCAGACAGACAGACAAACAGACGGACAGAGGAGCCTTAGTAGTAGGGGTTCGCTTTCCCCTTGGGTAGGGAACCCTAAAAATAAGTAAGCAAACGTGTCGGTGAATGTTTGGTGCAAATATTGTAATATTTGTTTGATATTACATTTAGCTTAATCTTCTGCATTAGACGTTAAAAGGCATTAATGTGTTTGTACGTACGTTTCTATCGAACATGGCCTTGACGTACGATGTTTTTACATGGGCTTCTAATGATGTAAAAGCTTGGTCGAGGCATGACATTGGAAAACGGCTCCTAATGGCAGAAAAGCAAGATATAAAAATCAAGTAGAACTTCTGTGATCATTAAATTAAATTGATTTACTGAAAAGTTTTCGAAACGATAGAAATGTTGTACTGTTACCAAACTATACCGTAAAGGTACTCCGCTCCCCATTCAGCTAGCTCTAACTTGATAGTGAGGCGGCGAGATGCCTAATTGAAGTTTGAAATTCGTGTTTGGTTACCAAAACCCGGTAAATTCAGTTATCGTGTGTTTATATTAAGTTACATTGCAAC
This sequence comes from Ennomos erosarius, assembly GCA_963580505.1. Lineage (NCBI taxonomy): Eukaryota > Metazoa > Arthropoda > Insecta > Lepidoptera > Geometridae > Ennomos > Ennomos erosarius. The sequence goes on along the minus strand of OY757002.1, from coordinate 9,409,904 downwards.
TTGCATCGTTATTGGATGGGATTTATGTATCCGTTTGTATCTGAGGGTACAGGATGATAGAATACGTACGAAATTATGTTTCATGTCACTTACTTATTCCTGAAGACTTTGCGAGGAATCCACAGGAACCAACATAATATTTATGAGCATAGAGTTTTTTTATAAGAATGAATGACGTGACGAGCTTGTCGTTCACCTGATGTTAAGCGACACGGCCGCCCATAACAGTTGCAGTGTCACTCGGAACTTTATAATAATAAAGTTTCACGTCACACTGCACTACGCACGTCATCCTGAGACATTACTGAAGTAAAAACACCGAGAACCTCTTCAAATCGTGTATATTCAGTACACATTCAGTACACAATAAACGAACAGGAGCATTAATACATCTTGACGCTTCGGCTGCTCAATCAGAATTGACTGCTTTTTGGACCTTGTTCTCCCTCCAAAACTTCCCTCCTAAACCACAATATTATTTTACCGGAACTACCAAGGCAGCCATCGTAATTGGCTGATGGCTCAGCGGACGCTCCTTCCGCCAGTGTGGCCAACCAAAATGGTATTTTTAAACAGTCTACCAACCTCTTAATATTAAAAAGTGAGAATAAATCATAAAATTCACGACATTCGGCCATCCGACACAGAGCTGCCTCCTGGCGCTCGTCCACTTAGCAGTCAGTTCTCATTGTAGCTATACAATTTCTTATTTGAGCACATATTTCATTAGTATAGCTAAGAATCATTATATTTTAAACATCATTATTTTATACTACATGTACACGTAGCTAAAGCAAAACTAAAAGCCATTGCGTAATATAAGTAGATATTGACTGTGATCACAACATAAATAACTACAATATTCGAGTACAACTATAATTACAGGCCTGCACAATCTAAGTCAACACTAAAAATCAAACAAGTCATAGTAATTAAATACCTAACTACATATAAAGTCAATAACTTTGATGTCAACCGCGTATTATTGTACCAATACTATAAAAATATGAATTAAACAAAGCTATTTATAATATAAAATATTAAATATATCTGCAATTCCTTGAATAATAGCAGGTATTGTTATTCATCAGTTATAATGTAATGACTAACTTATATTATTCTTAACAGTCCTAATCTAGTTTACTTTTGTAACTCAACTTCACGACATTCGGTTTACTTACACTTAAACACTACAAATTCTTTAAGATATTTCATGGAATTAACCTATTGCGTTTTATATTACTGCAGGATATTTACGATATTTACATAATACTCAAGAATTAAAAGTCTTAAGTATTCGTAGTCAAAGTTACTGTAAATTTACGCATGATCGTAACCTGTCAGCTAATCGCCAAAATGAATCTTCGTTTCTTGCCTCAGTCTGCAATCAACCCTTCATTATGTTCTTCGTGGTGTCGCTGTAGGAAACGCGATGTACACGCATTCTTTTCTCTAGTAGCATTCCTTCAGTAAATTTTCCATAGTGCTGCTAGATGCAGGATACGCTTCGTGCACCTTTAAATGTTTTGGGTCCTTGGTAGAGGCGACTTCCAACTTCATCAGAGTTCATGTCCTCGCAAAAATAAAACTTGCATTAGCACAATCATAATTTATCGTAATTTATCATAATTTATCGGTATATCAGTTACTAAATATCAGACAAGCCAGTTTAGATGCTGGCAGTCATCGCGTCTTGAGTCGACATTTTAAAATACGATTTATTTAAAGTTGTTTCAAGATAAGATTACTATGACAATACAATACAAACAACATCAACAGATAACAACATTTAAACTGCTATGCAGACTAAAAACAGCATTAGTTAAAACGGTGCACTTGGCCACCAGCATTTATATTTTATAATACTTTCATAGCAAAATTAGTCAATACACCTTGATAAGTGCATCCCACCATTACTAATCAACCTACTTAGCCTGTGGCACACATAACCACTATACATTAGCACATTTAATCTGTGGCACACATAACCACTATACATTAGCACATTTACCCTGTGGCACACATAACCACTATACATTAGCGCATTTACCCTGTGGCACACCACTATTCCTCGGCACATAGCCGGTGGCACACATAACCACTATTCCTCGGCATACATAGCCGGTGGCACACATAACCACTATTCCTCGGCATACATAACCAGCGGTACACATGACCACTATAACTGTTTCAACTACCTCAACTGCTTCAACTATCCCAAACTGTTTCTACTGTCACAAATTGTTTCAACCATCTAACTGTTTTAACTATCACAGACTGTTTCAACTGTCTCAACTGTATCGCCAGTCTCAACTGTTGTTACTGTTTCAACTATCTCAACTGTCCCGTCTTAACCGTCTCGACCGCTTCGACTATCCCGACTTACTCGACTGACAACAGTTTGGACTGTCTCAACTGTTTCGATGGTTTCAACTGTTTAGACTGTATCAGCGGTTTCAGTTGTATCAAATGATTTGACTCAGCCTTTATTACCTCCATCAACTTATCAAACCATAGACTATTATATTAAAACAAACTGTATTAAACCTGTAACGGGGTGCCCTTTCGGCTAGCTCACCTGGGCACCTCATTATAATGGTGATCGAGCCCTTGGCCTACGAAACGCGCGATGAGGGTTGGATCCAGAGAAACACGAATATACACGGGTTACAATAAATAGTTCTGTATTTCTGTTTCTACAACGGGTTCCTTATAATAACAATTATTTTCTATGAGCACTATCTATGAGCACTATAATCTATGCACCAGAAACGCAACAGGAGTCTGGACTAACGGAAGTGACGGCACGGTCGCGGAGTGTTCTCGAGCAGTCAAACGGCAGCCTGCGAGAACTACGGTAAGCGGCGGGGTCGTGTCGGCCAACGGGACGCGATATGACGCGGCGACTACGGTTAGTGCATGCAGGGGTCCAAGGGTCGTGCGCAAAAGCCACGCGACAACAGATAGCCCTTGAAAGCGGATGGGGCTGATACAGGTTTCCAGGAGTGAGGATCGTGCGCATCAGCTCAGAGCCACGCGACAACAGATGGCCCTCGGAGCGGGGAAGGGTGCGGGTAGCGGAGAGAGATGGTCGTGCGCATAAGCTCAGAGCCACGCGCGACAGATGGCCGCCTCTCACCGTGTTAGTAGGGAACACGGGTTAGGAGCGATTTGCTAGAGACTCTGCAGAGCGGAGGACTCGTCTGTTCACCGCGGGAGCCCCGAGCAAATGCTCTCGTAGCAGCGGGCAGCGCGGCCTTATAAAGTATCGGCGTGGCGCGGCGCATGCTTGTGTGCGAGTGGAGACGGGCTTGTAGGTCCGTTACAAACCATAAAATCTATCTAACAAAAAACTATCAAACCATAAACTATTTCAATCTCAAATTGCATCAAATCCTTAAGCTGTATCAAACTTTAGACTGTATCAAAACGAACTGTATCCAACCATAAATTATACTGTACCAAAACCAAATCACACTAATACCATAGATCTCGAACTACGAAACCAAATCAAACCATCGACTGTATCAAACTAAACTATCACGTGCCTTAAATATCCGTCTACAAAATAGCTGTTCATATTTTATAATTATATCGAAATTAATCCAAGTCTAAATACCAAGTTGTCATATATACTTACTAAACGACGGATAAGTATGGTGATAGCGCAATACATTATACAAAACCTATATATCAAACCATACATTTCAAATACCCGTACATAAATCAGTGCATTAAAAATCTTCATATCAAATAGCAGCTTATTCCAGATAGCTGTATCTCAAATAGCTTAATAATTAGCTGTATATCAATTAACTTTATATTAAACTGATCAAATTTCACATTCTAAACCGAATTTTACAGAGTAACCCAGCTCGAAGCCCAGCTGCATCTTAAACCGTATAGTCTAACTATAGTCCAAACTATAAAATCGAATTGAAGCCCATACTATATCTCTATAGCAGTACAAATTATTTGAAACGATAGCCTCAATGTGTGCAAAACTTTCACGACTAAAATCTTTAAACTATAATCCAAGGTGAAGGTAATCAGCTCAGTTTGTAACTATTTAAATTTAGTAGGCGAATGTGGTGATGGTGTGTAGGTGTGATAGTGGTGATATGGTGGTGTTCGGTCACAACTTGATCATAAACTGCACCTTAGGTGTATAAAAATTGCAAACCATATTCAAAAGCCATACATAGAATCTTTTGGAAACCTCATAAATCCGTTAAAATCTGTATCAAGAGCTGTATCAAGAGCTGTATCATGAGCTGTGTCAAGAGCTGTGTCAAGAGCTGTGTCAAAAGCTGTGTCAAGAGCTGTGTCAAGAGTTGTGTCAAGAGCTGTGTCAAGAGCTGTGTCAAGATAGTATCAAATTATTAACTTGCCTATCCCCTCACTTTTCCTTTCATCTAATACGGTCCTACCCATGGAATGTCGGCACACTGCATATCACTGGAAATGAAACTGCACCCGACACCTCGGTAATCAACCAGTAGGCGCATTCTGATTGTCATAAAATAATCTGTATTAAACCTGGGTACTATATTGAAATACTAGTCTTTAATTTAAATCTGTGACAAGTTTAACAAGGCAAACAACGTAGTGGCGTAAATATCAAATATGATTTTTCTGTTAAACCATGAGCGCTATTATAATATACATAGGATTGCAAACCTGATCTACTGTTAACATAAGTACCTTTTTAAGTATTATATTATCTATAACATAATAATTAAGCTATATCTGATTGGAGTAGGTGGTAACTGGCACGTTAAAATTGTGGCACTAGTGTGAGTTTACTCCATTTCGAAATAGGTAGTGAATTAGTCAACGGGTAGACTTCACATATTTTTGGCACATAAATACAAATAAATGAATATAAATACGAAATAATACTCGCACTAAAACATTTCATACAGTGTGACTTTACACTGGCAAAACAATTAGTGGGAAAGTGGCATGACGCACTTCTTATTGGTGTTAGCACTACCTTTTTATACGCTTAACCGCTAGCACCTTCTACTAACTGGTCTGATGATGGCGTTGGAGCCAGGATTTCGTGAATAGTTAATTGTTTTACAGCCACTTGAAATAAACGCAATCATAACTTCTACAGAACAGCGACTAAGACTTAGGATGATCAGATTTTAAAAAAAACAGTATCGTTGTTTTAATCATTTACGGTTGTTCATTGCATTATCATAATATACCAAATACTGGAACATCGGGAACTGAAATGATTCTAATCGCGGTATGGATTCCGTAAATATAAAAATGTAATTCAAGATAATGTAATCAAGTCAAACTCAACAGGGAACTTTCTATCATTTTAGTTGTATAATTTAAAAATGACAAATATAAAAATTAAAAATATTTATCAATACCTTCTCAATAAAATGGACAGAACAATGTTAAATGCTAATAAACTAAATTAAAAATAGCAACAAATTATTGATGCCTATCTACCTGGGTAAAATAAAATAACCACTCATATGAAATAAAATAAAAGTTTAAAACAAAATACTCCAATTTGGTAACTGTTAGGTAAACTTCGTTCACTAATATTTTTTCGAACATACAAGTTTCCTCCCAGTGATTCTAAGGCTTATAAATCTACAAACGAATAGACCACTGGACAACAGGTTTATTTCATTTTAAAATAATGCAATAACCATAAATCATATCTATCGCTCTCTCTTTCTACAATGCTCAAATAACTTTTGAGAATAACAATACTTAATTGTGTAATAATTGTATGTGTGGATGGTGTGTTGTGTATTGTGTGCGAGCGATATTACGGGGGCCATGTTACAATGCTAGTAGACCATACACAAAATTATTTAAAACAATGCTGACCACCCGTCATTACACCAAATTCACTCCAAAGATGCTAACTATTATTGGTTTAAGTACACTAAAATATTAGACTCCTGAGACACTATCGTCACTTTTCTATTTTGTGCTTTCGTAAACGAATTCTTTTGACTCAGTATACCTGTTGTGTGTGTGTGATATAGATACCTACATTTGAAATCAAAATCCTATAGACACTACATTAGTCCATGTGGTAGAAAGTAAATGAAATGGTCGCCGTTGTCAACAGCCGACAAGAAAAACACAGTTATCATCGTCGTCATCACCATTAAACTGTCTACGTTAAATTACCTGCTGGTAAAACTCACTACGCTGAGAAAGGCCATGTCAACAAGTCAATGATTAAAATATTCGTCTATTATTCTTACTTCTCAGGAATTTCTACTTAATACTCACTATTAAATATATTTTTTTAATAATCTTCGGGTACCCTCAATTGAGATTAATCGTGTAGGCATTAAAATTAAAATCTTAAATGCAAGCCCAATCGTATTGGAAAAAGACAATATTTTACAGTCTAAGCACCATTTCACAATCATTACCATCAATGCAATTTAACAGCTGTACCCAGTCAGCAGTTCCCTCATCGTTGTCAGAGTGTGGCCCTGACCAAACGAGTATGAAACTCCTGACACGACACAGTACACTTTATCAGGTTCAATTAGCACGGGCGGGAAGTCTCCGTCAATGCAGACCGCCCATGCTTCTCAAACTTCAAGTGTCAAATTCAAATGATGATATATGTTATCCAGTGTTTCATAATTGCACAATCTCAATAAATAAAATCAAGTTTATGTTTCGATTAAGTTAACACAACCGGATTGTCTCAGTCTAGCTGACCGGCCGCGCTGACATAATCTCACTATTTTATCAGTATTGCAGTATAGCTCAAATTACGGGCGTTGGTAAAAATTACAGTTACAAATCAAAATCAATCGTGGGCATGGTCATAAATTCACAGGTTCTCAGAGAAAAATTACGGTACCTTGTTTCATGTGGGTTCATCTCCTCTTCTGAATTGAAGTAAAAACACCGAGAACCTCTTCAAATCGTGTATATTCAGTACACATTCAGTACACAATAAACGAACAGGAGCATTAATACATCTTGACGCTTCGGCTGCTCAATCAGAATTGACTGCTTTTTGGACCTTGTTCTCCCTCCAAAACTTCCCTCCTAAACCACAATATTATTTTACCGGAACTACCAAGGCAGCCATCGTAATTGGCTGATGGCTCAGCGGACGCTCCTTCCGCCAGTGTGGCCAACCAAAATGGTATTTTTAAACAGTCTACCAACCTCTTAATATTAAAAAGTGAGAATAAATCATAAAATTCACGACATTACACAGTCTAGTAATCAGATTACCATACATTGTGTAATCAGGTCATAGTCTCATTTGCCCAGTAATTTCACTAACTACAATGCCCTTCAAACCGGAACACAGTAGTGCTTACACACTACTGCTTCGCGGCAGAATAACTGGCAAAGCGGTGGTACCTACCTAGACGAACTTTGCAGAAAAGTCCTACCTACTGTGATGAATGTGGATACTCCATCCCTTTCGTTTTACGAAAGAAAAGAACCGAACAGAAAAGATCTAGAGATCGAGAGCACAAATGTCTTTTATAACAACGATCATTTTCATCAAATCAAGAATCATATCAGAGATAACAGAAAAAACCTCTACGAGTATAAGACTAGTTTAGTTTATCATGTACATTGCTGGTCCCAGGCGACTCTGAACAGAGTTATAAACTATGTTGATATAACCCTAACAGCGACAGTCACCCGGGTAACTGCCGTTATAACTTCATAGGCCTGTACATCATCATCATCATCATCATTAACAGCCTGAAGACGTCCACTGCTGAACACAGGCCTCCCCCAGGGAGCGCCACCCAGAGCGGCTGCTCGCCTCCTGCATCCATCGGCTCCCCGTGGCTTTCACCAGGTCGTCGGTCCACCTAGTGGGGGGCCGGCCTACGCTGCGTCTTCCAGTTCGTGGTCGCCACTCGAGAACCTTTCTTCCCCATCGGTTGTCAGTTCTACGAGCGATGTGGCCTGCCCATTGCCATTTCAACTTGCCAATCCTAAGAGCTACATCGGTCACTTTAGTTCTCCTGCGGATCTCCTCATTTCGGATCCTATCTCGCAGGGAAACACCGAGCATTGCTCTCTCCATAGCTCGTTGCGCCTGTACACCATGACATAATATCCTACCACAAGTCGCTAATAGTGATGAATGGGCTCTGCGTCTAGTTCTCAACTCACAAACCTATTTGTTCCATCGTCGGCATTTACCTGGACTATAACGCTGCCGAGAGGTCAATGCACCTTGTCAGAACACTGATAAGCTGCCTTTCTTAGTAGGTAGGTTAAACATATTTAGAGCGGAATGAGTACTTAGATAATTATGTGTTCATTTCGAAGAAGTTACCTGCAAGTGTATGAGTTTTTTTTTAGATTCATCTTTTAATCTGTTAAGATCTGAAGCCCAACAATAGGATGATAGACTTATCTTATCTTAATTAATAGTTCTTGGCTTATGTTGTACAGTTCAACTTTAATATTCCTTACAGTTTAAGATTTGATCGCGATTAATATTGTGATATGTGATACCTCCATTTTTATAGTGAGCTTCTTAAATTCAAATTATATTAAAGTATAATACGATTTCCATAAGAGTAAAATGTCCAAGGATACTTACAAGTAATAAATTAAAAAATTATGAGTAAGTACTTAAAAATATCGCCCAACGACCACATGTATGGATCCTGAATTCTGAATTCTAACTAGGACTCCCTGTGTCTTGAGACCCAGGTACTACGAGGACCATGGTCACATAACCAAGACACATTGGTTTTTTCTGTGCTCAAATACTTGTCCTGTCACGGTAATCGAGCCAAGCCGCTCCCGGGCTACGAGCTCACCTGCTCAACCACCACACCACATTACAAAACACATTCGATAGTAATGTGAACATCAACAGCCTACATCAGGTAGTTGTGTTAAGAATCAAGAAACATCGATTTCTAATTCCGTGTCGTTCGATACAAAATTACAAACGGCAACAGGCCCTGTGTCAATCGACGATCACCCACACACGCCCACGCCGTGTAATGATATTAGGGCTGACATCGGTAGTATGAAAAAGGCCAAAAAAAAACAGAGCGTAATAAGAGCATCAAAAAACAATCCAAATAATGTCTTAATTAAAAAAATGAAATAGCTACTCATATATGATTGTGCTAGAAAAAAGGTGTGACGGAATGCGTTTCACGAACGGTGTATTGTGGTTGTGTGATCAATGATCATAACGATGGTAGAACATTTCCCTTGGACATCCTCTCAAAGGAAAAGTCGGAGAGAAACGGCACATTCATAACTGGTTGACAGCCCTGGTCACGTAGAAGTAGAAATGTATTTATTCTGTGGCCACATCAAAGCTTGCGACATAACACTCGTATTAACAAACTGAAAGAGACGTCTTTGATTAAGCCTGGACTTGTTTTCGACGAAAGCTATAAATAGCAGAAAAGGATACTACCAAAGTTATTTTCACACTCTCCCGAAATGAAAACATTTATACGCTACAGGATGTTTTAGATTACTTTTTGGTATATTATATATTTTGTGGCCAAAGGTGCATTGGTTTAGATTTAGAACACTCAAAGAAACATCGTTTTTTTCACGTTCTTAAGTAAAAAAAAAGCACGAAGCACATGCCAACCTGAACAATACACTGACATCCGGAAAATATCAATGCGGTTTGTACTATAATATATTCTGTGATACAGTAGCAGATGTGCGATGAAAAAAGCACGCACCTGTCTGCCAAAATAAAAGCAGGTTATAAAAAAATTAGGGTATTGGTGCGGGAGATGATGTCCGTCGTAATCCGGCACCTAATACCAGAGAGTAACTGAAAGCTAATGTCTTAGATGAGTGGCACGTAATTCCTCAACAAAGTATTCAGGATAGCATCAATGGAATATCTCGCTTATTGGAAGTCATGATGGCCAATAGAATTTTTGTATACAAAAGTAACTTACGTCTAATTTTTACTGGTGTCTGAAATGATCAAGCTCTACCTTTGTGCATTTTACTCGATTTTAACGAATTGGTAATGGAAACAAATAATTGACATTGTATTTATTTGGTTTTAATAGTGTACTACTAAAAATAGCATTACATAATATAGCTTACAATGCATGGATATCTCGAAAATAGTGTTTAAAATGTCCCGTCTCATTTTCGCGCGTGACATTTCAAATCAGTCAAAAGTTGACAGAAGGTTTTAAGTATTGGCTAACTTTAAGCAGCGTTTATGAGCAAGGCCCTTAATTTATAAATTCTTAAGTGTTGGTCTATGTAAAGAACTGTGATACTTTTGTTCAAATTTTTTGGAATAAGTGGGGAAAAGTTTTATAATGACTGGAGTAGCCTATTGCCATAAAATACTATCTTGCTACGCTTCTATACCTACTTATTTGAATACTATATTTTATTTTCAATTAATTTTGTTTTTTTTTCAGATGCGTGTTGTATTTTGGTCATATCAAGCTCATTTCCGTTAAAAGACAGTATATCTGAAGAAATATATCCAGTCTACCTGGTAACACTATTGCATCAATGGGTAAGGAACGTTTGAAGATCGCCTAGCTTAGTCATATTTATAAAGTAACAATAATCATAATTACTGCATTACTAACTTGTGGCTGATGGAAATTCACTATCATCACTAACGCCAGATTTAACGTCATATATGAGACAGGTGTGTTTTATTTATATCATTTGATATTAACCGCCTAGTAACCGACTTTCTTATATTTTATTTTTTACTTTTATGCATATCTCTGAACACTCTCTCCGTAATATGGCACAGAAGTTTGGTTATGTAAGTAAATGAACCGTCAGCTCCAGGACTAGGAACCAGGGGAGATTTGAAAGGTTCGCAAGGCAAGCTTTTCGTACAGATTGGATGGGTTCGAATCTATGTAGCGTCTGGTTATAGTGTACTTTGGATTTATCTTTGTAGTTATTTAGGGGTAGTAGGTACGATTGATTTGTGGGATTGAAAGGAAGTTCGGGACTAAATGTGGACTTGTAGGTACGTCAGCAGGTTGTGAGGTTGTGATACTCAGTGTCACGGACATGTGCATTGTAAGTGCTTTATTTTTGCAGGTATTTTTTAAAATATTTTATTTTCTAATGATGATCAATTTTAGAGTTTGATTAATTTAATCAACACCGTCTTTGTCGTTGTAAACTTGATAAATAACTTAATTTTATGAAAAGGTTATGACGTGCAAAACATTCAGGTAAAATATCCTTTACGAATAGTTACTTCATACTGTTTCTCTTTATTGAAATTTAAATTAAATAGGCAAAGACAAAACAAGGTAAAACATTGAGTAAATATTTCATTGTGTCAAAACTATTTTCAGTATTTATTAGTAAGAGAGTTAAATTGTACCTACATTTCTCTTGATATCAATGCTGGTATTCAATATAGAAAACGCGAGCAAAGTTGCGCAAAAGCCACTTAGGTACACGCCGGTAACTCCACAAAGAAAAGTTACCTACTACTTAGAGACTCAACTGAAAAGCTTAGAACAAAACGCGCGACAAGCTTATATGCCATCCGCATTGAAACTTCCGATGAAATTATCGAACAAAGAAACAATAATATAGGTAAGTAACACTCTTATTCCACGTTATGTTCCAAACCCTGCCAAATTAGCATATATTGGGAGTTCTGGATACTCTCTGAAGCGTATATTATATAGGTACCGGCTCACGTCGTCGTGTCGCACGAAACAATACACGTCTTGTGCTTGTGAGGAATACTTCATTGTGTATGTATAGGGCTGCTCACGTGGACATCACACGCGAAACAATGAGGCTTGGTTTAACTAAAACTGCATGAACTAGTACGATCAGTTTTTCTAAATACTGTACGTGTACCTATTCCGAAGCATCAGTTTTTTTATTTGCAGGCTAATTTCTGATGCAAAACTATGACGTACCACTGGCAAAACAGAGAGTGCGTAATATCGCATAAAACGCCCTGAGGGTGTATGTTTTGGCTATAATTCTTATTTTTCATCTGATATTTTTTCGGATTCTAATAGGACAGTGGCGCTCTCTGGGGGAGGCCTATGTTCAGCAGTGGAGGTCTTCAGGCTGTTGTTGATGATGAATAGAACCGTATTAGCTCCGAAAAAGATGCTTTTTTTATGCTATAGGTAGCAAACAAGCATACGACCCTCCTGATGGGAAGAGGTCACCGTAGCCTATGGACATCTGTAACACTAGACGTGCTAACTTGGCTTTAGAGCTCTTTCAGAGATTAACTACAGGGCATTCCACAATTCCATATGGCTACAAGGACATTGGCAGCCCTAACTAACTGCCCGGTTAGCAAGTCGTCTGGAGTATTGTTCTCGCCGGTTGTTATGTAACATGAATATTAAATGCCGAGTATACGAGGCGCAATGCCCGCTACCGCTACCTCCACAGTCCACACTGGATGTGGGATCATTTGTTTGACTGATGACTGGAAGGTGAAGACTTACCATAAAGTAAGGGTCAAACGCAAACCTATTCATTTTCTCTATGGAACATTTGGGAGAAGTGGACGGAAGTTACCCGAAGCACTGATAAATGTCTCCTTCGAGATTAGCTTCGTAGACTCCAAGAGCTGTGTACTGTGTACCTATCACATTATAATTTATACCTAGGTCATCTTCATCTGCCTGATCCTAATCCTTTTCATGCACACACACATCTTTGAGTTGTTTTTAAGTACTGTTTGTTTTTGCTTCCGTCTATCTATTCGAGTAGTTTTGTTTTTTCACGAGATTAACTTACCGTCATCATCAAGTAAGCAAATCGCAAAAACTGATCAAGAATTTGTCGCTTTGCAATTTAAAGTGACATTGTGGTAAAGCGAGTTACTTACCACCATGTACCTATGTAGTAATCTGTAACATGTAGACACACGAATTGAATTCAAAGCTGGATTAACTAAATATTCAAGCCTACTGATTGAATTCTACAGCTTACGCAAACACGTCGCGCGCCGCGCGCCTCACCTTTCTAGCACCTAACTCGCTGCGAAATAAACCTGGTTTAGATTACCTAATTATTGCTTTTTAATTTACTGATGGTATTATTTATAAAAAAATATTTAGTAAGGTACCCGTAGGAGTAGGATACAACACATTTTGCGGAGAGAGCATGGTTTTATAAAAAAAAAAGCTTTGTCAGCCCTGTCAAGTGTTAAATTATTTATTCATTGATTTATCCTGATTACTTCCTCTGAGGCCTTCTTGAAAAGGTTCATGGTGGAGTTCTATTGCGTACTATGGATAGTTATTTTTTAGAGGAATAAGGTATACCTCAAGCTCAGCGATCTGGTCAAACCCGCGGGAAGCCGGTGGATCCAGGAGTCAAGCAGACGCTCAACGTAGCGCTCTGTGGGGGAGGCCTATGTTCAGCAGTGGACGTCTTCAGGCTGTTGATGATGAAAGGTATAAAACTTTGGATCCATGCACGGAGCGGCTGATCAAGGATATAGATAGATGGATCACAGCCAGAGCTGACCTTTACGGTTCATTATGGGAGGTCACAGATAATATAATACCTACAGGCGCGGTGTAAGTATAAATAAGCCGACGTCGAATAACACGTCGTCTAGGTATATGTAGAAAGTTTAAAAACATCGAAACAGATCATGTTTTTAAAACAATACCTGTCTGAAGGTAGGCAAAAGGTCAAAGACTGTCACACATTATACACGCGCAGGCGCATCTATGCTCTGTCGGGTCGGGTATCACCGCATTGGTCACCTTGGTCATTCGCGAAATTGAAGATATTTCATTAAATTGCTTAAAAGATATCATTTTGAGTTCCAGCCTCCATGGTGTGGTCAGACAAATGAATTGTGTTCTGACGCAATTTGTCTTTTTAGACCATCTCGATGTTTAGTTTACCTGACTTTCAGCCAAAAAGCTAAAAAACTTATCTTTAAAAAATATTATCTTTGTTCGACCTATCTTTTCATCTAAAATACCACAAAGCCTGAAAACAAAAGTTTTCAACCCGTGTGTGTTGCCAGTGATGATTTATGGCACTGAAACGTGGTCCCTTACCTGTTGGCCTGATGAGTAAGCTCAAAGTCGCACAGCAAGCTATGAGAGAGCTATGCTTGGTGTTTCCTTGCGAGACAAGATCCGAAATGAGGAGATCCGCAAGAGAACTAAAGTAACCGATATAGCTTTCAGAATCAGCAAGTTGAAGTGGCAGTGGTACATCGCTCGTAGAACTGACAACCGTTGGGGAAGAAAGGTTCAGGAGTGGCGACCACGAACTGGAAGACTCAGCGTAGGCCGGCCCCCTACTAGGTGGACTGACAACCTGGTCAGAACCGTGGGGAGCCGATGGATGCAGGAGGCGAGTGGCCGCTCAGAGTGGCGCTCTTTGGGGGAGGCCTATGTTCAGCAGTGGACGTCTTCGGGCTGATGATGATGATGATGATAATGATACCTCTGAAATACCATCAGCCATATTATGTTATTTTTTTAATGGTAGACTATCATTTGACCACTGTCTCATCTGATGGTAAGTGATGATGCGGTCGACGATGGAGCATACTTACCTATTTGATTCCTATTCATTTGATTGCAAGTTAAGTTCAAATTACTCATTATTCAAGCACCTAAATGACAAGATTGCAATATAAGTAGAGTTTCTAAAGAGGCATTCTAGGAATGAATAAAAATATTATGCTTACTGAAGCTAACATAGTAGTTTAACAACATATTTGGTGTTGTATTTAATATTCTCAAATGACTCATTAACAGCTGCACAAATCGAACGTTAAATATGCAAAGTTAATTATAAAATTATTTTAATTGCAAGTTTATTTGCATCACCTGGCCAACAGATAAAGTCTAGCATCTAAATGAAGCTAAATACAATTATTGTTCTATTCAATGGACAGTCAATGAGTTCTGAAATCGGTTTAGGATACTTGTGTTTTGAATATTAAGATGTTAACTAACAAAGGAGATGAGTCATTGTATTTTGGCCAATATTAGGAGCATACAGGATGTATGATGCTATGAAATATCAATTTTTTTTACATGTAACCCTCTACCGTGTACCCATTTTGACATTAAAACTAAATAAGTTTATTTGAAAATCTTATTAGAATCTGATTGAAATCAATCTATTAGACCTTTTTATAACCCATTATTATATATAATATTTTATTTTGTTGTATTAAAAACCTTTTATTAATTTAAAGGCTTTTATTCTGAATGACTGACAGATAACATACACCCAAGCAGGGTGAATGTGAGCAAAAAATTTACATAATTCTCCCAAGAAAACTCTTTGCCATTTAATGATCACGGATCTTTTGCTGTGTTTTCATTGTTCAAACACTTTATTGAGACAGAAGATTATTTATCTCTCATGCTACCCATGCTGGATGTAGAAACTTGATATTCTGAAGGTTTTATTACTTTTTATGGAGTAGATAAATGTACTAAGGATTTATGAAAATTCAGGTGAACAACTAGCTCAACTGCCTGAATTAGTAAACCCAAAGACTGTGTTTAGTTTAGACTATTCCCAAAGCTTTGAAATACCTCCTACCGTAATGTACCATGTATGTGAGGATTTTTAAAGTTGTTTATCTAATTGTTTAACACTCCTCAGATCAATTCACATGAATATGATAGATGGCTCCATACTTCCAAGAGTGGGGAAAAAATAGTGAAGGGAGTGTTGAATGGAATAGATGAACTGAGGAGTGTAAATGACTTTTGAATGTATCAGTGTTCTTTAGTTTGTTTATCTGTGTTGGTTCAGATTTCTATAGACTGCATAATTACTTACTCAGGCTTCCTTCATGAGTAAAGAGTTGATGTAAGCATGATAATAGCACAATGATTATTTTTAAGTGAATGAATCAACTGCAAAAACGGTGTTCAACACACTTGCAAGCCAGGTCACCTGTACATGTGTGTGTGCACTGTGTATGCACAAGCAAGACCCGTCAAGCCGGTCCCAACACCTACGCGCCTTCCACAAGGGCCGACGCATAAATTAACACGAGAAAACCTACGGGAGTTCAGCATCAAGATCTCTCAGGAAAATGGAAACAAAATAAACATTGTAATATTCTGGTGACCGAGAACGCAGATTCTTTTGCAAGCTCAAATGCTTATTTATTCTAGTCTTATTGATATTTTATAAAAGAAGATAGGTACGTTATTATATTTAATAATAGCATAAACAGGTAAAAGTAAAGAAGATAATAACAAAAATATATAAAATCACTATAAGCCATCTACCTTCAATGTCGTTGTTTCCTTCAGCGCTGCACACCAAAGCCACCAAAACTCCAAAGCACAAAACGTTTAGAAATCTCACAATCATTTTAACTGATTAAATCCAGCACGGAGTTCACAGTTAGTTGAAAATAACAAATTTAAACACTCGACATAATCAAAACGATGACACTCACGCTACTTTGACCTGCGATCGGCCTTTCGCAAATGGCGGCGGGCGACGGACGGATGTGCTCATCGATTGCAGTTATTCTGCGCATTTACGAAGATAGTTTTGTAAAATATTGTTGGCAACACCGAATCTGACAGTGACACTCGATGCCAATCATATCACTCCACCACCTGACACCCGAAAATACGCGACGCGATACGCATTTTTTCGGTTGGCTTGTAGTCGGTTAAGGGGTCTAACAAAGATACCAACCGCTAACTGCAAAAATGTATTGAAATGGCATAAGCTGCAGAAAAGGTAGCGATCTCCAAAATATCATTTGTGGGGGTCTAGCATAGATCCCTTTCATTAACGTTAAAGCCAAACGATAACTCAATATTTATGGAGAGTGACATTATCTGCGGAAAAGTTATCCGCAGGGGCTGTCATTTTAATACATTTTGGAGTTAGCGTTTGGCGTTAATGCTAATGGAAAGATACCAACCGCTAACGCTAACGCCAAACGCTAACTCCAAAATGTACTGAAATGACATTTCGGAAATCGCTTACTTTTCTGCAGCTTATGTCAGTTCAATACATTTTTGGAGTTAGCGTTTGGCGTTAGCATTAGCGATTGTGATCTTTGCTAGACCCCCAGCCATTTTGTAGTTAGCGTTTGGCGTTAGCGTTAGCGGTTGGTATCTTTGCTAGACCCCAAGATCATGGTAAATACACGTCCAAGGATGATGGTATAGTTAGAGTCTGGCTAATCAAATGACCGTTGGTAGTTAGTCTCAATCATTATGGCAAACGGCCCAGGATGAGGCTATGGGGAATAATTAAATATACCTACTTATCTGCCATTTTCCCAGGCCATCCAAAGAAACTCATAATTTTTCATGATAAAAGTAGGTAGGCAATACCTACCCTATGTTATGTTGATCTTAGTCTCGGTAGTACCATATTTGTTACTCTATGCTTATGACGGTTCTAATGTCGATTGTGAATAAAAAACTTCTTAATAATATATTACCCTTCTATGATATTACCCTGATAAGTTACTATATTTCTAATAATTAACCGGAAATCGTATGTAAGTTACATACAACTTCCGCAAGATGTAACCAAGTTTCATCAAGATTCGTTTAAAAATGCGACCCTGTGAACTCTTAGCGCTATTAAAAGCAGACCCTATATTGGATCGCTTGTTAAAATCCTCATACAAGAAAAACAAAGCGATCCAATATAGGGTCTATTACGAATCGCGTTAAAAGTTCGCAAATAATAACAACAATAAAATTTTGATGGACCATAGATTTGAGGACCTATCATATAGTAAAAATTCAGTCCAAGTCTCTTCTTTGGTTTTAAAAACAAAAAAAGCAACATGCCTTACCAAAAATTATCACGCTGAATCCAATGTTAGAATCATACGTATTTTTTGAAATACAATATAACAATTATTATAAAAAAAATTGCATTCACTTTGGTCAATATCCAAATATGAAATATGATAGTATGTAACGGCACTTCATGCAACTAGTCTACGCCTAGTCTCGCCAGGCGCCTCAACTGACTTCTAGAAGTTCTGATGCCCTCGACTTTATTCGAAAAGTAAGACGAAGTCATGCCAATACAGTGAGGAAGGGCACTTCGCTTCGTGCAATCTCGCCTGCAATAGGTGTTGGTTTTTGCCCGAGTCAAAGGACTCGCAATTGCCCTGAAATTGTACGTGGACCACTATCGGAGGTCGGCCGAAGCGAGCTTTCACAAAGCAGTAGGAAGCGCCCTTCCGCACTGTATTTGCATGACTTCATCCTACTTAACGAATAGTGTAAAAGATACTTTGTACGTTGACTTCGGTCTATAGATTCTTTGGTTTCTAATTTATTGTATTTTTCTTATGAATGATTTTTAAAAGTGTAAACCACAATTTAGGTATATCTATAAAAGATAGTCCTAGTCGTAGTCCTCAAGCTTTTCGCAGCTAGCGGTTAAGTGACCATAGCTTGGTTGGTAGAGTGGCCAATCCGGTGAATTGAAGGGCACGGGTTCAAATCCCGCTGGTTGTTAAAATTTTGAGGACTTTAATACCTTTATTGTATTTTCTTTTCTAACAAGCACCTTGTACTTGTAAATAGTTTTTCAATAGAAAGTTTCATTGCCAGATTACATGCAGATGCACGCATACATCGACACAGCTTACACATCTATAAAATTAAATTTAAACTAAAGTGCTACTTTGCGAGTAGTATGGAGTGGAGGCCGTGTAAGGACTATACACAGAAGTTCATAGTATTCTTATAGTCCACTAGCTGACCCGTCGCGGCATTGCACGGGTTAATTATTAGTTGTATGATAACCCTGTTAATGGGAAGAAGGAAGCCACAGGGTAAAACATAGGTGAAAAGAAGGGAGCCAAAGAAGGCAGGAGCAACCTGCGTTTCTGCACCGGCCCATCCATTAATTCAATTTATTATGTTTCAGATAATTTAATCCAATTTGGTAGTACCACTTATAATATCTGTGGCAACACTAAGACTTATAGCTATATTAGTAGTATCAGAATCACAATTATTAATTACCATAAATGTCAAGAAAATCACAAATTATAAATTAATTACTACCAAATTATATTACATTTTTTTACCCACTAAAATCTTACTCATAAACTCCTCTTACCTTTTAGCCAACTGCTAAGCAACGGATTAACAAAATTCTTACCCATAAACGCGATTTAGCGCTAAGAGGTTGCTAAGTTATTACTAAATAGCTACCAAAATTAACCACCGCCATGACCTAGTTTAAGCCTGCTAAGAGCCAAGATAGCAGGATTAAAACAGCTGTTTGACGGCGAACGTTGTCAAAATCGAAATGGTATGCTTTGAGGTTTTGAAAAGAAGGATGGCAACTTCCATGCATTTTATGGCCCAGTCTTTTTGACGAAGTACGGTGCAGATATTTTTTGCTACAGTTAATATATCCATAAAGCATCAAAAATCAACTTGAATGCAGGGTGCAGAAGTTGGGATACATATTATAATTATGGTAATGTTAGTTTGTTTGACCATAACCTATAGCCTACTCATCATAATTAAGGCACGGGACATGGCCATACTATGAAATTGTATGTAGTATTATTATTTATTTTTAGATAGTTATTGCATCCGTGAAGAGCGTTTTTTTTATTGTTGGGCCAGGAGTCACGGACTCCTTTTTTTATTGCTTCATGGACTGCTTGTTACGTTAGCTGTCATTTGTCTAAATCATGACATTGATTGACCTTGTATTATTTCTCAAAACTTGTGCTTTTTCCAGTGTGTGGGCAAGTGATATAATGTAGTGAAACGTGGCTTTTCGTGTTGCTTCCAAAATTCCGTAGAAGTTTCTAGTAAAGTTGCCACCATTTTGCTAGGGCATGCATGAATTAGACTGGACTGTGACTACCTGACTTAGACTGAACTATGACTATGACTAAGACTTGACTTTACGTGTTATATTCTTTATCACGATGAAAAATCACAATACTTGAAACTGACTAAATACACTATGTGTGGAGCCAAAAAAAAGAAAAAAAAGAAATTTTGTGAACAGAATTAATATTCGTTCAATTTCGGATTTTAATCGATTATTTTGGTTGTTGTCTGTGGCGACAGTCTACGTCTCTTATTTAAGAAAGAGCTAAGTAACGTTTATAGGTAAGGAAATGTAATCCGTTGCTTAGGAGTTGAACTGTTTTGTTTGTTAACCTAAACCTGTTTGTTGTTATTGTTTGTTAAACTGACTTACTGTCGATTATACAAACACAATTCAGTACACTTAAAATGCTCATGGAATGGTTAAGCAGTCTAACAGTGGTATTCATAAACAAAGGTTGAAAAACCCCCCAAAATCTATCATTCCACTTTTACGTAGAGGTGAAAAGCTGAAACATTCTTCTTTCACTTTCATAAACAATCGCTGGAGAAACCCATAACTGAAAAGCATTTTAATTAAATACTCTACGATTTCAATCAAGTTGTCTTTGAAAATTCTGTTGAGTGTCATTTTGACGCGACTTTTGAACTATCAAAAGTCGCGCCAAAATGTCACCCATCATGCCAGATTCGGGGCTGCTTTTGTTTATGAAATGCATAAAGCTAGAATTTGCCGCACAGCGCCGGATTCATCCTCTAGAGGAGGCGGGGCCTCGACTATGAATTCCAGCGTTAATCTTGAAACTAAAATGTCCAAAACAAAAATAATGCAATTCCCATAGATCTATATATCAGGATATGCCCGAAGGAACATTTTATTTTGTCATAATGGCGTGGGAAAAGTCAGCGCCATCTATTAGATTGCTCGTGAACTACGACGGAAGTTGAGAAAATTAGGAATGTGCATGTTCAATACTAGTATTGGTATCAGTTAGAAATATACGTACGAGCCGCGTTCAGTAAAATATCTAAATGAGTATTTCATGAGCCGCAGATATTAAAATACTTGGTAAATTTGGGAGTTTTGTTTCATATAATAGTGTTCAATATTGTGAAATTTGTTAATATATTAGATTTGTCTGGTTGAACTTTAGTAGTGAAACAAATTTGGGAGTATGAAAATAAAAACAATAAGGTCCCATTTATTTCAGACTTCAATAATTAAACACAAATTACCCCCACACACACACACCACAACACACCCCCTCACGTACACAAACACACTCCACTGACATACAGGCCTGTCCTTATATGTATGTCTATGATGTAGGTACTTTATATTATTGAATGCCCGATGTGGGTAAATTGATTTTACTTTATTGTGCAATTAGACCTAGCCAAACATTATTGTATCGATTATTCAATAAATTATTCTGGTTCTGATTTTGATACTGATTAGTTTAGAGGTGGCTAAGTACTACATAGCGAAATTTTTATAGGTAAGACTGTATTTCTCCGCAACAGCGACCCCCCCCCCCCCTATTACGATGGAGCTAGCAGCGCTGCTGAAGTGCGTCTACCGCTCAATTTCATACAATTTTGCCAGCAGTTGAGCGGCAGTACCAACTGCTCCGCATTCGCAGCATCAGTGAGGCTATACGCTTTCGCATGATGGCGTAGAAGTCATTCACGCGAGCCTCTGCGAATTAATCCTTTTCCCTTGTCTTTTTCTCTTTCCCTTTTCTCTTCCCTTCGACAGTATGAGTATCTCTTAAAAAACACTTCGCGTCGTGGAGCGTTAGTCATTTTGTAGTGTGTTTACCATACTAAAGTATAAGAGTTGAACCATAAGAGTTTTGGCGGGAACGCGGAAAAGTTCACGTCATTGCATTGTATTATTTTTCAAAACTTGTGCTTTTTCCAGTGTTAATGTTTAAAATTGGTGGTATTTTACGCATTAAGTGCTAAATTATGAGCATGAGTGAGGGCAAGTGATATAATGTGGTGAAACGCTTAGAGCATTTCTAAATGCTCTAAGGATGAAACTTGACTTATCGTGTTGCTTCCAAAACTCCATAGAAGCTTCCACCAAGTAAAGTTGCCACCACTTTGCTGGAGCATGACTTAGACTGGACTATGGCTATGACTAGGCCATGACTTTGCGTGAAATATTTTATAACACGATGAAATTATAATACTTGACACTGGCTAAATACACTGTGTGGAACCAAAAAATAACAAAAAAAAGTATAACCATACTAAAAGTAGGATTGGATGGAGCGGTCTTTGTAAACGTACCTTGGAATAACAGGTGGATTCATCAACATAGATGGGTGGATTCCACTTGGCCTGAATTTTACATTTTAGTCTTTTTTTTTAAATTTTGGCTCCACACATAGTGTATTTAGCCAGTGTCAAGTATTGTAATTTTTCATCATGTTAATTGAATATTTTACGTAAATTCAAGTCTTAGTCATAGTCCAGTCTTAGTCAGGTAGTCATATTCCATTCTAAGTCATGCTCCAGTGAAGTAGTGGCAACTTTACTAGAAGCTTCTATGGAATTTTGGAAGCAACACGGAAAATCACGTTTCACCACATTATATCACTTTCCCACACTCACAATGATGAAAAATTATAATACGTCATGACACTGGCTAAACAATGTGTGGAACTAAAATCTAAAAAAAAAAGTATTTTTCAGGGAGGCAACACCACAGTTTTGAAAGTTCAATTTCGCATGGCGGACGTGCAGTGAACACTTGTGTTATTTGTTGGTGATAATAATTTCATTATTCTCATTGTGGTTCCCTATGGAAAGACTAATTCTGATGCTACTATTTCTCTGTGGCCGTGCTCTTTTTATCCCTTAACATCAGATGATGTTAGTGTGTTATTTTTAGTTGCATTCGTGTGAACTGCATAGTGTTTCTCAAAAATGGGAAAATGTGACGAAGCTAATGTCGAAGTTAGCATGGGGGACTCGGCGTCCCCCATGAAACCTGACAATTTTACATTCACGCCGCCTCCGGAGGCTCCTGTGTTCGAGCCAACTGCTGAAGAGTTCCTGGACCCACTGGCATACATCAGCAAAATACGACCTATCGCTGAGAAGTCGGGCATTTGCAAGATAAAACCACCAGCGGTGAGTGCATTTCTTTGTTCCCAAAAGTTGTATTTCACATAATTTGCCATGAAACTTACAGTTTCTGCTGCCAATCATTGTTTTTACGTGGTGTTCTAACCCTAAAACAGCACGCGAATTATCGTGTGATGCAACCATATTACTTCGTCTAATTCAGCACAGCGTTATCACTGATCCATTTTTAACGTTTAAGAATTTTTAAAACGTGTCAAGAATACGATAAAACGTAAACAAATGTAAAAAATGCTCAATATTCAGAAAGAAATGCAATTGCATATTGAGTGTAAAATTGGTTGCCATTTTGTGAAGTGGCCTCCTGCTTACGATAGTTTAGATAAAAAAAGAATCACTGCCGCTTTTTGTGGCGGCTCTGTATTAACCACTGCAGCTACTAGAGAATAGCTAATTTATTGAGCAAATTTACTAGGTTCTTCAAAATTTCTCCTAAATCTAGAAGCTTGCATTGTCATTACATGACCAATTGAAGTGAAATTAAACTCATTTTCTCTCCATTTACTGGTTAAACCTATTGCAATAATAGTTTTTGTATTATTTCCTTATAATAAGACACCAAATAAATTCTCCATTTTGTCCATGAAAATGTCCACCCAATGACTAAACAATATACAACACAATGTAAGCAGCCACATACTAACCATAATATTATAATATGTACCACATAATTGATCTTGCTGTGCCTATCCTAACATCATTACATGAATTCATTCATTTCATGTTCATGCAAAAAATACTGTAGAGGTTAAATAATAGATGTGACCTATGAACCAAGTAGAGATTACTAAAATGTAACAAAAACAACAACAATAATAATTTAAATAAATTAATTGTTATGCAGCACCTAAAAACTACCATAAGTTTGTATGTCTTGATGACTCATTGTAGTAATTTTGAAATTAAAAATGTGTTGCATCAAATACAACATTAAACCACTATATTGATTGAATATCTAACTTTAACATGTGATGTTTATTTTTGATAGATTTTACATGATTGATCTATCAACAACTGTTTCAAGAGAGAGACTAAGTTGCAAGTCAGAGACTAACTAATTTACCGGTGAATTTACAAATTTGGTGTTCCTATAGGTTTTGTGTGATAATAATAATGACATCAAATAATGTAGATTTAGCATGGAGCAAATAGCCCTGGCAAGAAACCATTTGTGACGTGACCTAATACTAAATGCATATTATATAAATTCCCAGCTAATGTGATACCTTGCCAGCGCTCAACTTGCTTGCCCTATGTCCTTATAGTAAGTCCAATTTTGAAGGCTGTTTTGACAGTTCTAATACTGTTGCTGTTCTTGTTAAGTAGATGGCAATGTTAGTATTTTTAGCATTTTAAGGACTGTCAAAACTAAAGCCTTCAAAATCCAAGGCCGAGTGTATTATTGCTTAAATGCACTATTGGAAAAACCTAGCTGCACCAAACCATCTGGTGCAATAAGATTATACAAAACAAATGATTCTAATACACAAATAATTTAATCAAAGCAGGCACAAGGCAAACTGTTTTATTATAGTTTTATGTTAATACTAATATTGTGTTTAAATGCTTAAATAGTCTGTAATAGACTTAAAGGCTGATGATGATGATGAATTTTGTGTTTTGTGTGAAACAGGTAACACAATATGGCAAGTGAATAATTACTGATATTGTGATTGAAATAGAGGGTGTTGAATATCTTACGTATGTTTTGGAAACCCAGTAACTTAATATCACTTTGATATTAGATCAGTCTGTAAGTTCTGTACCCAGCTCCAAGGTTAGCTTACTGTAAATGCCAAGTAACATTATTGAGTTGAAGCTCTTTTTGTTTACTTACTACTAACTTTTTGAAACATATTCATTGAAAATGACTATAACACTAAGGGCTTAAATAGTTGCTGATATATTATTTATTTGTTATTCATTTTATCAAGCTTACAGTTTAAAGTTGCAAGTCACACTGCAACTGTTGTGTGCGGCTATGTCACTTAACATCAGATGAACAACTAGCCCATAAAGTCATTTATTGACATAATAATTAGAAATCATCAAAATGATAAAAAGTTAGTTTTCTTCATTTTTTATGTTTCATGATGATGTGTGCCATTAACCTCCTGGCTCTGGAGTCCAATCGCCCGATATGCATAATATCATATTAGTTAAATAATGCACAATTGACAAAGATGTTAAATGTGTTTTAAAGCTGGGTTATTGATTTATGTTTAATTTGAGCTCCGCTGTTCTTTGATAAGTCAGCCAAGAACAAGTAGAAATAGTTCAAAGATCATTGTTCCTCTCAATGTTTGTGAAACTTTGGAAAGGTAATAAAACTTTATTGCTGATGTTTTAACAGTCACAGATAGATAGTTGGTTAAAATGTAAAATAAAAGTTGGAAAAGTAATAAAAAACTTAACTTTGGTTGATTTTGATGAAAGGCTATTTTTTAATTGAGATATATATGTTAGCGTTTGCCCACATTTCACCTTAATTGTCATTTTAAGAGCTTAAACATAAATAAATTATGAAAATAAGCATAAATTATGAAATATGCTATCTTCATTCCGAATTTCATCCAAATCCGTCCAGCCGTTGTGGTACGAAGAAGGAACAAGCACACACAAACTTTTGCATATCTATAACATTAGCGTGGTGTGATGATTACAACAGTTTTGAGTTGAAGATCAGCAAACTCGCATATAATTTTGTCCTTGGAATTGTCATCAATTTGCACTGTTTACTTATTGGCAGGCAGCCAGGTCAAAGGCAGAATAAACACAACTTTGCATAGTGGTGTCATTTTAATACATTGAGCAAGTATTACATGAGTATAATTATATATAGTTCTATGTTTGTTTGTTAAGTTCAACCTTAAACCTTAACCTATCTAATTAAATTAATTTATTAAAATTGTGTAAGTAAGTACCTAGCTAACACTCCAATGTGAGGAATTGGTAAACTGAAAAATTGAGGTTTGAATGAGAATCCCTAATTTATTTGCTATAGCAGAGGCAGTTTTTTCCCAATATTGGGTATTGTAAGCAATCTGTGTGCTAAAATACAACCCAAAACTATTCAGGGATGTGTGTGTGGAAGCCATACACACACATACACAATGTTACCATGGATTTATAAAGCTTGTCCAAAGAATTAATTGAAAGCCTCTGTGGTGTGGTAGGTCGGCTCATAACCCGGAGGTGGCGGGTTCGGTTCCCGCGACAGGACCAGCATTTGTACACAGGAAAAAAAAGCGCAAATACTTGTTGTGTCTGGGTGTTGTGGGACCATGGTCCTCATAGTTCCTAGATCGGGGATTAGAAAATAAATAATGGATGTAAATGTGTCTGTCTTTTTCATTCACTCTTTATCAGAACAGTTACATTAAGTTCTTAGTTTTAGAGAAAGCCATACACAATAGATACCAGTACTTGTGCCGGTAGGCTGTATTACAAAACTACGATTAGTCTTGTATCTCTGCTAAAGACGAGATTTCATTCACAAAATTAGCAAATAGTGAATAAAATCCCCACTTGAGCATCAATCGACATAATACGGGCCTTCGAGTAGGTGATATATTTCAGCGGAAATCGAACCTACAACCTTTATTATGTAACTGACCAGGCTGATTTACATTTAGTTTTCCCATTTGTGTACTTCAACCGACACTTATCCTATCATCGCGTAACTAACACTTCCATGTTACAATGTTGCACGCAAACTCAATTGATATTGCAATTCTCTCAATTGCATCGGTTGCTGAGACTGATGGGAGATGGTTGGTTGCCATCCGTTATTCGTATTTATAATTTTATGCTGAATGCTTAGAATAAGTACTTATAGAATCTAAGTTTCCACACAACGCCTTCACAAAACGCACGCTATAAAATAGCTATGTGTGCTGTGCGTACTGGCTTCGTCACGCACACAGACGTAAACAAGAGAGAGTAGATTGTTTTCACTGTTTTTGGTATTTTCGACGATAGAAATCGAAGAGCTCACCAGTAGAATGAATGTCACACCAGAAAACACTTTGCTGACTTTCTGATGTGTTGTGGCGTTTTTCTATGAGGCCTTCACAGTCACACAGAGCACTGACCGCGCGGACGTCGTAGGTGCCATATATGGCACCAATTGAATGGTTTACATTTCGCCTATCGCGAATGTACTTTTTATTACTGAATAACCGCTTATCACTGACTACTAGCTTGTGGTGATGAGGTATCGTGGGACATTAATGTTGACTTGTATTAGACCATGACTACGCCACCTACATGACTAAAGTGTTATTGTGTGTTGCAGCACTGGCAGCCTCCGTTCGCCGTGGACGTAGACCGCCTCCGATTCACGCCGAGAATCCAACGGCTCAACGAGCTGGAGGTAAGTAGAAAATCAGAAACCCATCACTATCATTGAACTCTCAGCGACTTCTCTCATAAAGGTCGGTATTAAGGGTTAATATCGATCTTTATGAGAACTAGTCAGAAGCAGGTTATCCCTCAAGGATTGGGTGTAACCCGTCCTGGAGGACCACGTTTTATTTTTACCTTGATAAACTCAATTAGTTTAGCTTAAAATTACCATCAGCAGATGAAATGTTAAATAAGAATCACAGAGTAAACAATATGACTGCGTAGGTAATGTAAGCTTGTAAGTTGTTGAGACAGTGTGTCTTCATAATGACTCACTCCGTAACTACCCAAAAGTTCGGTTCTGTACCATAAGAATAATTTATTGTGTGAATGTGATAATATCAGGGCTATCAAGCAAGTGTTCATTTTTATTTGTTTTAGATTTACATTAGTAAATCTAATTAGTAAAATGGTGTGATAGCAAGATAAAATAAAAATGCTTTCAAATTGTTATCAGCTTTAGAATTTTAGCGAATATTATTAGAAGCACTTTGAACATAATTAAATATTTTGAATTGCAAGTGAGCTTGAGCAAAGAAATCGCAAAATGAAGTTTTTCGCAGTTTGCTCAACGTTGCGCTTGCTGTATTGCTGGTATTGACTCAAGTACTCCCATGAGCTTCAATCAATTAAAAGAGACAATAATTATAGTAATATTTAATTATCCATCAATGTAGGCAGAAAAATTACAAGATTTTAAAAATGTCATGATCAAAAAATTAAATTAAAATTAAAATTTCTAAGGTATGGTTTATTAAGGTGATATTTATACCATGAAATAAATATTGGCAACTCGAAACAAATACATGTTAAATATTCCGAAAAGTCAAAAGTAAAGCCATTCGATACTTGTTTCTTTTTGTTCTTTATTTGTATCTAGTTTATAAGTTTATTCATAAAACTTGTCTTGTATCTTATTTTTAAGAAAGTATTGAATAAATGTACCTATTTCTATTGTGTTCTATTCTATTTTGCACAGATGTCAACTAGAGGATTAAAAAAACAACCATTAAATACGCCAAATGGGATGTTGTTTTTTTTTTTATCAACGACATTTGACCACGGGCTCACTTGATGGTAGGTGACGGCGCAGTCGCCGATGGAGCATGCTCGCCTAGAAAATAACGGTTCACTCTGTTAAAAATTTGTACGAATAAATGAGAGAAATACAAAATAAAGAATTGAATAAAAGACAATGTCTGAAATTCCGAGTGCTGCCATCGATGGTTTGAGCGACGAGTGGTTGTAGCAAATAAAGCCTTCAGGTTGTAAATGTCGACCAATCGGTAACGTTCACGTCATGCCCTAGCAGAGACAAACGTGCCCGCTGGTCATTACCAACTGGCTCTTGGATAGCTAACTCCCTCCCTCCTGCGATGGATGCATATCCAAGGACAGAGCGAGACAGCACGACATCATCATCAACAGTCCGAAGACGTCCACTGCTGAACTAGGCTGCCCCCAGAGAGCGCCACTTTGAGCGGTTGCTCGCCTCCTGCATCTATCGGCTCCCCAAACATCAAACATGTCCATTGAAAATTACAAGAATTGGCTTTAAAAACCATTCTCCATTGTATCTGATATGAAAAATATCGTAAAAGCTTCGACTAAAACGGTTCTATCAAAAATGCATATGCGGTGAGAACTTACTTCTGCCGTCCATTTCCATCCAATCAGCCGTTCTATTTCCGTGAAGCTATCGATTTTAGCTTTTCAACTGTACTACAATATCAATTTTGTGACTGTACCTATATTACGATAATGGGCAACAGTCCTATCTAGGGCGGCCAGTTGCATTAATAATGCACTTAACAAGCATTCTTGGAATTTCAGAACCATGTTGGGTTCTACCTTTACTGCTAACTGGCGATACGAATCTCAATTCCATTGTTTTTAGTCATTCACATAATCTGTTATAATACTTAGTCTCGTTTTCTATTTTGAATAAGAGATGGCGCTTCTGTAAATTAATAACACGTTGCGTGTTGCGTGGCTATGATCTTTGCTAAGCCAATTTTTATTTGCTTCCCCGACTTCTGATCTGACAAAATGCCACGTGTGAAAACGAGACAAAAGACATGAAATGTCATTGAGGGGCTAAAAGATAAAAAGACGCATACAAAATTCATAGGAGCTGCGTCTAATTATAATTAGAATGGTCCTCAGCTTTTTACGTTTTACATTAGAATATAGATACATTTTCACTCAGAATTCAGATATCCAAAAGTTGCCAGCTTATCGATATTCTATAGGTTGCATTTTGGTGAGTGTGCGATGGAAATACGCGAATAAATTCCCTCATCTCCATTCCTTCAACGGACTACAAGGCGCAATGAAACTCGGCATCCTTATATCGTTAATATTCCTACAGCCTAAGCGTTTCGCATCAAACTTTATTGTGCGAACAGCAAATGAGTGGAATACCTTGCCGTCGTCCTTGTTTCCATCTAGCTATGACCTGGGTGTCTTCAAGTCAAGAGTGAACAGGTATCTTCTAGGCAAGCATGCACCATCGTAGGCCGCGTCATCACTTACCATCTGGTGAGGCAGTGGTCAAATGCTATGCCTATAAACTATAAAAAACCTTTACATTCTTTTCATCATCATCATCATCATCATCATTAACAGCCTGAAGACGTCCACTGCTGAACATAGGCCTCCCACAGGGAGCGCAACTTAGAGCGGCTGCGCGCCTCCTGCATTCATCGGTTCCCCGCGGAATTCACCAGATCGTCGGTACCACACATTACATTCTTTTGCGAAGATGGAAAGTAGTCGATCGTCCTATAAAAGCTAAAATAGCTGAGTTAGCAACAAGTTCTATGATACTACCCTCACTGCTCGAACTTGGCTCAAACCAAGCTGTGTGAGCAGTCTAGTTCGGCAGTTTCCGCCGATACAATTTCAATATGCTCGAAGGGCTGTATTGATTTACTACCTACAAAGGTAACCTATATTTGGAAGGCTATGACCTAGCATTTATGTAATTCCTAGAACTGACAGCGCTGAGCGCACTGGCTTTCCGGGAAAATTGAGCTTTGCGAGAGATTCAGCGAGGCAGACTCGCAATTTTTGCTAAGAATACCAAAATTAATTCAGTTAGTCGTATTTGATATCACATTTCACCTGACATTAAGTGACAATATGACTGGAAATGGTGGACATAATGTGATTTTAATTGTTAAATATTTTCAAAGTTTCGAAGTCATGAGGTGGATGTTTCCCGTTTAGAAAAAAAAACAGAACTTTAATGGGAAGTTTGCCTGCAGTTCTTTTGTAGATCTGGGAAACGTTCATACATTTTCGAATACTAGATGGCGCTGCAAGTATATTTGTAATTTAGGAAGATTATGTTTTAAAATTAAGGCTGTGTTTATAAAAACAGTATGTATTTATATGAAATTATTAATTTTGCCATTAATAATTATAAAAGCATGTAAGGAGTGAAAAGAAGACGCGAGTTGTTTGGTCTTCCATGCACATATTCTACTTGACAGACATTTTCATTATGTCCATAGCATATTGGCTACCTTCCTTCAGGTTATCCGTTTAACTAGGTCATAGCGGTTGTAGGTATTGCATCGGACGCTGAAAGCTTGGTAATATTACTTACGTGGGCGTACTCAGAATTTCGTTTTGGAGGTAGCATATAAATTAAGGCAGTGTTTTATCCAGTGTTTAGTTTACGCTACATTGTCCCTTTTACTAATAGGCATGATGACTACTATTAAAAATGAACAAGTAAATATTACTTTCATAAAAAAGATTAAAAATGAATCCAATATTAAAAAATAAGCAAAATCGGTAAATAAATCATGGAGTAATAAGCTTTTAAAGTTTCTACAGTAGGCATTTCCTGTCTCTTTCTCGCGAAACAGAGCGCCCCCACAGTTACTATGAAAAATCTACGCGTGACGTCACATGCCAAAGAGATTGTATGAAAAGCTACCACAGCTTAGTAATGAGGTACTATAACGACCTTCCTCTGACGTCACTGGCCGTTTGAGTTATGGTGAAGCACTCGCCGTTTCTCTGGATGTCTCAAAGGCCTTTGACAGGGTTTGGCACGACAGCCTAATCAGCAAGCTTCCATCATTTGGCTTACCAACCGGCTTTTGTGTATGGGTATCGGACTTTTTGAGGGACCGATCAATACGAGTAGTCATTGATGGCTGCTCGTCGGATCAGTTGGCAATTAATGCTGGGGTCCCTCAGGGGTCGGTTCTCTCTGCAACGCTTTTTCTGCTACATATAAACGATCTGCTTAGACCCGGAATCTTTGGTTATGCAGACGATAGCACTGTTGTAGAGAGATATGTATCTGATGCACGAGCTGGAAGTACGAGTGTCCAGTCTCTCAGGGAAGACATGATTGAGCGCATGAATTTAGCTTTGCAGGCAGTTTCCGATTGGGGCAATGCCAATCTTGTTAAATTTAATGCCTCTAAAACACAGGCGTGTATATTCACCGCAAAACGGAGTCCATTTACATATACTCCTACTTTCCGTGGTGTAGCAGTTCCGGTAACTAATCACCTAGAGCTGTTAGGTGTATCGCTAACTTCGAACCTCAACTTTGGCTCGTACATCGAGGGAAGGGCTAAATTGGCTGCACAAAAGCTGGGAATCCTTGGGAAGGTTAGACAGTATTTCACATCAGGACAGATCTTAGATCTATATCAGGCACAAGTCCGGTCATGTGTGGAATACTGCAGCCATCTCTGGGATGGTTCGGCTAAGTATCAGCTTGAGGCCCTCGATTCAATACAGAAACGGGCTATAAAGCTCATTGGCGACGATACATTAGTAAAGGCTAAACTCCAAAGCCTTGAGCATCGACGAAAGGTTGCCAGCCTCTCGGTTTTTTACAAGCTGCACTTCGGAGAGTGTGCGATGGAATTGCACAGCTTAATTCCCCCATCCCCATTTTACCACCGGACATCAAGACGCACGGAAACACGGCATCCGTATATGGTAGAGATTCCTCGAATACGTACAAAGCGGTTTGATTCTTCGTTTATAATTCGGACAGCGAAGGAATGGATCACCTTACCAGCGTCATTGTTTCCTGACAAATATAATCTGGGAGTTTTTAAGGCTAGAGTGAACCGGTATCTTCTAGGCAAGCATGCTCCATCGTCGACCGCGTCATCACTTACCATCAGGTGAGACCGTGGTCAAATGTTAGCCTATTGATGATGAAAAAAAAAAAAAAAAATCTCTTTCTATCTCTTTCTATTCCAGTTTTTAAAATGCTTGTAACTTGGCCATTTTTTGAGATATTTAATTTTTGTTTTCACAAATGTTTATCTTTTGAGGAATATAATGAATTTATCAAAATCAAAAAATTTGTCATCTTGCCTATTTTGTCACTTTTGATTGATACTTTCTCTAAAAGAATAATAATTTTTAGTAGTGGAGATGTATATTGTATTCTTTGTATGTATTTACAAACAAAAAAGTATATAAGTATTGTATCAGTTATCTGGTTCCCATAGTACAAGCTATGCTTAGTTTGGGGCTAGATGGCGCTGTGTGAAATGTCCACACATATTTATTTATATTATTGCGAGATGGATCATTCGGTAAATTTGTGATTTCCATGTTTTGATAATTGACAGGTTAACAAAATTCGGTAATGAATTGTTTACGTATAATAATTATCTAAATCGGGTACGGACGAATTACAAAGGCAATCAATATCGGAATAAGACATTTATAGGCATATTTTATAACATAATAAGCTTTGATAACGGGAATTGGGAGTTATAGCATGGAAAAACTATAAGAGGAATGCCAATAGACCAAGAAAACAGCGTAGATCAGGAAAAAGCCAAAAAACCGGCTTAAAACTAGATGGCGCTGCAAAATGAGCGGGCTACAAGTTTCACTAAAACGCCGTATGTCCGTAGCGCTAATGAGTCACAGCAGCAAGTCAATCGAATTTAATTAACAGCGCCATCTACTGCGTTTGAAGTAAATTACTGGTGGTCCCGCAGTAGTAACTGTTATCTTATTCTGTGTTTTTGTTCATTTAAACTACGTTTCGATCAATCAATCAATCAATCAAATCGTTTATTTGCTAAAATACATGTATAGTATAGGTCTTACAAAAAGTTTTGCTCATGTATTTAGTCTGCAAGCATACCGTCGATACTCCTAACGCCATCTTAATGATCACCTTTGAGTTAGTGAAACCGTCTACGCTGTTTTCTTAGTGTATTAGCATTCCTCTCCTAGTTTTTCCATGGTTATAGTCAGGGTGGCCCTATCCCCCGTCCTACATACGTCCCTAGCAATACATTTTACAGCGTTAGATGACCTAGGTGTTACTCGGCGATTGATATTGTTTGCAGCGGACACTCCAATGGAAATTGAGTTAGGTTTCTAAAGCGCTTGAGGGATAGTAAATAAATTATTGGAAAAGCTTTAGATATTGATCTATGTCATATCTTGTTGACTGATTATTTACTGGAAATGTTGGACTTGGGTGTTGGGATGACAAACAAATTATATACTTTAGCTTATTGCTTTAACTCTAACTCCCATCGACCCGATATTGTTCACATATGCATTGTTATTCAATTGTCATCTCAATGCTGGGATTCCAGAAGTTACAATCGACTAACTAAATATAACCTTTATTCAAGTTTGTTTTGATAATGTTGATGGTAATAATGATGTTCACTGAATAGTGAATTACAGGTTCATCTCTTACCTGTAGTATAATTCTGTTGCTAGGCACTATTATTTATTCTTGGACGGTAGTGCATTGATGAAAAGTGCTGGTGAGTGGAGTGACTGGCCTGATGGTAAGTGACAATGCGGTCGAAGATGCAAAAAGCACGTTTGCCAAGTCATTTACACCTTAGTATTTGATCTATGGAGCCGATGGATGCAGGAGGCGAGCAGCCGCTCTAAGTGGCGTTCCCTGGGGGAGGCCTATGTTCAGCAGTGGACGTCTTCAGGCTGTTGATGATGATGATGATGATTTGATCTATGACTACATAGGTCGCTAGCGATTGACTACAATATCAATACAATGGTTTTGAGAAGCGTCGCCACAAGTGATGGTGTAGCATGCGAACCGCGGGATAAGTTGCAAGTGAGATGCTACCATAGTCTTTTCAAAGTCTCTCACGAGACAAGTGTCGAGAAAATTTGTCGCGGCGTGCATGCTACCCGGGAAGAAGACATTCGGGTTGTTAAACAGAATCACCGTACCCACTTAGAGATTCCCAAGGTTTCTGTCTGTGTCTTGGCTCTTTGAGCTTTAATTATCCTTTTTTTTTTGAGGGGGGAAATGCCCTCGCACTTCCCTGCCACCACGGGGGTGATGGCATGGGGTATGTGGGACTCGAACCCACTAAAATCCCCCCGTAATCCGTCCGCCGGCGGGACGGGGCGAGATAGGGTCGCGCTGGCATTCACTATCTCGCCCCAGCGGTAGGCCCTTCCGGGCCTCTGCGCCAGTGAGTGGGTTACCTTTCACCTCAGTTACCCACCAGACGTGTGGGGCCGTGTAAGCACAGCGGAGAGTCCCCCGACTCTCCGCCGCCGGCCCCACTACGGAGGACGAAGAAGGCGCCCGAAGCGCCTCCACCGTCCCCCTCTCCGTCTGCGCCGGAGGGGGTCAGAGTTGGCATCGTCCTCCCTGACCCGCTCCGCAGCCTCCTTTTGCGACATCACCACCTCGCAAAAGGAGACCGTTGCCTGCCACGCTATCTCGCTGTCGAGCATGGCGTTCACCACGCTCGGCAACGAGAGCTCCCGGCCAAGCTTTAATTATCCTACTACAGCGTACATTAACCCCGCAGGCTATAACCCGAGTGAAGCTAAACTTCCTCGACCAAATCATCAAGTTCTGGGAGCTCCAGGGCTCCGTGCTGAAGATCCCCACTGTGGAACGGAAGCCCTTGGACCTTTACGCACTACACAAGATAGTTAAAGAAGCAGGTATGTTGAATTGTTGTTTTAAACTCCAGTAAAAATGTTGCATTGAGGTCAATTAATAGGTTTTTTTATTAGATAACGCTTAAGTATAGTAAAATATTTGTAGAGTTGTCGCATTCTACTATATTCGATAGTGGTTATGTATAGGTACTTGGATAGATAGAAAATACTTTTAGCACAAGAATAATAAAATAACTACGAAAAAGTATTCAGTAGAAGTAATCGTTTTCTTTCTACACGATTGTGTCTTCAAATATATTGGCTTAAAAATTCACAATCCAAAAGAAATTCTGATTACTGCCACTGTGGTGTGCTATTTTGAGCAGCTCCCCTAGTCTCACTCCATCGATAAAGTTTCGATTTGAAATTGACGCTTTCCGTCTCCTTTATCTACATTCAGTTTAGGGTGATGGAGAGGAGATGGAGTGTGTAGATTTCTAATCGAAACGTGTTCGATGGTTTGTGGATTGGGGTGCACATCGGCTTTATAACCTAGGGGCTGTGGGTTCGATTCCCGCAACAGGACAAGTTTTCAAGCACAGTCTGGGTGTTGTGGGAGCATTGTCTTCGTAGTTTCTATATCTCTTGATACAGAGAAGCCTAGTTAGGGTCTGGGATATGTGTCTGATCGGAGCTATTTATATTGACTCGTTATTGTATGATGTACTTTTTATAATTTTGGAAGTTTTTAGTAATGATGATTAACTTGTTTTCCAGGTGGGTTCGAGGTGTGTTCAGCGGAGCGCAAATGGTCCAAGATCGCGCGGCGCATGGGCCACCCTCAGGGGAAGGGCATCGGCTCCATCCTGAAGAACCATTACGAGAGGATCCTGTACCCTTACGACGTCTTCAAGAGTAATGGCGCCGTATCCGATAATAAGGAAACTGTAAGTATACCATACCGATATTGAAGAAATTTTAATGAGACCAATTTGAAAATAGCCCTTAAAATTAGCAAGGTGAAATGGCAATGGGCAGGCCACATCACTCGCAGAACTGACAACCGATGGGAATAAAGGTTCTCGTGTGGCGACCACGAACCGAAAGAGGTAGCGTAGGCCCCCCACTAGGTGGACCGACGAACTGGTGAAAACCGCGGGGAGCCGATGGATGCAGGAGGCAAGCAGCCGCTCAAAGTGGCGCTCCCTGGGGGAGGCTTATGTTCAGCAGTGGACGTCTTCAGGCTGTTAATGATGATGATAGATTTGAAAATAATATACACTCAAATAATAGGACTAACTCATCTCTTCTCGCTGATGCTGTTTAAGCTTGCTAAGGGAATATCCAGGGTGTGGGCAGCAGCTTTAACCGCGGTACTTTAAAATGTTTTGCGATCACTAGCTGCCTGCTAAGCGTGGTCATATGCTAAATCCCTCCACCATATGACAAGCGTTCATAGTGGCGTTTTATAAGGGAGGTATGATGTTCAGCAGTGGACATATTCCGGTTAATACCTTACGTGGCGATAGACGGGTAGACAGCTTTGACAATGATACCGGGTGTGGCTTCAAGTTGCTTGCACAGCTGTTCCGATGACGTTGATGGTGCCCACTGCAATACCTTTTAAACTGTATTTAGTTTGAACACTGTACAATTGTTAATTTCTTCTCAAAGGAATATCTAGTGTGATTTTGCTAAAAATAACCAATAACACAATTTTGGTTTATCCTTTTGACATTATCTACAACCAACGTAGATAATCTTATTGTTTGGTTTTAGCGGAATTACTCGACATATTTTTGTTTATTTTTTTATCTGCGATGAACTTCTGGGAGGTCACGCTTGAGTCGATCAATTATTATTATCTTATTTATTTATTTGGGCTTCTCATTAACAATAACTGTTTTAAATATTACTTATTAAACATTGGTAAATATTTGCTTATTCATTGTCTGTTAAAAGGAAACACAGCATGCAAAAAATAACATACTTTTATTGTACACCTAACCATGTTACAAACTAACAAGAATTCTTACAAAAAACTCATTGTTTCTTTTGCATTCCATCCTTAGAATGATACAACTTCCCCTTATACGAAAAATACTGGTCTAGTTGGTTCCTCGATGATTTTAACCACTAAACCTTTGCAAGAAACGCGAACCCTGTGTCGGTGAACCTGTGAACTGGGTCGACCCTACTCAGTTCTTTGTAAT
Organism: Ennomos erosarius; assembly: GCA_963580505.1. Classification (NCBI taxonomy): domain Eukaryota; kingdom Metazoa; phylum Arthropoda; class Insecta; order Lepidoptera; family Geometridae; genus Ennomos; species Ennomos erosarius. The sequence goes on along the minus strand of OY757002.1, from coordinate 9,372,421 downwards.
TTTGCATGACTTTGTCTCGTTTTGTTACGGCCCCTTGCCCGCGCAAGTTGTTTGTAGGAGGAATTATGTTCACGAGCTATCAACAGGCTTTACAATCTTTGCTTTCATAATTACAAAAAACACCTATCCCCCACCCATCACCTATTTACTGTGTTCCATTTTTCCTAATAGAAAATTGAGGTAAAAACAGAGCAGACCCCGGAAAAGCCCCCAAACCCGGGGACACGGAGTCGCTCGGCGTCCAAGTGCCCGGGGCCCGCGGCCACGCCCCCGCGCCGGTACAAGGGCGGAGACCCCGAGCCAGCCGCCGAGGGGTCCCACACGGAGGGGGCGCTCCCGGGGAACAATGATAAGGGGATGAAGACCCCGGTCAAGGAAGAACCTAATCTGGAGACTAGGCGAAGTATGTTGTAACTTTTTTAATACCATCCTCTATCCCTCTCCTAAGAGGGTTATGGAACCCTAAGACATTAAAGCCATAGTAATTAATAATAATAATAATAATAAGGGTAAAGCGAACTTAATTACTATGGCTCCGCTGTCCATCTGTCTGTCTGTCTGTCTGTCTGTGTGTCTGTCCATATGTCATAGACCGTGATAGTTAGACTGAAAAATTCATCGACAATGTAGCCGTTATATTATAGCCGTTAAACAAAAAATACTTAAAAAATAGGGAGCAAAAAAACCACGTTTTTTTGTATGGGAATACAAAAAAAGTTATTTTTTTGCCTGTTCTCATGAGACCCTTCGTGTGCGAGTCTGACTTGCACTTGGCTGGTTTTATTTTTGTAACTGCTGTCTTATTTGGTAATAAGTGACGATGCTGTTTAAGCTGGAATGCGTTTTATTTAAAGTTTTGATTATAATTATTGTTCACTTGCTAGAAGACTCACGGAAGACGGATATCTTTGAGTGCAATATATGATTAAGCAAAAGGCTACGATTAAACTCTACTTACGGCTAACTAGTGACAACCGACACAATGACGTCAATTTGGTCATAACATCGTCAGTTTTTGTCGTAGAATAACAATTTTTGCACTGTATGTTAAGGATTTCTTTGTTCTATTCACATAAAACGTTGCGGATCGTGTTTCCCCCAGGTCCCCGCGAGAACAAGTGGATGTCTGCAGGCGGGAGCTGCGGGTCCCGCGCGCGCGTGACGCGGTCCGCGCGGCTCCGCGAGCATCGCATGTCCAACATGACGGTCTCCGTCACGCCCGCTCCCACCGCGCTCGGCACGCTCGCTCTCGCCGCGCATCCGGAGGATCCGGTAACATTACACTTGCCAACATGACGGTCTCCGTCACGCCCGCTCCCACCGCGCTCGGCACGCTCGCTCTCGCCGCGCATCCGGAGGATCCGGTAACATTACACTTGCCAACATGACGGTCTCCGTCACGCCCGCTCCCACCGCGCTCGGCACGCTCGCTCTCGCCGCGCATCCGGAGGATCCGGTAACATTACACTTGCCAACATGACGGTCTCCGTCACGCCCGCTCCCACCGCGCTCGGCACGCTCGCTCTCGCCGCGCATCCGGAGGATCCGGTAACATTACACTTGCCAACATGACGGTCTCCGTCACGCCCGCTCCCACCGCGCTCGGCACGCTCGCTCTCGCCGCGCATCCGGAGGATCCGGTAACATTACACTTGCCAACATGACGGTCTCCGTCACGCCCGCTCCCACCGCGCTCGGCACGCTCGCTCTCGCCGCGCATCCGGAGGATCCGGTAACATTACACTTGCCAACATGACGGTCTCCGTCACGCCCGCTCCCACCGCAATCGGCACGCTCGCTCTCGCCGCGCATCCGGAGGATCCGGTAACATTACACTTGCCAACATGACGGTCTCCGTCACGCCCGCTCCCACCGCGCTCGGCACGCTCGCTCTCGCCGCGCATCCGGAGGATCCGGTAACATTACACTTGCCAACATGACGGTCTCCGTCACGCCCGCTCCCACCGCGCTCGGCACGCTCGCTCTCGCCGCGCATCCGGAGGATCCGGTAACATTACACTTGCCAACATGACGGTCTCCGTCACGCCCGCTCCCACCGCGCTCGGCACGCTCGCTCTCGCCGCGCATCCGGAGGATCCGGTAACATTACACTTGCCAACATGACGGTCTCCGTCACGCCCGCTCCCACCGCGCTCGGCACGCTCGCTCTCGCCGCGCATCCGGAGGATCCGGTAACATTACACTTGCCAACATGACGGTCTCCGTCACGCCCGCTCCCACCGCGCTCGGCACGCTCGCTCTCGCCGCGCATCCGGAGGATCCGGTAACATTACACTTGCCAACATGACGGTCTCCGTCACGCCCGCTCCCACCGCGCTCGGCACGCTCGCTCTCGCCGCGCATCCGGAGGATCCGGTAACATTACACTTGCCAACATGACGGTCTCCGTCACGCCCGCTCCCACCGCGCTCGGCACGCTCGCTCTCGCCGCGCATCCGGAGGATCCGGTAACATTACACTTGCCAACATGACGGTCTCCGTCACGCCCGCTCCCACCGCAATCGGCACGCTCGCTCTCGCCGCGCATCCGGAGGATCCGGTAACATTACACTTGCCAACATGACGGTCTCCGTCACGCCCGCTCCCACCGCGCTCGGCACGCTCGCTCTCGCCGCGCATCCGGAGGATCCGGTAACATTACACTTGCCAACATGACGGTCTCCGTCACGCCCGCTCCCACCGCGCTCGGCACGCTCGCTCTCGCCGCGCATCCGGAGGATCCGGTAACATTACACTTGCCAACATGACGGTCTCCGTCACGCCCGCTCCCACCGCGCTCGGCACGCTCGCTCTCGCCGCGCATCCGGAGGATCCGGTAACATTACACTTGCCAACATGACGGTCTCCGTCACGCCCGCTCCCACCGCGCTCGGCACGCTCGCTCTCGCCGCGCATCCGGAGGATCCGGTAACATTACACTTGCCAACATGACGGTCTCCGTCACGCCCGCTCCCACCGCGCTCGGCACGCTCGCTCTCGCCGCGCATCCGGAGGATCCGGTAACATTACACTTGCCAACATGACGGTCTCCGTCACGCCCGCTCCCACCGCAATCGGCACGCTCGCTCTCGCCGCGCATCCGGAGGATCCGGTAACATTACACTTGCCAACATGACGGTCTCCGTCACGCCCGCTCCCACCGCGCTCGGCACGCTCGCTCTCGCCGCGCATCCGGAGGATCCGGTAACATTACACTTGCCAACATGACGGTCTCCGTCACGCCCGCTCCCACCGCGCTCGGCACGCTCGCTCTCGCCGCGCATCCGGAGGATCCGGTAACATTACACTTGCCAACATGACGGTCTCCGTCACGCCCGCTCCCACCGCGCTCGGCACGCTCGCTCTCGCCGCGCATCCGGAGGATCCGGTAACATTACACTTGCCAACATGACGGTCTCCGTCACGCCCGCTCCCACCGCGCTCGGCACGCTCGCTCTCGCCGCGCATCCGGAGGATCCGGTAACATTACACTTGCCAACATGACGGTCTCCGTCACGCCCGCTCCCACCGCGCTCGGCACGCTCGCTCTCGCCGCGCATCCGGAGGATCCGGTAACATTACACTTGCCAACATGACGGTCTCCGTCACGCCCGCTCCCACCGCGCTCGGCACGCTCGCTCTCGCCGCGCATCCGGAGGATCCGGTAACATTACACTTGCCAACATGACGGTCTCCGTCACGCCCGCTCCCACCGCGCTCGGCACGCTCGCTCTCGCCGCGCATCCGGAGGATCCGGTAACATTACACTTGCCAACATGACGGTCTCCGTCACGCCCGCTCCCACCGCGCTCGGCACGCTCGCTCTCGCCGCGCATCCGGAGGATCCGGTAACATTACACTTGCCAACATGACGGTCTCCGTCACGCCCGCTCCCACCGCGCTCGGCACGCTCGCTCTCGCCGCGCATCCGGAGGATCCGGTAACATTACACTTGCCAACATGACGGTCTCCGTCACGCCCGCTCCCACCGCGCTCGGCACGCTCGCTCTCGCCGCGCATCCGGAGGATCCGGTAACATTACACTTGCCAACATGACGGTCTCCGTCACGCCCGCTCCCACCGCGCTCGGCACGCTCGCTCTCGCCGCGCATCCGGAGGATCCGGTAACATTACACTTGCCAACATGACGGTCTCCGTCACGCCCGCTCCCACCGCGCTCGGCACGCTCGCTCTCGCCGCGCATCCGGAGGATCCGGTAACATTACACTTGCCAACATGACGGTCTCCGTCACGCCCGCTCCCACCGCGCTCGGCACGCTCGCTCTCGCCGCGCATCCGGAGGATCCGGTAACATTACACTTGCCAACATGACGGTCTCCGTCACGCCCGCTCCCACCGCGCTCGGCACGCTCGCTCTCGCCGCGCATCCGGAGGATCCGGTAACATTACACTTGCCAACATGACGGTCTCCGTCACGCCCGCTCCCACCGCGCTCGGCACGCTCGCTCTCGCCGCGCATCCGGAGGATCCGGTAACATTACACTTGCCAACATGACGGTCTCCGTCACGCCCGCTCCCACCGCGCTCGGCACGCTCGCTCTCGCCGCGCATCCGGAGGATCCGGTAACATTACACTTGCCAACATGACGGTCTCCGTCACGCCCGCTCCCACCGCGCTCGGCACGCTCGCTCTCGCCGCGCATCCGGAGGATCCGGTAACATTACACTTGCCAACATGACGGTCTCCGTCACGCCCGCTCCCACCGCGCTCGGCACGCTCGCTCTCGCCGCGCATCCGGAGGATCCGGTAACATTACACTTGCCAACATGACGGTCTCCGTCACGCCCGCTCCCACCGCGCTCGGCACGCTCGCTCTCGCCGCGCATCCGGAGGATCCGGTAACATTACACTTGCCAACATGACGGTCTCCGTCACGCCCGCTCCCACCGCGCTCGGCACGCTCGCTCTCGCCGCGCATCCGGAGGATCCGGTAACATTACACTTGCCAACATGACGGTCTCCGTCACGCCCGCTCCCACCGCGCTCGGCACGCTCGCTCTCGCCGCGCATCCGGAGGATCCGGTAACATTACACTTGCCAACATGACGGTCTCCGTCACGCCCGCTCCCACCGCGCTCGGCACGCTCGCTCTCGCCGCGCATCCGGAGGATCCGGTAACATTACACTTGCCAACATGACGGTCTCCGTCACGCCCGCTCCCACCGCGCTCGGCACGCTCGCTCTCGCCGCGCATCCGGAGGATCCGGTAACATTACACTTGCCAACATGACGGTCTCCGTCACGCCCGCTCCCACCGCGCTCGGCACGCTCGCTCTCGCCGCGCATCCGGAGGATCCGGTAACATTACACTTGCCAACATGACGGTCTCCGTCACGCCCGCTCCCACCGCGCTCGGCACGCTCGCTCTCGCCGCGCATCCGGAGGATCCGGTAACATTACACTTGCCAACATGACGGTCTCCGTCACGCCCGCTCCCACCGCGCTCGGCACGCTCGCTCTCGCCGCGCATCCGGAGGATCCGGTAACATTACACTTGCCAACATGACGGTCTCCGTCACGCCCGCTCCCACCGCGCTCGGCACGCTCGCTCTCGCCGCGCATCCGGAGGATCCGGTAACATTACACTTGCCAACATGACGGTCTCCGTCACGCCCGCTCCCACCGCGCTCGGCACGCTCGCTCTCGCCGCGCATCCGGAGGATCCGGTAACATTACACTTGCCAACATGACGGTCTCCGTCACGCCCGCTCCCACCGCGCTCGGCACGCTCGCTCTCGCCGCGCATCCGGAGGATCCGGTAACATTACACTTGCCAACATGACGGTCTCCGTCACGCCCGCTCCCACCGCGCTCGGCACGCTCGCTCTCGCCGCGCATCCGGAGGATCCGGTAACATTACACTTGCCAACATGACGGTCTCCGTCACGCCCGCTCCCACCGCGCTCGGCACGCTCGCTCTCGCCGCGCATCCGGAGGATCCGGTAACATTACACTTGCCAACATGACGGTCTCCGTCACGCCCGCTCCCACCGCGCTCGGCACGCTCGCTCTCGCCGCGCATCCGGAGGATCCGGTAACATTACACTTGCCAACATGACGGTCTCCGTCACGCCCGCTCCCACCGCGCTCGGCACGCTCGCTCTCGCCGCGCATCCGGAGGATCCGGTAACATTACACTTGCCAACATGACGGTCTCCGTCACGCCCGCTCCCACCGCGCTCGGCACGCTCGCTCTCGCCGCGCATCCGGAGGATCCGGTAACATTACACTTGCCAACATGACGGTCTCCGTCACGCCCGCTCCCACCGCGCTCGGCACGCTCGCTCTCGCCGCGCATCCGGAGGATCCGGTAACATTACACTTGCCAACATGACGGTCTCCGTCACGCCCGCTCCCACCGCGCTCGGCACGCTCGCTCTCGCCGCGCATCCGGAGGATCCGGTAACATTACACTTGCCAACATGACGGTCTCCGTCACGCCCGCTCCCACCGCGCTCGGCACGCTCGCTCTCGCCGCGCATCCGGAGGATCCGGTAACATTACACTTGCCAACATGACGGTCTCCGTCACGCCCGCTCCCACCGCGCTCGGCACGCTCGCTCTCGCCGCGCATCCGGAGGATCCGGTAACATTACACTTGCCAACATGACGGTCTCCGTCACGCCCGCTCCCACCGCGCTCGGCACGCTCGCTCTCGCCGCGCATCCGGAGGATCCGGTAACATTACACTTGCCAACATGACGGTCTCCGTCACGCCCGCTCCCACCGCGCTCGGCACGCTCGCTCTCGCCGCGCATCCGGAGGATCCGGTAACATTACACTTGCCAACATGACGGTCTCCGTCACGCCCGCTCCCACCGCGCTCGGCACGCTCGCTCTCGCCGCGCATCCGGAGGATCCGGTAACATTACACTTGCCAACATGACGGTCTCCGTCACGCCCGCTCCCACCGCGCTCGGCACGCTCGCTCTCGCCGCGCATCCGGAGGATCCGGTAACATTACACTTGCCAACATGACGGTCTCCGTCACGCCCGCTCCCACCGCGCTCGGCACGCTCGCTCTCGCCGCGCATCCGGAGGATCCGGTAACATTACACTTGCCAACATGACGGTCTCCGTCACGCCCGCTCCCACCGCGCTCGGCACGCTCGCTCTCGCCGCGCATCCGGAGGATCCGGTAACATTACACTTGCCAACATGACGGTCTCCGTCACGCCCGCTCCCACCGCGCTCGGCACGCTCGCTCTCGCCGCGCATCCGGAGGATCCGGTAACATTACACTTGCCAACATGACGGTCTCCGTCACGCCCGCTCCCACCGCGCTCGGCACGCTCGCTCTCGCCGCGCATCCGGAGGATCCGGTAACATTACACTTGCCAACATGACGGTCTCCGTCACGCCCGCTCCCACCGCGCTCGGCACGCTCGCTCTCGCCGCGCATCCGGAGGATCCGGTAACATTACACTTGCCAACATGACGGTCTCCGTCACGCCCGCTCCCACCGCGCTCGGCACGCTCGCTCTCGCCGCGCATCCGGAGGATCCGGTAACATTACACTTGCCAACATGACGGTCTCCGTCACGCCCGCTCCCACCGCGCTCGGCACGCTCGCTCTCGCCGCGCATCCGGAGGATCCGGTAACATTACACTTGCCAACATGACGGTCTCCGTCACGCCCGCTCCCACCGCGCTCGGCACGCTCGCTCTCGCCGCGCATCCGGAGGATCCGGTAACATTACACTTGCCAACATGACGGTCTCCGTCACGCCCGCTCCCACCGCGCTCGGCACGCTCGCTCTCGCCGCGCATCCGGAGGATCCGGTAACATTACACTTGCCAACATGACGGTCTCCGTCACGCCCGCTCCCACCGCGCTCGGCACGCTCGCTCTCGCCGCGCATCCGGAGGATCCGGTAACATTACACTTGCCAACATGACGGTCTCCGTCACGCCCGCTCCCACCGCGCTCGGCACGCTCGCTCTCGCCGCGCATCCGGAGGATCCGGTAACATTACACTTGCCAACATGACGGTCTCCGTCACGCCCGCTCCCACCGCGCTCGGCACGCTCGCTCTCGCCGCGCATCCGGAGGATCCGGTAACATTACACTTGCCAACATGACGGTCTCCGTCACGCCCGCTCCCACCGCGCTCGGCACGCTCGCTCTCGCCGCGCATCCGGAGGATCCGGTAACATTACACTTGCCAACATGACGGTCTCCGTCACGCCCGCTCCCACCGCGCTCGGCACGCTCGCTCTCGCCGCGCATCCGGAGGATCCGGTAACATTACACTTGCCAACATGACGGTCTCCGTCACGCCCGCTCCCACCGCGCTCGGCACGCTCGCTCTCGCCGCGCATCCGGAGGATCCGGTAACATTACACTTGCCAACATGACGGTCTCCGTCACGCCCGCTCCCACCGCGCTCGGCACGCTCGCTCTCGCCGCGCATCCGGAGGATCCGGTAACATTACACTTGCCAACATGACGGTCTCCGTCACGCCCGCTCCCACCGCGCTCGGCACGCTCGCTCTCGCCGCGCATCCGGAGGATCCGGTAACATTACACTTGCCAACATGACGGTCTCCGTCACGCCCGCTCCCACCGCGCTCGGCACGCTCGCTCTCGCCGCGCATCCGGAGGATCCGGTAACATTACACTTGCCAACATGACGGTCTCCGTCACGCCCGCTCCCACCGCGCTCGGCACGCTCGCTCTCGCCGCGCATCCGGAGGATCCGGTAACATTACACTTGCCAACATGACGGTCTCCGTCACGCCCGCTCCCACCGCGCTCGGCACGCTCGCTCTCGCCGCGCATCCGGAGGATCCGGTAACATTACACTTGCCAACATGACGGTCTCCGTCACGCCCGCTCCCACCGCGCTCGGCACGCTCGCTCTCGCCGCGCATCCGGAGGATCCGGTAACATTACACTTGCCAACATGACGGTCTCCGTCACGCCCGCTCCCACCGCGCTCGGCACGCTCGCTCTCGCCGCGCATCCGGAGGATCCGGTAACATTACACTTGCCAACATGACGGTCTCCGTCACGCCCGCTCCCACCGCGCTCGGCACGCTCGCTCTCGCCGCGCATCCGGAGGATCCGGTAACATTACACTTGCCAACATGACGGTCTCCGTCACGCCCGCTCCCACCGCGCTCGGCACGCTCGCTCTCGCCGCGCATCCGGAGGATCCGGTAACATTACACTTGCCAACATGACGGTCTCCGTCACGCCCGCTCCCACCGCGCTCGGCACGCTCGCTCTCGCCGCGCATCCGGAGGATCCGGTAACATTACACTTGCCAACATGACGGTCTCCGTCACGCCCGCTCCCACCGCGCTCGGCACGCTCGCTCTCGCCGCGCATCCGGAGGATCCGGTAACATTACACTTGCCAACATGACGGTCTCCGTCACGCCCGCTCCCACCGCGCTCGGCACGCTCGCTCTCGCCGCGCATCCGGAGGATCCGGTAACATTACACTTGCCAACATGACGGTCTCCGTCACGCCCGCTCCCACCGCGCTCGGCACGCTCGCTCTCGCCGCGCATCCGGAGGATCCGGTAACATTACACTTGCCAACATGACGGTCTCCGTCACGCCCGCTCCCACCGCGCTCGGCACGCTCGCTCTCGCCGCGCATCCGGAGGATCCGGTAACATTACACTTGCCAACATGACGGTCTCCGTCACGCCCGCTCCCACCGCGCTCGGCACGCTCGCTCTCGCCGCGCATCCGGAGGATCCGGTAACATTACACTTGCCAACATGACGGTCTCCGTCACGCCCGCTCCCACCGCGCTCGGCACGCTCGCTCTCGCCGCGCATCCGGAGGATCCGGTAACATTACACTTGCCAACATGACGGTCTCCGTCACGCCCGCTCCCACCGCGCTCGGCACGCTCGCTCTCGCCGCGCATCCGGAGGATCCGGTAACATTACACTTGCCAACATGACGGTCTCCGTCACGCCCGCTCCCACCGCGCTCGGCACGCTCGCTCTCGCCGCGCATCCGGAGGATCCGGTAACATTACACTTGCCAACATGACGGTCTCCGTCACGCCCGCTCCCACCGCGCTCGGCACGCTCGCTCTCGCCGCGCATCCGGAGGATCCGGTAACATTACACTTGCCAACATGACGGTCTCCGTCACGCCCGCTCCCACCGCGCTCGGCACGCTCGCTCTCGCCGCGCATCCGGAGGATCCGGTAACATTACACTTGCCAACATGACGGTCTCCGTCACGCCCGCTCCCACCGCGCTCGGCACGCTCGCTCTCGCCGCGCATCCGGAGGATCCGGTAACATTACACTTGCCAACATGACGGTCTCCGTCACGCCCGCTCCCACCGCAATCGGCACGCTCGCTCTCGCCGCGCATCCGGAGGATCCGGTAACATTACACTTGCCAACATGACGGTCTCCGTCACGCCCGCTCCCACCGCGCTCGGCACGCTCGCTCTCGCCGCGCATCCGGAGGATCCGGTAACATTACACTTGCCAACATGACGGTCTCCGTCACGCCCGCTCCCACCGCGCTCGGCACGCTCGCTCTCGCCGCGCATCCGGAGGATCCGGTAACATTACACTTGCCAACATGACGGTCTCCGTCACGCCCGCTCCCACCGCGCTCGGCACGCTCGCTCTCGCCGCGCATCCGGAGGATCCGGTAACATTACACTTGCCAACATGACGGTCTCCGTCACGCCCGCTCCCACCGCGCTCGGCACGCTCGCTCTCGCCGCGCATCCGGAGGATCCGGTAACATTACACTTGCCAACATGACGGTCTCCGTCACGCCCGCTCCCACCGCAATCGGCACGCTCGCTCTCGCCGCGCATCCGGAGGATCCGGTAACATTACACTTGCCAACATGACGGTCTCCGTCACGCCCGCTCCCACCGCGCTCGGCACGCTCGCTCTCGCCGCGCATCCGGAGGATCCGGTAACATTACACTTGCCAACATGACGGTCTCCGTCACGCCCGCTCCCACCGCGCTCGGCACGCTCGCTCTCGCCGCGCATCCGGAGGATCCGGTAACATTACACTTGCCAACATGACGGTCTCCGTCACGCCCGCTCCCACCGCGCTCGGCACGCTCGCTCTCGCCGCGCATCCGGAGGATCCGGTAACATTACACTTGCCAACATGACGGTCTCCGTCACGCCCGCTCCCACCGCGCTCGGCACGCTCGCTCTCGCCGCGCATCCGGAGGATCCGGTAACATTACACTTGCCAACATGACGGTCTCCGTCACGCCCGCTCCCACCGCGCTCGGCACGCTCGCTCTCGCCGCGCATCCGGAGGATCCGGTAACATTACACTTGCCAACATGACGGTCTCCGTCACGCCCGCTCCCACCGCGCTCGGCACGCTCGCTCTCGCCGCGCATCCGGAGGATCCGGTAACATTACACTTGCCAACATGACGGTCTCCGTCACGCCCGCTCCCACCGCGCTCGGCACGCTCGCTCTCGCCGCGCATCCGGAGGATCCGGTAACATTACACTTGCCAACATGACGGTCTCCGTCACGCCCGCTCCCACCGCGCTCGGCACGCTCGCTCTCGCCGCGCATCCGGAGGATCCGGTAACATTACACTTGCCAACATGACGGTCTCCGTCACGCCCGCTCCCACCGCGCTCGGCACGCTCGCTCTCGCCGCGCATCCGGAGGATCCGGTAACATTACACTTGCCAACATGACGGTCTCCGTCACGCCCGCTCCCACCGCGCTCGGCACGCTCGCTCTCGCCGCGCATCCGGAGGATCCGGTAACATTACACTTGCCAACATGACGGTCTCCGTCACGCCCGCTCCCACCGCGCTCGGCACGCTCGCTCTCGCCGCGCATCCGGAGGATCCGGTAACATTACACTTGCCAACATGACGGTCTCCGTCACGCCCGCTCCCACCGCGCTCGGCACGCTCGCTCTCGCCGCGCATCCGGAGGATCCGGTAACATTACACTTGCCAACATGACGGTCTCCGTCACGCCCGCTCCCACCGCGCTCGGCACGCTCGCTCTCGCCGCGCATCCGGAGGATCCGGTAACATTACACTTGCCAACATGACGGTCTCCGTCACGCCCGCTCCCACCGCGCTCGGCACCGCGGTCGGCCTTTATGTAATAGTTTTATAATCGATCATCACAATAGGTAAATGCTTTCAAACACATTTTTTTCGCTTTTTAACATGCTTTATATCGTGTGGTTTTGAGAGGAACAGGCAATTAAAGCAGAATGCAGTGGCTCTATGATGAGAATTGACACTAAAGTTAACTTATAGATCTCCGGACCATCGACATTAACCAACCCGATGAAGTCTTCGAACATGATTGTGTTGCGTACGGAATCCTGTTTTTCAGCGAACCCTAAAAGTGAAGCGTGAAAATTAAGTAAAGTAATTATTTAATTTGGTAAAATTAATATCCAGTTTGTAAACTTATCTCCTTGGTAAAGTTAATATAGCGTGCGTAAAGTTGGTGTTACTGCCATTACGGCCTCGCCCTAGCCATTAACAATTTCTACTTCTGACTTGTGTTACTTAAAACGCATCAGACACTGATATATAACAAAATTGTCCTGTTGGTAAAGTTAATATCCATACGGACATGTTGGTAGCATTGTAGTTTTGGTTGAAGTAGTGTTACACGCGTTCACTGCTTTCTGACTCTAATTCTAACATCTTATTACTATTGCTTTGAAAGCTATTATTTCGAGAGCAAAGGTACTTCTTATCGGTAAAGTTTATATCCCGTTGGTTAAGTTAATATCCCGTTAGTAACGTGAAAATCTCGTTGGTTAAGTTCATTTCCCGTTGGTTAACTCTTTGGATATCGAACACGCATGCATTGTTATTCTAATGTCATCTCAAATGCTGGTATTCCAGAAGTTAAGTTAACATCCCGTTGGTTAACCGTTGTCGTAAATGGCCGCGTTACGTGAATGCTTTATGGTTTATAGCCGGCGGAGGGCGCGCCCGCGCCGGCTGCACGGCCGCGCGCGCCGCCGCTGCACCCGGACGACCCGGTATGTGCTTATACTAAAGAAAGAAAGAAAAATAAAAACATTCTATATCACTGACATAAAAAAAGCATTTCAGAAGATACATACACAGTCACTCAGTGACAAAACCCCTTACTAAAACATATAGATAGAAAAAAGTCTTTTTAATTGTGCATGACACGTGGCGATGATTTTCAGCTGAGTCCTGTTGGTTTACGGAGTAGGAGATGGTATAGCCCTCTCTCGCAAGTGTGTCTTGCTAAATGTTACCCTAAACACTTCAAATACTGTTCTGTGGGTTTTGTGGAAGCGCCACTACGATTTCGCCAATGTCACGGTTTTCCTAGGCAATCGAAGGTGGTCCGGTGTAGAACAAATATTGACCAGTGTAGCTATGTTCAATCACCAGTGTTCTTCCTTATAAAAATAATTGCATACCCATCGAAGACATTTTTGTGTAGTTCTTATGTAATGTTTAATAAACATACGCAAGAGAGCCAGCTCGAGGGCGTTTGGATAACAATTAACATTACAGAACCTAATTCATTGAAATCAAAAACTTATGAGTTTTAAATATATAAAATGGCATCAGGCGACTACTTCGTCACGGCTATACAGAAAAACCAAATAAAGATTTTTGTATATGTAACATGATAGCGTTGGCGCTATCAGATGTCTGGAGAGCTTTGCTAGAGGAGACAGCTCCGAAGGTGGTTCAGGTTCTTGATGATTGAGTGAAAGATAGTTGTTGGTAGTACTGGAGTATGTTTGGGGAGATTTTACTGTGGAAGGCGATCTTATACTAAAGCGTTGTAGTCACAAGTAGTTCGAGCGAATGTCACGCGTGCTAATTAGACGTAACGGCGCAAATCCGAATCCATACTGCACTGTATCACAACTAGAAAAATGTTGAAGCATCCGTGATGTCTAAAAATATCATTGAAGTATGACATGTTGTTTGTTTTTTGGGAGTTAGATTTACGGTTCAGTGATTGTTATTGTGTGGTACTGGTATCGCATGTTTGTTTGCTTTGCGCTTATTGTGTTGATTTAATTAATGTAGAGCATGGTTGTAATGACCATGGAAAACGTATGCAAGTAGGTACGATACATTTATAAAGTGCAGTTTCTGTGATTTCCAATTAGAATGCTATTGGTATAGTCTTCTGCAATTGTTATACTTCCTGTGTAAAATTAGAAGATAGATAATTTTATACTACTACTTGTGCTAGGGGCGTAAAAATGATTTGTATTTTGCCACTGCGAATTTAAACTTATGAACACGTTTTGCAGTTTTTTTTAAATACTAATATGGGTGTACGTTTCACAACATCTCGCCTGATGGGAAGTGATGATGTAGGCCAAAGTGGGCCAAAGCATGTTTGTCCATTAGAAGCCTATTCACTCATGAAAAAGACACGTAGAGGGTTGATTTTATCTAAGAGGAAATGTTACTGGTGCTGACTTTTTTCCTGGAAGTGTATTTCATACTTTGACCTTTGTAGAAGACTGCATACAAATTGAGGGAACATTTAGTGTTGCATGATACAATACTAAATGTTCCCCCCGATTCCCCTTTTGTAGAAGGCTTTATATAATACTAAACATTACCCCCCATTTCCCCCCCATAGCTGGCCAAGTACATGTGTCGAGTCTGCGGCCGTGGTGATGTGGAAGAACAGATGTTGCTGTGTGATGGATGTGACGACTCGTATCACACGTTTTGTTTGCTGCCACCTTTAGCTGATGTGCCCAAAGGCGACTGGAGGTGCCCTGTTTGTTTGGCTGAAGAGGTGAGGTTTATTAGTGTTTAATTTTAGGTAATAGGTGCTATTTCTTGTTTGGATATTTGGCCAGTGCATCAATGTACAGAATAATGTTTTGTTACATTTGTTTACTGTGTAACAGGGTGTGTTGTGGAATTTTGATACAATTTCTACTCTATAAACTTTCTGTTTGTGTGGATTGTGGCGCTCTGTGTGGATTAGGTCTATGTTTAGCAGTGGACGTCTACAGGCTGTTTATGATGATGTTGATTAAACTAAAGATGTGGGAGACATACCACTCTCCCGTGATCAACAACACGTGACAACTGCCCGTTATTAAAATAATCAAAAAAATGCCAGTACTTTGGAAAACCCTTTTGATAATAGATAGAGGTGTTTGCGTTTGACCGCACTTACTGTGAACTAAAATGATGCTGAGATTTATTTGTGAACACAGATTACGTAGCTTATTGTACGTCAAAGACCGCAGCGAACATTGGCTAATCAACTTCAAGTAAAATTTTATTGTCGTACACTTCAACATGGTATTTGAGAGTGTTAATTTCTGCAGGTATCAAAGCCAACGGAAGCATTCGGGTTCGAGCAGGCGTCCAGAGAGTACACGTTACAACAGTTCGGCGAAATGGCTGACCAGTTCAAATCGGACTACTTCAACATGCCAGTACATGTGAGTGACTATTATTATGATTGTCATTTGGATAGGTGCTTCCTTTACTTTTCTTCGGGTTTTTCACTTTCGATAGGCTTGTATTTGACCGCTGTCTTACCTGATGTTAAGTGACGACGCGGTCGACGATGAAACATGCTTGCTTAAAAGATACCCGTTCAATCTTGCTTTGAAAACCTCCAGATTTTAATTTTCAGAGACAAAGATGCTGGTAAGGTATTCCATTCTTTTGCCGTCTGCGCAATAAATGTTGAAGGGAAACGGTGAACTCGTTTAAAAAGGCTGGTTTATGTTCTATCATTAGCCCACCTTCCCGCTGTTGGGACACATATCTTTCGTCACAGGGAGAGAATAAAGGCTATAATCCCCAATCTGGTAGTGCTTTAAGGGTTTATGGAAGGTACATGTTTTGGAATTTTGTGATCATTAAATAAACATGCCGGTTTCCTGACAATGATTTTCTTTCGCCGTCGTAATTCGTCCAAAATGGCACATAACTATTTTAGGACGTTGTAAACACTATAACTGGAAACTATTTAACGCTTTTTTATGTTCAAAATCTTTAAAGTAATTAAGCATATTTTAATTTTGCATGTAAAATAAAACAATGTTTCCCTGTGAACAGATGGTGCCGACAGGGACGGTGGAGAAAGAGTTCTGGCGCGTGGTGTCGTCGATCGACGAAGACGTCACCGTCGAGTACGGCGCCGACTTGCATTCCATGGATCATGGATCTGGTGAGACTACATTTAGTTGTTGGGTAGTTCAGCTGTGTATTGCAGAAGTTGCGTAGAGGTAGGCTCGTATTAAGAATTTGATTTGATTTTGCAGTGGTAAAATGTTATGCCTATAAACTATATAAAAATCAAATAATTAATACCTCAAAAATTAAATGAAGAAATGTAACATTAAAAAAAAATACGTTGCGTTTTAATAGTAATTTTTACCTTGATTTGAATCTCATTTTTGAGTTCCCGATATTTCGGCACAGTTACATGCACCATGTTCACTGGTAGACTGAAGATGCGTGGATGATATAAAGTTCGAAATGCTAGAAATGTAACGTTGTCAATTTGTGTGGCCTCCCAAAGAACTGAATCGATATGGTTGAACTTTGCACACAGATCGACTGGTAAATTATACTGCTCCTCACATCATCATCCTCATCACCACCCTAAAGATGCTCATCGCTGAACATAGAGTGGTATATTGGCCGGCTACTTGCCTCTTGCATCCGTTGTCTTTCTGCGATGTGACAGTCGTCGATCCACTTTTAGTGGGGGCAAAATTTCGGAAAGTGGTCGCTTACAAAAGCCTTTCTGGGTCATTATTCCGTATCGATTCCTTACTTCGAAACCACGCAAGTTCCTTGTCTTACATAAGAAATCTGCAAAACTGTATTCTATATGAAACGAAAACAAAACCGCGCGAAATGAATTTGGAATTGGCGCGATTTGAACTGTCAAAAATCGTATGTTTTACCGAGACGCGTTCCGAAACATGAACACATGAAAAGATTTGACCACTTATGTCAATATATTTTATTCAAAATAAAGATAACTTTAATGTAAAGTGAAGGTATATCTGACACTGTGACACGATTTGAACAAGACACGATAACGACGTGGTTTCGTATCGTGTGGAATCTGTGTTTCCATAGAGAATAACCGCCCTGAAGGGTTATGGGTTAAACTATTAATAAAAACAGCCAGGATTGTTCGGACAAACAAGGGATATTTTATTTTTGTTAATTGATGACACATTACATTAATTAGCCCGACAATGGTTGACCGGAAGAGAGAGAGCGGAAGGCATAGATCACAGTTCTGGTTTTTTAATCACTTCACAGATCGAACAGTCTATGAATTAAGTTCAAAGACTATTTAAACGCATGACTTTCTTCCCCATCAGTTGTCGGTTCTGTAAGCGATGTAGCCTGGCTTTTGTCATCTCAACTTGCTAAGAGCTATATTCCTTTTAGGGTTGGATTTAGTTATGTGTATAATCCCCAGGGTTCCCCACGAAGTCATCAGCCCACTTGTACCCCGGGGAGCAGCAGTATGCAGAGTCCAGCTGGAACCTCAACAACCTGCCAGTACTTGAGGGTTCCGTGCTCGGCCATATCAACGCTGACATCTCTGGGATGAAGGTACGGATATACTCATCATGTGACTGACTCGACTAGTCTTAAACTGAGTGATAAACAGTTTAAAACTGCACAGATTATAGTACTTTCTGTATACTCTTCTTTACATATTTACTATCTCATATTTTGTAAATTGAAACCATTGTTTTAATACCCCCAATACCTCTCTAACATGTAAACAGACTTTGCTCGCATACGAACTTAAATAATAATTTATAGGAACTAACCTCCCTGCAAAACGTCATAGACATCCAATAAGAATTCGGAAGTTTTAGGAACAGTTTGTATATTCCATCGAATAATTAGTAGAGCTATATATCTTTGTGTATAATTTGATGTTCAACAAAATACTTATTCTTATATTCTACATCGTCGTTTCTTTGTAACCCGGCCATTCCCGGAAGAGAACGAGCAGTAATAAGTAAACGGTACCATACCATTAACCTTTGCTATTATTGTGCAGATCCCTTGGCTATACGTGGGCATGTGTTTCGCCACATTCTGCTGGCACAATGAAGATCACTGGAGTTATTCCATCAACTATATGCATTGGGGGGAACCTAAAACTTGGTGAGTATAATACATCTTTATTTTTGACTTAGTTTTTATAATAAGTGGATTTTATGGTGAAAGAATATCGTGGTGAAACTATAGCTTGGTGGTAGCTGTCGTCATTAAAAGATTAACGTGCACATTTATTTTGGTAGCTTCAGTTGAACCTTTGAAAGCAGCTCTCTAATGTAATCTGAGCGTAGATTGGTTCCACCTTCACTGTTCCCTTCAGTTGAATCACACTAAGAGGTCTATAAAAGCCCCTAGGATTTTCAGGTGTTGTGATTGTGACCCGTTTTTCTATGACATCACATGAACAGCCGGAAGACGCTCACTACTGAATACAGGCCTCACCCATCAACTTAGGGCGCTTATAATAGTGGGGCCTTAATCACTAAGCTTGGCAGGTGTCTATAACGCGCACGGAACATATAGACCCACCTAAAATGCAATAAATCTACCTGATTCTAATGAAATACAGTAACGTTACAGTCCATTAAACCACTTCCCTCAAATGAAACGTAATCATCAGGTATGGAGTACCCTCATCGAAGGCGGAACAGTTCGAGGCGGCGATGAAGGCGGAGGCCCCCGAGCTGTTCCAGCTGCAGCCGGACCTGCTGCACCAGCTCGTCACCATCATGAACCCCAACGTGCTGATGAAGGCTGGGGTGCCGGTCTACAGGTCTGTGGCTAGTTATACAGGGTACTGGAACAGCTCCAGGTGACGATGAAGAGTGGTTCTCGAGTAGCGACCACGAACCAGAAGATGCAGTGTAGGCTTCCACTAGGTGGACTGACGATCCGGCAAAAATGCAGGAGGCAGCTCAAAATAACCCTCTAGCCTCCCGCCTATGTTCAGCAGCGAACGTCTATAGGCTGTTGATAATAATGACCGTAACCTGGAAGATGCAACGTAGGTCCGACATAAGATGGTCCGAAGCGGCGACTTGATACAAAAAGGATCGGTTGGATACAAGAGACAAGCAGCTGGCCAAAGTGGAAGTCTATGTTCAACAGTGGACGTCTTCCGGGATTATGATGGAAGCAGTTGAATGCCTTTAATTTTCATAACAATAGATGAACAATCTAAAAGCGTACGACTTTCGGACATTTAACAGTCCTTGGCTAAGAACCTAGAATTAATATTTTAGATGTTTTAGACTGGACCAGCACGCGGGAGAGTTTGTGGTGACCTTCCCTCGCGCCTACCACGCGGGGTTCAACCAGGGATACAACTTCGCTGAGGCGGTTAACTTCACGCCACCGGACTGGGTGAGTAGATATAACACCCTGTGCTTAATGCTCATGTGCTGTTCTAATTTGTTCTGTAAATAAAACTGTTGAGATATATTTTTCATTTGTATAGCTCTTATGCATTAAGAGCTGAAACAATTTGTATGAACTTTAAACACAGGTTACCTAGAAATAGCGCTTATGGCGAAGCAGCATTGTAAACTGCTTACATACAATGTCGCGATTGCTGTTGGGCCACATGATACTTTTTATCATTAAAACCGTTCTGTATTTCCTCAATGTCTGTAAAAATGCCCCCCTCAGAAACTAAAGAAAGGTATGGAAAGGGGGCTCCCTTTCATATCTTCCTTTAGTTTCAGAGTTCTGCACCCCGGTTCCCAACCCATCGAAAACGTTTTGATTCGAAATCTACACTCACCGTCTCCTTCTTCCTGAACGAAGGAGACTGAGAAACCCAGCGAAAGAGTTTCGAAATTTTTTCGATGGATTGGGAACCGGGGTGCTGTATCTCTTGTGGATCTCCTTATAACGAATGTATTCCTGCAGTTAAAAATGGGTCGCGAGTGCATCGCCCACTACTCTACATTGCGGCGCTACTGCGTGTTCTCTCACGACGAGCTGGTCTGCAAGATGGCGCTGGAGGCCGACTCTCTGTCCCTCACCGTGGCCCTCGCGGCATACCGGGACATGCGGAGCATGCTGCATGATGAGAGGAAACTCAGGAAGGCTCTGCTTGACTGGGTGAGTTCTGTTGTGGTGCAAGATGGCGCTGGAGGCTGGCTCTCTTACTGTAGTCCTCGCGGCATTACACATTCCTTGTCGTTAGATATTTTTGAGACTTGTTTTTTTTTCTGAGTAAATAATACAATATCAGGAGTATCAATGTGAATACCGTGGCAGCCAGCTCTGAAAGTATTCAATGTTTCTAATAAAAAGCCTGTTTACTTCGCTTCCATCTCACTTGCCGTTTACTGCTGTATTTAGTGTACGTTTTGGTCCAATCACGCATCATTTAGGTATTTAATCTCCTCGGTCGTTATGTATAGGGTGTGACGGAAGCGGAGCGCGAGGCATTCGAGTTGTTACCGGATGACGAGCGTCAGTGTGCACTCTGCAAGACGACATGCTTCCTGTCGGCCGTCACCTGCGGCTGTACTCCCACCGTCGCGTGCCTGCGGCATGCCGCCGCGCTCTGTGCCTGCCCGCCGCACCGCCACAAGCTGAGGTATGCTCCACTATACACGGGGACATGTCCCCCGGCACCTGCGGCTGTACACACACGGACACCCCCACACACGTTTAACACACATCACACAACATTACAGCAGCAAACTACTCATACAGGACAAGTTAAACAAAAAGAAAGACCAAATATATTATACTCCTTCGTTATTATTGATAGATCTCGACTCAGCAACCATGCATGCAATGAAGGTCGTAGGACCTTCAGTAGAATAACGGATTTTCAGACAAAAAAGAAGTTCTCATTTCAGCAATCTGACCTAAGCACCAGGACCTTGATTCCTAACCCATCGAAAACGTCGATGGGTTGAAAATCGGTGCTGAAAAACTCCGATCGGGAACTTAAATACACTCATGTAAAGAGATGATTCCAATCGTTCATCCTACCCCAGGTATAGATACACCCTGGACGAGCTGCCATGCATGCTGGATCGCCTCAAACGCAAGTCGGAGCAGTTCCGGGAGTGGGCTGAAGCTGTGCAGAACGCCCTGGATCCTGACACACCCAAGACTTGCGACCTGGACGGACTTAGAGCGCATTTGAAACGGGCACATGATCTCAAGGTAAAAGAAAATATGCGCACAACCGTCTATATATTTGCAAAATTTTTACACTTTCCCAACTGGACCTTTTGGCTCTCTTTGTTGAACTTTTAATCTGTTCTTGGATCTTCTTGTAATATTTTAATCCCTTTTGTTAGTATCTAGATCGCTTCTGTTATTCTTCTGATCCCTTTTTTTGAGCTTTGGATCTACTCTCAATGTTCTGAACCCCCTCTGTTAACTATTTTGACTCCTTCTGTTGAGCTTTTCTTCCCTTTTGCTGGTCTTCTGGTCAGCTTTGTTGATTTTTTGATTCCATCTTTTAAGTTCCCGTTAATAACATCTGTGTACATTTCATCGTAACTAAATTTTATTATACTACCGTTTGTCATTCGACCTTCACAAAAAAACGTTCCAGACCCCTCTATTGCGAAATAAAACGTAGAAATCTTTATGCAATAACATTCCCTTAACAATCCTTAATCTATTTACGACAGTACGTCTTTGTTTTAGAATCTAGAATGTGAGCCTAACTTTTTAATTCTAGGTGCACTTTTTAACCTCATATAAAACCTCCCAAACAGATGCAAAAGACAGAGATAGTCCGCGCCTTAGAGACGGCGATAGAAGACGCGGAGAAGTGTCTCTCTGTGATCCAGCAGTTAGACCTAAACAAGATGCGAACCAGGACGCGACATCACGACCCCAAGTATCGCCTCACTATACACGAGCTGACACTCTTCGCGGCCGAAATTGATGGCCTTGCTTGTGTGTTACCAGAGGGTAAGTTCTTTCTTTGTATTATACATTGTATTTTCATGAGTCTGCGTGCTACACCTTCGGCTACATCGTCGCTTTTCATCAGGTCAGATGTTGACAACGCAGGCTTATTCTACATAAAAAAAAAACGGGATGTGTGTAATGACACATTTGCCAATACAAGTCTGGTTTTCCTTGCAACTGTGATGAAAAACGTCGTTTCACGTGTGTGTGTGTGTTGATCATTACACTCTCGGCTCTCTTATCGCGCTCGCGTCAGGTGATTAGATGGTCACTTCACTTCATTTATGGGCCAGATTGTAATTTTAGTAAAACAATTTTTCTGTTTTACATTACAAAAACTTCATCATTAAAATTCAACGACACTTTCCCCCGGTTTCTGGTACGTTTGTTAAAGTTAACCTCTGGTCAATTTTGAAATAATGAACGCTCATTGGTTGAAAAAAGTCAATGACAGACAGGCAACCAATGAGCGTTCAGTATTTCAAAGTTGACATGAGTTTAACTTTAACAAATGTACCAGAAACCGAGGGTTTTTCACTAAATGTTTTCTAAATCGAGAACTATGCCAACGGAGTGTTATGGTATCCATAGGATCAGCAGTGAAGGAAGTGTTACGGCAAACATCTGAGTTCGAGAACCGAGCGAGCGATCTCTTGGATAAGGACTTGGACAAAGTTGATGCTGCTTACGTCAGGGAGCTTGAAGAGGTAGGATGTCGTCTCTAGAGGTTGAAAATATCTTTGTTTTTATTCCACGTAGGTATTTATTGTGAATTACGGTTACCAAGCGTGGCAAAAACGCTGACAAAGTTGTTCTTAAAGTGTACGCTTTCATTTTACGTTAAAACCCTGCTTTATTAAACGGAAAAAACCTAATATTGTGTAAATAAAATTTCAATTTTAGGTGGTGAAAAATTGAAGGTTTTGGTTTGCTAATAAAAATGCTGCCAAGATATATATTATAGTCTAGAAATTTTAGAAATCAATGGTACTTGACCCCCTCTCTCGTCTTCCAAATCATAGGGTTAGAGGCTCTTTCAACTGAGCTATGTTTGCATACATAGTGGTTGCAACAATCTACGAGATTTGGTGGAGTGATGAAAAAAAGTCAATCTTTTTATTGCCTTACCGAATCGTTAGATCTGCAGAATTTGATCTTAAACTGTCATCCATATTTCCTTTTTCTCCCCAGACTGTAGAACTTGGGTCCCGTCTCTGCATAGTCTTACCCCAACTAGCGCCACTCCAAGCTCGCTTCGCTCAGGCCAAGTTCATAGAGGAAGTCCAGAACTACAAGGAAGACTGTTCCACCCTCACTCCGGAGGTCATCACCAGGCTGATGACGGATGCGGGTGATGTGTTGCCTCATCACAGGGTAGAGCTGGAGAGGTCTAATTTGTACAAATTGAAGAGTGAGTATTTCTTACCTGGCCAATATTGGCAATATATAGTATAGTATAAGGCAAAATCGGGGGTTTGAAGCGTTAGTGTAGGTTAAATATAAGCCTTTCCTACTTTTAAGGTGACTCACCGCGATTTGAATTTTCCTGGATCTCATACCTGATATTTCAAGTTATGTCGGTAATTTTCACTTATTCTTACAATATAGTGTAGGTAACATGTTCTTCGATGGAAGGAAAACATTTGAATCGTGAGATCTTACATGTTATGTGTCATTCACCTAGCTAGGTCCTACTAGGCCAAAGTAGGTTATCACATGATCTCTTTTCTGTGTAAAATGGCCAGTGTCCCAGCTCCTCTAGTATGGGTGATGAAGTTTTTCCCGACTTTATAAGATCGTCGGTCAACCTAGTATGGACCCTACGCTGCTTAATGCCAATTTTTGATCGTCACTCGAGAACCTTTCTTTTCCGTCGGCATCGGTTTTCAGTTCTGCGAGCGTTGTGGCCTGCCCATTGCCATTTCAATTTGCTAGCTCTAAAAGCTATATCGGTAACTTTAGTTCTGCGGATATCATCATTGGCTTATTTCCGGTCCCAGTCCAAGTGGAAGAATGGGAAGAGCGAGCAAGAGCAGTGCTCACCAGCCGGCCGGGGCCCGGGGAGGGGCAAGAAGCGGAGACGCGGTACAGCTGCGTGGGCGCGCTGGAGGCGCTGCTTGCGGAGGGCGACGACATCGACGCCGCGCTGCCCAGCTACCACGCGCTACACTCCGCCGTCACGCATGCCAAGGACTGGCTGGCTAAGGTATACAAAAAAAAGTTTGAATAATTTCTAATTTGCAGCATTTTCTTAGTTCAGATCAACAGCCGAAGACGTCCACTGTAGAACACAAGCCTGCCCCGTAAGACGCTACTTTGGACGCTTATAGAGGGGTTTGCCATAATCACCACGCTTGGCAGGCGGCTTGGTGATAGCAGAATTGTTAAATGTATCGAAAAGAATGCTGCTGGATATTTTATTTTTATTTATTAGGAATAGTAAACAGCCACATCACAAATTATAGCAAATAACATAATACACACACTTATTAGCCGCTTTAGCGGCATCCACGCAAAGAGATGGGGTGGTCCTATTCGCAAACAGCTAGAACAAACAATACAACTAATTGAGCAATTAAATTTTTCTCTATCGATAAGTCTTATTAAAAATATCCGGAAAAGAATTGCTTAGTTTCTTTACACTGTACTTATGCTCGTAGCTACTTTTCTGTCAACTGCTTCACAAACATGGTCAACTCCCCCCAGGTGGAAGAGATGCAGTCCAAAGACCTGTACCCATACATGCACAGCGTGGAAGCGCTGGTGAAGAAAGCGGCGCACATCCCGCTCGCGCTGTACGAGAAGGATCAGCTCACGGCCGCGCTGCACTCCGCCAGGGAGTGGAAGAAAGGAGCTGCAGAGATGTTCCTTAAAAAGGTAACGGGATTCAATGTACTGGTATGTCTGCATTACAATACGCAACACAATACTCTTTATTGATACCAATGTAATTATAAACATATAATTCCTTGGAATTAACATGGACTGTCATTTGAATTGGAAAGTGCATGTGGAGCAAGTTTGCCAAAGACTTTAACGTTATGTTTTTGTTTTGAAGAAACTCAGGCAAACCGTTTCAATTGAAGCGGCTTTAGCAGCTTACCATGGATATGTTTCCTCCATTCTCAGTTATGGGTTGGTAATGTGGGGCAACTCAGTTGAAATAGACATGGCCTTCAAAGTTCAAAAGAGGTGTGTTCGGGTTATAAACAAGGCTTGGTTTCTGGATAGTTGTAAGCCTCTTTTTAAGTCATGCAATATTCTCCCTCTGCCTTGCATGTATATTAGGGACATTTGTCTTTTTACCAAGACTCACCCCGATTTCTTTAAAAAACGAAGCGATGTCTTTACTAGACAAAAAAGATCAAAGTTCGCGAACCTGCTGTACCAACCTCCTTGCCGCAAAGACATTTATAAGAAAAACGTATGTAATATGTGTATAACTATTTTTAATAATTTACCAAATGAACTCAAATCTTTAGAAGGAAATATGTTTAAAAATCATTTGAGTGACTGGCTTTTAAGCAAATGTTTCTATAGTGTCAAGGAATATGTAACATGTACTAGTAACAAAAATATTTTTTAATATTTGCACGCTTGCTTGCAGGCTGAATCCACGTGTCCACTACTTACTCTATGATCTTGTACCCAAATTAACAGTGTATTCTTGCAAATAAATAAATGATTGATTGATTGATAAAAACGCGAATCACATACTTAAAATCATTATCTAACTTTCGGATGGACAGGAATTTTAAAATATACAGAAAAATATTTGTTAGTGTGAAGTTGATAACAGTTTTCAATGTTAAGAAATTTAAATTCAAAAGTTCTGTGGAATTTGGTTTTAAAGTGACAGGCCCGATAGCTCAGTTGGTAGTAGCCTTCTGAACTGAGGGCCGTGGGTTCGATTCCTACCCAGGACAAACATTTGTGTGATGAACATAGATGCTTGTTCTGCGTCTGGGTGTTATATTGTATTCTATGTATGTATTTACAAACAAAAAAGTATATAATTATTATATCAGTTATCTGGTTCCCATAGTACAAGCTATGCTTAGTTTGGGACTAGATGGCGCTGTGTGAAATGTCCACACATTTTTTTTTTTTTTAAGTTTTTAAGTAAGAACAAAAAAAATGAAATTCAGTTCAACAAAACTTATGAATAGCGCCATACGCAAGCACATCTATTACGAGGGATTGAATGTTTTGGATATGCTCTGTATCATAACGAACAAACTTGTTTTATAAATACCAAGATGTGTGCGGCAGGCCTTTACAGAAAAAGTGTTATAATCATTATGATTTTCTATAGTATTTATAAAGTATGTAATTATAAACTTGTTTTGGGAGTTTATAATTCGGATTATACTAAATAAGAGTACATAAATCCATGGCACATTCCAAAAATGTGATTGTACTGACAGAACTGGCCATACTCCCTCCTGGAAGCGCTGTCCCCGCGCACGGAGAGCGCGGAGTGGGCGGCGCGGCGGCGCGGGCGGCCCCCGGCGGCGCCGCTCGAGGCCGGCCTCTTCCTGCGGGACTTCCGCGAGGACTCCACGCCCACCGAGATCGTCGCCGCCTTCAAGCAGGCCGAGAACCGGGAACTGCTGGCCGTCAGGGAACTCAGGTGAGTGCCCTGTGACCACGAATACTGTCCGTGTCTAATGTCTATTGATTTTTATAGAGCAGACTGGAAATACAGAATAGGTAATAGTACCATGAACAGAAGACTCACTTTTGAATCTTTTGTTACATTCAAACTAGCATTCATCAATCCCTTTAACCGGAATATGCTATTTAAAAACTACCGTGATAAGTAATTTTATCCTACATCTTTTACAAAAATATAGGGTTGAGAGAGCTATCACCATCAACAGCGTGAAGTCGTCCACTGCCGAACACAGGCCTCCACCAGAGAGCGTCACTTTGAGCGCCAGTTCGCTTCCCGCATTCATCAGCTCCCCGCGGGACCAGATTCAAGCTGGTACTTGTTACAGAGCCCAACTTTGTTGTAAAGCGTGAAAAATTTGGGACACAAAATTACTATCCACATACAACAGTTTAAAAAAAAAACGTCCTAGGTTAAGTGACGCATAGATGCGGTTCAAAGTTTTCCTTCACTTGAAATGGTCATTCGCTAGATTTCTTCAAAATTTATGATTTATAACAGTTTCATATTGGATGCAGGAGGCGAGCAGCCGCTCTAAGTGGCGCTCCCTGGGGGAGGCCTATGTTCAGCAGTGGACGTCTTCAGGCTGTTAATGATGATGATGAATAATGAACAGTTTCATCTTCATCTTATGTACTTGTATATTTTAGAGCGAGGAATCTGCGAAAAGAAGTCCGCGGTCCGATGGCAGCGAACGCTTCGTTTTGCGTGTGTCAGAAGAGACAGTATGGCGTTATGACGCAGTGTGAATTATGCAAGGATTGGTTCCATGGTAAGTACTTATTGTTTAATTGGAACTTTTGGATCACCCATTCTTTTTTTCAAAAAGTTATTTAATTTTTTACTTAGAACACTATTTACGTTGATTTATTTCTGTTTCTACAGCAACATGCATGCAAGCGGCGAACCAAGAACGCGAAGAATCTCCGGAGAGAGAAAACAATCCATTTTCAACGACCGATGCCAAATTTCTATGTCCGGACTGTATGCGCACCAAACGACCACGACTTGACAGGATACTGGCGTTGCTGGTAAGTAATAATAGTAGTAGATCATCCTCGATTAATTTATGGCTTTAATAAATAGGATAAAGAGCACGGGGCCCAGCATGGACCCTTGGAACTCCATATGGACTCAGAGATGATACAAACGTAAAATCATCAGTTTGAAAGTGATTGTCAATGTACGATTTTTTACGATGGGCTGATCATGTCGCATACCGGCTGCCAAAGTTTTCGCAAGAAAATGAAATGAAATTAATTTATTTGCACGAAATATGGTGAATGTAGGTGTTATAATATAAAATGATCAGCATATTCCACCAGAACTGGCATACAAAAATTATTACAAATGATAAATGTTAGGTGTATAAAATAATTCAATGTTAATCCATTTGGTAAAATAGTCATGCAGTCTACGTAAATAACATAATAAAAATTGTTTAAGTAACAATGATAATAAACTCAATTAATAAAATAATAATTAAGATAAATCAAGTCTAAAAATAAAATAATATTTTCAATTAATTATTAATAATGTCTTAAATTCTAGCCTAAAACCACCAATTATTATAATTTACATTCGAAAAATTCTCTTAAATTGTAGAAACATTTCTCAGACAACGTAAAACAACTTAATTATAAAATATTTAAATGGCAGTTCCCTGATTGTCCTTGATATCTCTTATTAAACACCTTTATGGCCATGACCCTGCAGTTTCTTTGATAAAGAGTAGTTCTAAAACTGACTGCCCTTAAGCTAGTGGGATCTCTACTAGTAAGGTTATGATCAATGTGATCGGAAGCTTTGCTGTAGTCGGTATTTGTAGATTGCGTTAACCTGGCTCTCGGGATCCAAGTCATTAAACATCTACGGTGCAAAATATACTTAATATTACTTGTTTCCTTCTTTGTATCTGTCAGACGTGACCGCGCGTCTGCGACTGATGGAAAGGTGCAGTATCAGTTGCGGCTTGACGATCATTTGTTCGGCTACATCCAGTTCGCCATAATGTGATTTTTTAAATGGTTCTTCTATATAGAGCGTACTTTACGCAGTTGGCGGAGTTTTGCTTGTAGACTCATTCAGTAAGCCGCCGCCTATTCGCACCTAAATTGCCGCGCAATTTGCGCCAGTTGGCGGCAAAATAACTTCCTTTAAGGAGTCTCAGGGCACTGATAGCGTTCGAGTTTGCCTTTCTTACTCTACCTTCTTTGCTAAAAGTTCGCAAGCGCTTCGTGTTTGATTTGCTTCATTTAACCGTTCACTCCAATTCGAGTTTGCATGATTGGCCACTCTCGACTCGAGTCAGCGGTCAGAAGCTGCAGAATATTTGTTTGATCCCCGAACGTAAATAATGGGGCCAGTTTTAAAGTCTTAGTTGACAGATCTAAAATTCTTAAAACTGTTGCTATTCTTGTCAGATAGATATTGTAATAGACGGATATATTTTTAGTAAAATACTAAATACTGTCAACTAAAGCCTTCAAAATTAGGCGTAACGTCCACTTTTCAAGATAACTACTCTTAATCAGGACACTGCTTTAGTTCATCTTATAGCCCGGACTTTACAAAAACGGTGATGCAGGGAGTTGTATTAGAAACAACTAATAGGATTTCGTTACACCTCCGCTTAGGTGGAATCTGGACTTGAGTAGTATCCTGACGTCAAGTTCTCCACCAGCGTTGTGTCATTTGATGCAGGTGTGGCTGCAGAAGCTGCCGGTGCGGTTAGCGGAGGGCGAGGCGCTGCAGTGCGTGACGGAGCGCGCCATGGCGTGGCAGGACGCCGCGCGCGCCGCGCTGCACGACCCCGTGCTGCACGCGCTGCACGCGGGGGGACACGCGGTGAGTGGGGGGGGGGGGCTGCATGCGTGGCAGGACGCCGCGCGCGCCGCGCTGCACGACCCCGTGCTGCACGCGCTGCACGCGGGGGGACACGCGGTGAGTGGGGGGGGGGGGGGCTGCATGCGTGGCAGGACGCCGCGCGCGCCGCGCTGCACGACCCCGTGCTGCACGCGCTGCACGCGGGGGGACACGCGGTGAGTGGGGGGGGGGGCTGCATGCGTGGCAGGACGCCGCGCGCGCCGCGCTGCACGACCCCGTGCTGCACGCGCTGCACGCGGGGGGACACGCGGTGAGTGGGGGGGGGGGGCTGCATGCGTGGCAGGACGCCGCGCGCGCTGCGCTGCACGACCCCGTGCTGCACGCGCTGCACGCGGGGGGACACGCGGTGAGTGGGGGGGGGGGGCTGCATGCGTGGCAGGACGCCGCGCGCGCCGCGCTGCACGACCCCGTGCTGCACGCGCTGCACGCGGGGGGACACGCGGTGAGTGGGGGGGGGGGCTGCATGCGTGGCAGGACGCCGCGCGCGCCGCGCTGCACGACCCCGTGCTGCACGCGCTGCACGCGGGGGGACACGCGGTGAGTGGGGGGGGGGCTGCATGCGTGGCAAGATGCCGCGCGCGCCGCGCTGCACGACCCCGTGCTGCACGCGCTGCACGCGGGGAGACACGCGGTGAGTGGGGGGGGGATCGCGATGGATGCAGGAGGTGAGTAGTCGCTCAAGGGGGCGCTGCCTGGTGGAGACCTATGTGCAGCAGTTGACGTCTTCACACTGTTTAATAATAATAAAGCTTATTGTCTTTTTCAATCGAGTCGATATGTTAATGACAAAAGAAGACAAAAGCTGGAGTAACTAATCCAAAGCTACTACGCGTTTATTAATAAGGCTGTTAATGTGTAATGTGTATTCAAAGATGTAAAATGTTTGTTGGGCATGCACAGTTTCTTATTTGGGTAAAAATATATTCGATTGAAATTGAACAAAATGAGTATATGACATTACATCCAGTCTTTTGTTCACAGCCAAACAGAGAGAAAGCGGACAAGTTAAACATAGAACTGAAGAAAGCAACGGGACGGGCGCACGACTCACACTTGTCACACTCGAGGTAAGTTCCCACTTTACACTCGTGACTTCACTTGCGATAGCCAACATATAATATAACCGACCAAGTGCGAGTCGGACTCGCGCACGAAGGGTTCCGTACTGAAATGAAATGAAATGATTTATTTATTTCATACTAGGTAGGTACTTAGTTTTGATTAATTCAGTACATAATACTACTACTTAAAATACAATAGAAACAATAAACTGCTGCTAACTAAATAATGTAGGTAACAAGAATTTAAATAATACACAATAATACAATACTGCTTATCAGTTGGTGCCTAATATACCACACTGTTTCAATAATGTAAGTAGTTTTAGTGTTGCCTTATTACCTCTTCCTATTAGGTACCTACATAACATCCAACGAATATATTGGTAATGTAAGCGTACAGTACATAACATGAACCCTAAAATCCTCAAACAAGCAAATCATTAATCATCAATAGTAAGTAATCTACAGATTAATTTGTAAAGGAGAATTAGAATCACTAACTCAATCAAACCTCAAAATCACTTAAATTTAGAATCAATTAATCTATAGATTACGCGCGCGATCAGGCGAAACTGCTATAAAAATGGGAAATATTAATAGTAAGATGCACTAAAATTAGTAATAATAAACTGAGTGATTCAGAAACATAATACTCATAATAAGTATTTTCTACGATCGACAACTACCATACCGTACCGAGAGATCGCCATTGTAGGTAGGATGAAATATATATCTGTACTGTATTATGTTGAGCCGGGTGGCGGTGGGTCCATGCATGATCGTTAATAATTCAAGATATTATTAAGCAAAGCCAGCAACAGTGAATTATTATAAAGATGTTTCACTTAGTTACCAAGTTGGTATGTATTACGCATAAGTAGTCAAAGTAGCCAAAACAAATAATCCAAAAGATTCACGACTACCCTCCGTACTAGTTTGCACTGTATGACGGCAGGGAGTTGTTCCTCGTCCGAACATTGTATTGTTACAGTATATGCGAAAAATTCAGATGATTTCATTTAAAGAAAGTAGATAATTTATGTTAATAATTATACCCAGTAAGTAAATTTCAATCACGTAATTGCATGTACAAGTTCTAACTTTACAAACTTATAGAATAAAGAATTTATTGGTTACATGTATACCTAGATAACTACAGAAAACTGTAGGTACATTAGGCACATATCTATTTAATTAAGTTACCGAGATATTCATTATGTTTAGTTTGTGTATGTGAGTGTGTGTGTGTGTGTGGGGTGTGTCAACATGTGTGTTAAGCAAGTGTGTGTTGTTTCTGTTTGATAGGGATAGCTGTAAAATAATAAGATATATATATAGAGATATGTACTCAGGTATAATATATCGGTATGATTATTTAAGATTATTTTATATTTTTAATATGTATTAATATTAAATAAGAAGACATACTTACATAAATAACTTTTATATAAAAAATAAATATATAATTTTATACATAGATAGGTCATTACATTAATCTTACTCAGGTTACGACTGTTAGTAGTGCTTCAGTTTCATCGTAGTTCAATGATTTTAGATAACCATCCAGCTTTAACTTGCAAGAGTAAAAAGATGATTCCGAAAGTTTTAAACACTTGTTAATTTTGTTATATACGTATGGGCCTAGACAAAACGAGAACTTGTGGCTTATTTTTAATTTACATTTAATGGATCTGTATACAATGTCATTACGGCGCGCATGTTGGTTTAGCACCAACGTCTTAATATAGAGCTGGCGTACGGTAAGGACGTTCGTGTCTTTATATAACGAGATAGTTGGGTAGCGGTAGGGCTTAAAGTACATAACCTTTAGAACTGCCCTCTGGGCTCTTTCTAGATCTAAAAGTAGTGTTTTACCAGCTCCTCCCCACCCAAGGTACTATATAAACAATCTTTATTTACGTAAATATTTTTATAAAAGTAGGTAATATCTACATAATAAATACTCTTTAAAGGGCACCTACTGCATGCACCGCAGCATATAGC
The DNA here is from genome assembly GCA_963580505.1 of Ennomos erosarius. NCBI lineage: Eukaryota > Metazoa > Arthropoda > Insecta > Lepidoptera > Geometridae > Ennomos > Ennomos erosarius. The sequence goes on along the minus strand of OY757002.1, from coordinate 9,339,825 downwards.
TGGCACATAGAAAACCTAAAAAAAACCAAAACGAACTCAAAATGACGTCATTGACAGCACTCACAGTGTCCATTGAATGAACGTAATAAACAGCTACAGACCATCCTATATTTTTACCCACTGAGTTAATCGAAACTCTGGTTTAGTTTGTGAAACTGGGAAGAACTACTCGCCGCCTTTACGTCCCGATGACTATTTCTCACAGGCTAGGTAATCGTAACTTTAATCGAATATACAAGGCGACCTTGAATTAGTATGTTATCCCGAAATGTGAGAGTCTTACTCGAAACTGGGTGTTTCCAAACTTTCATGGTAAAAAATAAATCACAGGTCGTTAAACTTATTTATGTGCACTCTGTCAAGGATGAAGTTCAACCACCCAGCTGCGCTAAGGCTATTTTCGAACGTAAACTTTACATGGCATTTCTTCAATGAAAAACTATTAATTTAGTAAAGTCGTAGAAGAAACATTGTCTACCTTGGGGTGTAGATTTACTCCCTTTCGGGATAACATACTAATAGGCATGATGGCTAAAATTTGTTTTCTGGCTAAATTAATTATATTCCTCAAAAGATAAAACAAAAATTAAATATCTCAAAAAAATGACCAAGTTACAAGCATTTTAAAAACCGGAGGAAGGTCGTTATAGTACCTCATTACTAAGCTGTGGTAGCTTTTCATACAATCTCTGGCATGTGACGTCACGAGTAGATTTTTTATAGTAACTGTGGGGGCGCTCTTTTTCGCGAGAAAGGGACAGGAGATGCCTCCTGTAGAAACTGTAAAAGCTTTTTACTCCGCGTTTTATTTACCGATTTTACTTATCTTTTCAATTATTGCATTCATTTTTAATCTTCTTTATGAAAGTAATGTTCATTTTTAATAGTAGTCATCATGCCTATTCAAGGTCACCTTGTAGAGAACGAAGCCCTAACAGTATCCGAGTGCTGTTAGCGCGATTAACCCTTGTGTAAAACGTAAAAAGAAGTGAGGGTAGTCACGTAGTAGTGCGCGTGTCGGTCGGCAGGTCGGCCGCCAGCGTGGAGCACGCGTACAGCGCCAGCCCGCGCTCCCCGCGCTCCCCGCGCTCCCCCGCCGCGCGCCCGCCGCCCGCCTTCCTGCTCAAGCTGGAGGACCTCATGCTGCAGGGGGACCTGCTGGAGGTAGGTCTTTTCATCACCATCATCAGCCTGAAGACGTCCACTGCTGAACTAGGCCTTCCCCACGGAGCGTGACATGGAGCTGCTGTTCAGCTCCTGCGGTTTTCACCAGATTGTCTAATCACCTAGTAGGGAGCCTACGCTTCGTCTTCTGGTTTATGGACGCCACTCGAGAACCTATGTTCCCCATCGGTTGTCAGTTCTGCGAGCGGTGTGACTACATCTCTTCCTTAGATTACGGACATATTTTCCTGGATCTCAAGTGAAACACAAAGAACCTTTTCATATATTTCTTGTTTTTTCTACAAATTTCAAGTACAGAGTCAACTAGCAAATGTGATGTCTTAATGCTATTTCCGACCAACGAGAATTGACTGCTTTTCGATCTTTTTGTACCATCTAAATTTTCTAAAACCGGGCAGCATGATTGGCTGATGGTTTAGCCAATGATAATGCTCTTTCCGCCAGTTTTATCAACCAAAACAGTATTTTCGTACATTATATCATAGTCAAAAGAGAAGGAATCATTAATAAATTCACGACAGACATTACGAGCTTTTTGGTCTGGGATTTGAAGTCGACGCCCATCTATAATAATGCCCATTTATATCTATGTACCACGGGTGGTAGACAAAATTGAGTGGCGAATGTGTGGCTCTAAGATTACATGGATGTGGATTTGACGTTATGTAACAGTTCCAGTTGTAAAGCACAGTAGTACCAGGCTATGTATGTATAGTCGAGGTGATATATCGTCCAAGTCCGTCTCGAGGAGCAGGCGCCGGTGTTTAGCTCAGTAGTACCAGGCTATGTATGTATAGTTGACGTGATATATTGTTCATGTCCGGCTCGAGAAACAAGTGCAGGTGGGAGTTTTGGCGGGAACGCGGAAATGTTCACGTTGTTGCATTGTATTATATTTCAAAACTTGTGCTTTTTCCAGTATTAATGTTTAAAATTGGTCGCGTTTTACGCATTAAGTGCTGGATTACGAGCATGAGTGTGGGCAAGTGATATAATGTGGTGAAACGCGTGTTTTCGTGTTGCTTCCGAAATTCCATAGAAGCTTCTAATAATTTTGCCACCACTTTACTGGAGCATGACTTAGACTGGACTACAACTACCTGACTTAGATTAGACTATGACTAAGACTTGACTTTACGTGATATATTCTTTATCGATGAAAAATTACAATACTTGATACTGGTTAAATACACTATGTATGGAGCCAAAACTTAAGAAAAAAAAGTGCAGGTGTGGAGCGCGGTAGCAACTGAATATATATGTCAACATGATGTATTATCCAAGTCTGTCTGGAGGAACAAATGCAAGTGTAGACTGAGGAGACCAGTAGACTAGTACCAGGCTGTGTATGTATAGTTGAGGTGATATGTCGTCCAGGGCCGTCTGAAGGTACAAGCGCAAGTGTGGGCTGCGGTAATGTGTAGTTGCCGTCATATATCGTCCTGGGGGTTATAGCAAAGCTCCTTCACGCTGACGCGATCGCCAAACGCTAACTCCAAAATGTACTGGGAATGATATTTCAGAAATCGTTAACTCGTCCGCAGCGAATGTCATTTCAATCATTTGCAATTTGCAATATTAAAGGTATTTTTTTGGAAATAAACATTTATTATTAATATTATAATACATTTTTGGAGTTAGCGTTAGCGTTAGGAGTTTTGCTAGACCCCCAGGTCCGTGTGAAGCAACAGGCGCGGGTGCGGAGCGCGGCACTGTGTAGTCGTTGTCCATCGGCCAGGTGTGGGTCGAGGACAGTTCCAGATGTGCAGCGCAGTAAGAGCGAGTAATGCGTGTGCAGGTGCGGCTGGAGGAGCAGGGCGCGGTGTGGGCGGCGGTGGTGCGCGCGCGCGCGGCGGAGGGCCGGCGCGGCGCGCGCGTGCTGGACGCGGGCCGCCGCAAGCGCGCGCCGCGCCCCGCCAGGCACGCGCGCCCCCTCAAGCGGGCCCGCCACCACGCCGCCGGCACGCAGGGGAAGCGGGGCGCCACCAACACTACCAACTATCTCAACAGGAAACAGGTACCTACCATCGCTCTACGGTTATCCTAATTTCACTCGAAATTCTAATCCGAATCAATGCCATTTCCATTGTTAAATTTATTCATTTATTGAACACCAACACAATGTACATTATTGCTATTAAATTTGTCTAAACACTAAGGGTAACATGGTTAATGTCATCGCAATTATAGGCGTAGACTGCTTACATTTAGCGAGTATTAAAAGTAAAAAAAATAATATAAAATAAAAAGTTTAAAACCACTTGAATTGAACATGCAGAATTACTGTAATAATTTGGTAAAAATGAGTCGATAACATTTAGTTTTACAAAATTCCATGGACAGACATTGCAATCGTGCCCTAGTGTCGGATTTTAGAGTACCAAATGGCACGGTTTCGTTCCAAAATCCAAATTACGGTTGAAATCGACTGTCAAGAGTAACCTGGACTTAAGATATAATAGATCCAGCTGACCAATGATACAACTTCCCCTTATACGAAAAACTGATGACGAGATATCCGATTTGTCTTTTGTTCCATCCTGCTCTGTTCTTTATAATTTCGTATAACTGTCTCGTTTTGTTACTTTGCTCCCTGCCCGCGCAAGTGAGTCGTGTAGGACATATTATGTTCACGAGCTATCAACACGGGCTTTATAATCTTTGTATGTACAAAACCAACATTGACGGTTTAAAAATGAAATGAAAAATCACAAAAAATTTAGTGTGTGTAATATGATCTTGAATATTTCCTATAAGTTGACTATAGCTTTTACTAAATATTCAAACCTACCTATTAGTTTTACCCCCTTTGGCCCCTTAGTTTTTTAAATGAAATTTATTATAACAACAGCAGGCATATTATTTACTGAAATCCTTTAAAACTTTAGATGATCCCTGTTGGTCGAAATCAAAACTCGTTTGTGTTTATTTCTTTAGAGTAAAATAGCTAAACGAATAAAAATATGAAACAAAAGAGAAGGATTTCAATTCAATCGTTTTGTTTTAATTTTTTTCCTCCCCCTTCAAAAAAGGTGAGGTACACAACTCTATGGTATTTGTGTTTATTATCTTAAAATACAAGTGAAGAGATATTCGCGCTACATTGAAATAGTAGTAAAAAAAAAAAAACGCAGCCCTTGCTGTATTTGTAAAACTTATGTAGGTGTTTCTTCTCAGTAACATTATGACTAACAATATGTTTTTCAGGGCATGTCATCAGGCTCGAGTTTATTGATGCGGAAGCATTACATGGCGCGCCAGGAGAGACGCAAGCGGGGCCGCCTCGCGCACAGAGCCAGACCTGGTTAGTTCACTATAACACACACATAATAACTGCACTATACATAGGATAACTTCACTATACTAGGTGGTAGGACTTTTCTGGAAAGTTCGTCTAAGTAGGTACCACCGCTTTGCCAGTTATTCTGCCGCCAAGCGGTAGTGTGCAAGCACTACTGTATTCCGGTTTGAAGGGCATTGTAGCTAGTGAAATTACTGGGCAAATGAGACTATGACCTGATTACATAGTGTAGTAGTCTGATTACTAGACTGATGTCTCAGGATGACGTGCGCAGTGCAGTGTCACGCGGAATTTTATTATTTTAAAGTTCCGAGTGACACTGCAAGGCCGGCCGTGTCGTTTAACATCAGGTGAACAAGTGGCTCGTTACGTCATTCATTCTCATTAAAAAAGAAAAACTGTACATATGATAACTGCACTACACATTTTATCCCCACCTGTCATACAAATAAAGCCGTTATTCCCCAGGCCAGTCCCGCGGCGGAGCTGGCACGTCTACCAGCCGCATGGCAGCAGCACAGCGACCTGATAGCAGTTCCTCATCCATGTCCTCCAATGAAGATGACGAGGACTGCGCCGCTGACAACTGCTTGAGGCCGACTGGTGAGTTTCTACCGTCCACGTAACATATAGATGTATGTTTAATTAAGGGTTTTAAGACAAAGGGCAGGGCCAGATAAGCAGGTCGAAATTTGTTCAAAGAAACATCGACCTTAACGGCATAGACTTAAATATCATTTTCAAATTATTTAAAAAATATCAATTCAGTCTGAACTTCCGCGTGGAGATTACAGCAAAAACAACGGACGAAAAGACTGATTAAGAAGGTTTTTAATTAATTTTTAAGATTACAACCAAATTTTTTGAGGTATGTTTGCGATGTTCTTTCTATAGAACTGAATTTATTTATCTTGTATTTGCTGTCATCACAAACACGTTAATGAAACGCATTATCTAATTTTGTCAGGAATCGTGCCAAAAATCAGTAATCAGTGCAAGTAATAAGAGGATTTTGCGGCTTGCGGTAAACTGGTCAAAAGCCTCACATGCCAAATATAAAAAAGTACTGTAGCGAATAGTCCTAAAAAAGTAATGTGCCGAATAGTTAGTCTTTTAAAAGTCAAGAAGTAACGCAACTTTAATGCCTATTTATTTATTTAGGTAAAGAAGTGGATTGGGTGCAATGCGATGGCGGCTGCGACCAATGGTTCCACATGCATTGTGTGGGGCTCGCCAAACATTCGCTGAGGGAAGACGACGACTACGTCTGCGGCGCTTGCCATCGTACCAACTAACTGACACATCTATAGACAATTAATTATACTAATTACTAGTGCTACTTACTAGTGACGTGGTTGCGAAGTTGTGTGGTTGCGAAGTGATGTGGTTACAAAGTGTAGTGAATCGATGGGGCGGGATGGATTCCGGTTGGAGTTTATAAACGGTTTTGGAATTGTACTCGTGTTTCCTTTATGATTTTTTACCGTTTAATTATTTATTTTCGAGTCTGGAGTGGTGTGGAGTTTTGTGGATTTCGTGCAAAAATGGGCCTTATCACGTTTTGATTAAGGAGATATAGAGGGCAATAACATTGTGAGTTATTCGAGTCGTTGAGAATTTATAAAAATAGAAAGTATATTTTTAGTTGAGACCTTTTTCGGTTTAATATATAATTTATTTCTCTTTAAACAGATCTCATTTGATTTAAAAGATGTACGACAATACAGGGTACTGTAAAGACAAAATGTCGTATCGTCTGTACAAGTAATAATTTATTATATGGTCTGTTGGTGTCTCTCTCCCCCCCCCCCCCCCGTTAGGAGAGAGAAAGTAATTGAACTGATGACAATTTCAGATCGTTTATTATCCTATTGAATCCTCTGTCTCTTTGGTAAGGTCAAATTTGACGTCATTGGAAAGAGACGGTTGACGAAAGTTTATGATACTGTAGTTTTATAATAATGGAACTGATTTCGAGAACCATCTGTAATGTCTTGGTAATTGGTCATCCCGTCCCGTCAGTTCTAAACGAATGCTGTTTATACACGAGCGGTTTTAACTGCTACTTATTGATATTTATTTATGTAGCCAGCCGGCTACTTACGTCACAAAAACGCTGCAAAATCGCTCAGTGCACGGTCAAGGGTCAGTGTTGTTTTTACGTAACGGGAACTCAAAATACACGGCGTACCTCAATGTTTATGACTATCCGAAACTGTACCAACTACCATTATGTCAGTAGTACAGTTCATGGTACGAGTGACACTAATATAGAATCAGGTAAGATTTTTAGTACACCTTGTATATTTGATTGATTCAAGCTGGACGTTCAGAAGTTCAACTTACAGAATGATATAAGAATAAAATTAACTCGAGTCTAGGGTATTTTTCTTTTGTGTAATTTCACAACCCTGTTTATATTTTTCTCGCTCGTTTCACACGACAGAGCGAGAAGACTATAATATAGCCGGGTAGGCATGGGAAGACATCACAAAGCGAACCCCAGATAGCGCCTTTGTCACTGGTTCAGTAGGTTATTTGTAAGTATGGATTATTCAATGACAAATGCGCCATCTGGCGGGGTTCATTAGCAGTGTTAGCAATCCATTCGCTCGTGTACGAATAGCATTGTTTGTTCAGTTTGCTGTAGACTATATCACGTAAAATCCTAAAGACAGCTCTAAACATATTCCTGTCCCTTTCATATAGGTTGAAATGACAAGGACTGCGATAGTTTTAATACTGTCAGATTAGCTTTAGGATTTTTTGTGGTGTGTTGTGAATGAACGATATAAGAACTATGCTGTATGTACCTATTTATATTTGTACTAGAAGAAATGTTGAGTAACGTGTAAATGTCCAAAACCACTAATAACTACTGTAGGGTGAATTTATTTACGGGATATAAAAAATAGTAAAGATTTTGATGATGATTTACTGTTGATTCGTGATCGAGATATAGGATTAAAAGCGGATCGAGTCGCTTATTGTTAATGATTTTATATGAAAGACAGATGTATATTATCAAGTGTGATATGACAGTACTTTTGAAAGTATGAAATTGTAACTGATAGGATCGATCGACTATTAACGCCTGAAAGATAGATAAATGCAGAAAATAAACGATGTTTGAATCCAGTGCCAATAATTAGCGAAATTAGCTCAAATTATCATCTATCAAGCATAGTTTATTTTTCGTACGAATAAATATGGTTATTTGTGAAATACCATGAAGTTAACTCGTATTACGCATGTCATTGAAGAAATCAATCTGACGAAAACAAAAAACTATTGTGTTCCCTCTTCCACTATTGTGTTTAAGTGCAGAGGGAGTGAGTCAGCAGTAGAAATGTTGTTCCTTTCTTTATTGTATCGCGTTTTACAATTTATTACGATCAAAAGTTTAAAACATGAAGTACTCGACAAGGATAAGTAATGAGATATCATCAGATACAACAAATTGACATATATACATATGAATTTACCACGGGCCAGAGAACATCAATTATAAACAATTATATCGTACAATTGTGTAGTAATTGGCCATAACGTGGCTTATTAAATCAATTGTTAGTGTTTAATTATTGTTGTCTATATTACGAGAAAGTGACCTGATAATTAGTAGTCTAATTACTAAAACTACTCAAAAGATGTGCTAAAATCAAGGAATTATCAACAGAATTACGGCAACAGCAAACAATGTTGTATGCACATCTTGCAACATCTAAATAGCACAATCGTTCGAAATGTTTGACAATGTCGCACGATGTTAGGCAACGCCGCGCAAACATGTTGTTTCAATACTTAATAGTAGTATTAAGTTGCTTTCAAACCCGAGAAAAACATTACCGGGTTTACTTTTCCGGTAAAATTTACCTATAAGTATTTAATTAAATAAAACTGCGCAAATTGATAGTTTACACATGAATGTTGTGTGGTACACATTGCAAACACGACCGTATTGCGGTGGATTAGAGTTCACAGGTATGTCTCTACTATTCAAACAGTTGCTGATGGTTTGCCTTGATGTCGGCGTAATGCGTGTTTTAGTAGAAAGAGATACACGTTAAAGCCTGTCACACACGGGACAGGTAATATAATATTTTATCTAAGAGTATCTGCGCATAAAAGCTTATGGTATCTGTCAGCATCACACACGGAACTTATACGATATTATACGCAATCTTTCAGAAATCAGTTAGTTCGTGCATGCACCTGCACATCATCTTCATCATCATCATCATCAACAGCCTCTAAAACGTCCGCTGCTGAACATAGGCCTCCCCACTAGAGGGCCACTAAGACGCGGCTGCTTGCCTCCTGCATCCGTCAGCTCCCAGCAGTTTTCACCAGATCATCGGTCCACCAAGTGGGGGCCCGGCCTAAGCTGCGCCTTCCAGTTCGTGGTCGCCACTCGAGAACCTGTTTTCTCCATCGGTTGTGCATCTCCACAATCTGTTAGATATCGGTCCATATCTGCAGATACTGAACAATGAAATATTATATATTATCTGCGTCGTGTGTGCTATTCTATTGATTTGTATAATGACACAAATTGACAGATTTGCGCTCAGATACATTAATATAACATGTTCTGTACCATAGTTTAAGCAAGTATATAATAAATGTTATTCTATTCTATTCTATTCTAGATACAGGCATATTATTTGTCCCGTGTAGAACAGGCTTTATAGCGTGACAGTTGGCAGCGAACTGTTTGTCTAGTACAGGTGTGCCCTTTTATTATCACTTTTAATCCAATATATTGATGTTAGTAGATGACACACGTTTTGTAGGTTATTGTCGTTGCTTGGGTTATATTAATAGTCAAAAATTTACATTTGAATACAAGAACTATCTGTATTGTAATACAGGTACATTTTCATTTACTTGTTTAAATATTTTCGATGTTGAATGTGTTCTAAAGCATTTCGGTCTTTTATTGAAGCTACTGGCTACTGAATGAGTGAAATGGTATTCCTCTTATGGTTCATTACACAGAGTGTACTGTAAATTCATCTTTAAAATACGTTATACTTCTCAGAATATCTGCTGAAAGCTTCATCAGATTTTTTTAACCGTAACCTACTACGATAAAATGTATTTATTAACCATTTATTAAATTTTGACAAGACAAATGGTAACTACAAGCAGCGACTCGTAAAATAAATGGATGTTAATACTTAAATTCAATGTTGTTAAATTATATAAATAGTATATAAAACTATACACTTTACCTTTCTATCTTCGACGGATGTGCCTCAAAGTGAATTCATAATATCTTTTGATATTAAAACGGAGTCGGAAAAACGGAGTTTTGATATGAAAGAATGTGCTACGGTTAATAAAAAGTTGTATGGCAGTTATACAGGGTGTAACAACTTCTAGAAACGATTTATTTGTTGTTGATACATCCTGTGTAGCCGATGATGTGAATGCGTGTATCTTATAAGTTTAAAAACAATTTAATACATATGTTCCTTTAAACAATTTCGAATTAAATAATGTTTTACGAAAACCAATCTTTAGTAGATACTAGTAATGAATAGCCTCTGCTATTCATTACTAGTATAAAATAGAAAGAGCACTATATTGATTGAAGTCTGAGTTTCATCATCATCATCATAAAAATAGTCCTCATTTACTTCCACACTGCAGACTATCAGAAGTTCCAGGACTTAACTACAATAAATATGTGTTTAATTGCTATTTTTATGAGGTACACGTGTTAACATTAAGAAAAAAGTTTTGTAGGAATATTGGTTATTAGGAAAAGAGAAAAGTTTTGTAAATATTTTTTTATTAAAAAAAAAACTTAGCGAATTGAACGATTTTTTAAATGTAACTGAAAGCTTGTCGGAAACTGATGGTGTTCTATATAATTTTATTGTGTGTATGTGTGTTTTTATTTGTTGCTTGGCTCAAATATGGTACAGCCAGAGTTTTATTAATTTTGGAATGGTACCTTGATGGTAAAATAGTTTTGGCAATATAATAACAGACTGTGAAACGGTATGCTCCTGAATGAACGAAATAATGTTCGGTTTTTGTTAATTACACAGGCCGAACTATAAAAAAAACTCAATAAAAATAGAAATTGTAGAACAGAGGGACTTGCAGATAATTTTATTTTAGTGTTAGTAACAACCGAGCCAAGTTGCGAAAATTTATTATTTTGCGTAAATTAACATTTCTTACGTATTTAACGGTCAATACGATTAAAATTAAAACAAATTAATGATTGTATGTTTGTATTTGAACGCACGTTGAGAGCACGATTGGTTGACAGATGGTTTTAAAATTGAGGGTACGATTTTGATGAAATCCTTTATAAAATGTAGTGTAGAAATTGTGACACAATCAGACGATGACGTAATACAACTTTACATAAAAATAAAAGTTTTCTTTTGTTAATAAACAACAGGTGTGTAATTTTAAAATAGTTTCATATTTTGTTTCATTAGCTGCGTTCATTGAACGAGCCTGGCAAGGCCTCGTGAGGTAAATGCTCTGTCGGTCAACAGTACTAGCATAATACTATACAGTCTATGATATGTACTACCGACGCGTTTGCTATGGACGAGGCACGTAATGATCCACTGAGCATTTGGATCTCGTGAGGTAACCTCGCCGGTCAGACGGTATGCTGCTAATAATTGCTGTAACATTTTTCCTTTACACTTTTTTTGTATGTGAATGAATGACGTGTGGTGCTAGTCGTTCACCCGATGTTAAGCGACACGGCCGCCCATAACAGTTGCAGTGTCACTCGGAACTTTAAAATAATAAAGTTTCGCGTGACACTGCACTGCGCACGTCATCCTGAGACAGTCACACAGTCTAGTAATCAGATTACTACACTGTGTAATCAGGTCATAAAGTCTCATTTGCCCAGCAACTTCACTAGCTGCAATGCCCTTCAAACCGGAACACAGTAGTGCTTGCACACTACTGCTTGGCGGCAGAATAAATAGCAAAGCGGTGGTTCCTACCTAGACGAACTTTGCAGAAAAATTCTACCACACTGATTTACATTCGTCCTAAAGTAAGTTCAGGTTATTATATTTCTTTGATGTTGCGAGTTATCATATAATGAATACAGATAAATAACTGCTACATTTAAAAACTTAATAAATATTTTTCTATAAAATAGGTCACGTCTGCATTCTGACACATTTCTACACTACACAACGAACAAGCAATTCGAAAAACAAGTCTTATTATAAGACGCGTGATTGAGAATTGCCATGTAGATATTAAAACAAATGACCTGTACATATTATTGTAGGAACGTAAATTGTATAGATGAAGGTTCATTGTAAATAAAATAAATGAATAAAACGTTTTATTTATTTATTTTATTGTCTAAAATAACGAACACAAGAGCTTGCGAACGTTTCTACGTTCGCCACTAAGATATGTTAACATTTTCGTGCTAGTATAAGCCTGGTTTTGACAGATATTAAGCACATAATCCCCATAAGGCAGACTTTTTATTATTTCCTAGGTTTACGCAGATTTATCGTAAAACTGTTAGTAAGAGCTATTTCGTTTAGTTACATATTTTATAAATGTTAATAGATTTCACTTTACAATAATCTGATATTTGTACATTGTTATAGCTTTTTCAATGTTAGCTGCAGTTGTAATAAAATACGAGTTCTTGAAGACCGTAATCACAATAGCAGTAAGGACTTTGCATCAGCTTTGACTTACCCACACTACCATTTGTGGCCAGCGATCAGTTTCATAATTGTCATTTATAACTTATACTAAGCATCACTTAAAAATACCGGAGTATTATCCAAAACATACATAACCTAACCCTGATGCGCGTTATCGTTTGTTTTACTCGGTATTTTAATTGTAACAGTAATACACTGAAATGTATTTTAAATAACAATAGTCACTAACATGTCACTTTCAAATTAGGGAGTTACTTATAAACGCCGCTTAAAGTTAGCCAATGCTTAAAACCTGCCAACTTTTGACTGATTTGAAATGTCACGCGGGAAAACGAGACGGAACCTTTAAAACACTGACTAACTGTGTGTAATCTACAAAGTCCTTACTGCAAGTATTGTGCGCTTGTCACAGATTGGTAAGCACGTTTCTTACAATGGCCGTTTCAAAACTAAACCAACTTTAATTTCATGTTATTTATGATCTAAATATTCTAATGTTTTTTTAAACATTTTAATGTTTTAAAACCAGGTTTAATTTTGCTGATGACGTCATTGGGCAGGTGGTTTGAAATTCTATGTTGAATTAGTTAGGCCTATTATAGAATGACTAAAAAACAACGCGTATGCCTCTAACATCTGAGCACGATGACAAGCGAGTATGAACTAAGCTTAATTAGTTAAATGACGATATTTTTTTATTTATATACCGCGGCTTTATCTGCTTTTATTATTTAGTTTCAATATATTTGTTAAATTAAAACTTTTGGATTGTTATTAGTTGTTAAGTACTGTGGTGATGTTTATTTGTTTTAACGACTTTTCTATTGTAATTCGGGAATAGAGAAATTTTCTTTAGACTGAAATAGACTAAATTAATGTATGATGTTTTCTTGCTTTTTAGCAGTTTGTTTTTTTTATTCGCTGCTAAGTATATCTTAAAACAAATATGCAACACTATTTATTTAATGAAACGGCTGTTTAAAATAAGTTTGCAAGTTACAATGTTAAGTGATCTCTGGCCAATTTTGCTGGTGTCCGATCTGAAGTCAATGTTCCAACCCAATGTATGAATTGTAAATAATATATTTAAGTATTCGATTGTCCAACTATACAGGAGAGCCGGGCCACAGATAATATAAACAAATTTTTAGTTTTTCAAAGATATAATGTAAGATAAGCCAAAATCGCCGGGTATCGTTGGACATGCGAGATGGATATCGTGTACCAAATAATATAGAAAATATTTGGAAAATATTCAATTTGTTTTATTTAATCTTACATTGGTAGTATTTACAATTAAATTTTATGTTATTTATTCAAAGAATTCGTACAAACGCGTAAAAATGTTTTTTTTTTAACTTTCACTATAAATTATGTTTAAATACGATTAATACAACACTTATACAAATGAACACGAAATAATTATTATCACCAAAATATAACCTTTCATTGTCGTAAATTAAATTAATATAAATAATACTTTTGTCAAGAGAATTTTTGATAAACTTATTTACATTTTAATATCATTAACATGCTACGTAAAAAAAACAATATATTCTATTCAATGTTTTACAATAATATACCTACATAATTTGTTTATGGAAAACAATTATGTCGACATCTGTGTTGCATTCACTAAAGCTAATTAGCTTAAAGTATATCGGCCTCTTGCAATGAAGGGGAAAATAATATTTTAATTTCGCTTAGCTTTAGATGTTCGACACAGAATCGACTGCAATATTTTCCCTAGATAATTAATTGTCTTCGTTGTCTACTCTTATCAGTCATAATGATGTTCCATGGATGTTCCTGTTTTTTGTGGTTACCACAGAACAAGATTACGCTTCCTCTCTACACGAAGCGTCATTTGTTTCATAGCTCTGTGGTGATTACTTCGATAGGCAGCTGCGAGCCCCATAGATTTGTTTTGTGGTATTTACCTACTTATAGGTACATATTTACACATACTTATACATGTTTACACATAGGTATTATACGTATTTTATACATATTTTTAACGTAAACACCTCGCCATTGAGGGCATTAATTACAATATTAACAATTTCTGACGTAAATAACATCTATTGAACAACACTATCACCCAGTTGCAGAAGTTTGTCAAACCGCTATCATTATCATGACTAGACAATTGCCATCTTTAATCCATAGCATCCTTTACAGTCGATCACCAGCTGTCCAGGTGATCCTCTTATCACAGCTTAATCTTGACGGCATAAATACGACAAAGCCGCACAATGAGGCACTTATATCTTATCGATACAATTATTGTTGACGTATCAATGTTGCCTTGAAGTGAACTCACACGAGCACCTCGTGAAAGCCTGACTTCAAAGTCTTATCGTTCAGTCCTCTAATGTAGTAATGGCGTGCTGTCTTTCCTTGACATTTTTCTCTTATAATGCTCAACTGGACACGCCTGTAAAGACATTTTAGATTGCAGCTCCACGAACGTCAAAGGCCTGCCCCGGAACTCGTCTTCGATCTGCTGCAACGTCCTGCCTTTTGTCTCCGGTAGCATGAACCAAATCACAACCAGACAGTATGTCAAGAGTCCAGCGTAAATTGCGTAAGTCCCGTAAATGCCTATATTGTCAACCAAACCAATAAACGTTTTAAGGACAATGAAGAATGATGCAGACATCGTCGCCAAGCTGATGCTTCCACCGATGTTTCGGTACTCCAAAGGGAACACTTCGCCGCCGATCACGTTTGGTAAAGGTAGCATACCTGTAGCCACTGTGAAGAACTGTAGATTGATCAGCAAAGCCGGGAGCCAAATCGCGTCGTACTGCAGGTAGCCGTAAGTTTTCGCGTACGTGTAGGCAGCTATGGCAAGCTGGCTGCCAACGCAAAGGCTTCCAGTGACAAACATCATGGTTCTTCTCTTAATCTTGTTTATCACGAATACGGCGATTGAATTAGTGATCAGTCGTTGAGTATCCAAGAGTATCATCCAGAAATGCGGGTTCACATCTGCGCCCATAATCAGGCTAATGATAGTGGTAGAGTAAGCTGCCATGGTGGTGCCTCCAGCGAATTGCACCATGACATACGCGTGAATCATAATTATTATTGGCTTGTAGAACTCTTTCTTCTGTACCGTCGTCACCATGGATTCGAAACGGTTCATATGGCGCGTATTTTTCATTGTGATTCTGGCGTTTTCAAATCGTATGCGTGCCTTGATCATTTCTTCTAGCTCGTCTTCTTCATTATCACCTCTCAGCCATCGGAAGACCGCACGACATTCATCGTATTTTCCTTTAGAGACCAGCCAGCTCGGAGACTCGGGTGAGTAGATTGTCATAACCAGACTAGCAAACGAGAAGAACAGGCAAACCAGAGCCGTCTGTTGCCAGCTCAAAAACGATCCGACTAAGTGCACGAAGAAGATGCCAAAAGCCTGACTCAGAGACACAGTTGTGAGAAAGGCACCTCTGTTCTTTGGGCTTGAGTATTCCCCGATGAGCACTGATCGTAGAGGAGACAGCATGCCGATGGAAATGCCGTGGAGAATTCTTGCAATAAACAAAGCCTGCGAAAGATATAACACCGTTACAAAAGAAACCTTCCCAGCTTCCAGGCCTTATAATCTAGAGTTTATGAAGTGTCCCCTATTTTTGTTAAGGAATTTTATTTATGGGATCGTCTATTGTAACTGCATACATGTATATAGGTACAAGTAAAATTCTTACCTCAAAGTTAGTGGCTAAAGTAATGACAAACCATCCTATCAGTACAGGCATGGTGACGGCAAAGTGTGCGGCTCTGCGGCCGAAAGTGCTCATTATTGGGGGCGTGATGAAGCTGCCTATCAGCTGGGTAATGCCGAGGATTGCCGCTGTGAAGAGAAGACAGGCATTTTAAGAGTTTACAGAGGTTGCGTGGAAAGTTGAATGTGCTTAGCATCCTTATATTCTGGGGTAGTGCGGGCTATATTATGCCTTATGCCTATTGCCTAACATATCATATGGGCCACTTTTAACTCCTAACTAACTTAAGGCGACCCGGAGGATCGCCAGACCAGTAGAAGTCTAGCCTTTCTGGCTCAGGCTCACTCCGAGACTGGCACCCTATGGGAGTTCCTGGCGTAGATGCCTACCAGTATTTGACGACTGGTCTGACCACAGCTTTAGCTCGTTCAAAAGGCCCGCTTTCAAGTTAAGACACCTATTGGTATACGTAAGCTAGCTTGGATTGGACCGTGATGTCACTTTGGTGATGGAAGATGAGGTGGTTGTAAATAGCAAGCGCGCTTATCTAATAAATATTTTGCTAGATATTTAATACATGAAGATGTTACACCCCAGGTTGTTTAAGCCAAGAGGAAATAGGTGTCCGAAACATACTTAGATACCTGGTAAAAGTTTACAATAATATAAAATATAAACAGTAGCATATTTAATACTCTGCTGCAGAATACGTAGAGATTAGATTAGACCATGCTTGATATTAATGCGTTTGTTGCCAAGCACTTTTTGCGAAATCATTTTTGAACAAACAAAGATCAGTTCTGACAAAGGTAAGTATACCTTACCTAAAGGTTTTTACTAACGTCACAGCGCTACAGATAATTTATCATATCAATCATACCCACTATTATAGGTATAGTCCTATAGGTTTGGAAAAAGATATGTAGATAATATATTATGAGTTCCATTTAATCCACAACAAATGTTCAAGACCCCATTGGCAGGGTTCGTTTGTTAACGTAAGTATAATAATGTATTGTGTGTACGTAGGTGCCTATGATTAATTTCCGTATATACGTATGTTAATACGTAGGTAATACATTTACAATAATATATTTGATAAAAAGTAAAACTTGTTTTCAAATAGATAGCTATAGTACCTACTTACTTAGTTTTTACGTTCTGAAAAACATAAGTGAAGAGTACCAATCTACAGTTCCCTTAACCTTCGACTAGGTATTTGACTTGCGGTTAATTTCCGTCGGCCCCGGTAATAGTCCCAATTATTATGTAGGTACCGAAAGATTATGCGTTAGTTAAGTACCGACCTACTAGTTCTTTACAGATGCAGGTCATTAAAGGCAGTGTAACTGACCTATCCATGAAGCTGCTGTGTGGTCCAGAAGTATTCCCGACCCTGGCTTGGAGAGCTGGGGCAGCAGCACCGCTGGGTAACCCAGCGCGCAGCCATGGCCGATGATATTGCTACCCACTGCTGCGGTCACGAAACACTAGAAACAGCACACACCTATCTATTTATCTGTAATGATAACACAGACCGTCTTACCACAAAAGATTTAGACGGACCTTAAACACTTGTTGAACAGTTGTTTCACGAATTCCATACCACAAATCCGCCCCTAACACTCGTTTAAGATAGACAGGCGTTAAACACGTGCTAAAATTTAAACATACTCAACCCTTAAATAAAACATCCGTTTAAGGAGCATTTAACTTTTAGACGCTGTCTAACTAAACATGTATCTAAGCGATGTTTAAAATTATTTTTGTGGTAAGACGGTAAAACTCTAATTTAGGCACACAATAAAAACTAAAGTTATGACAAGTTTCAAAAACTAATATTTCCCCGATAGTAAACATATCCAAACATAATGAACACGGTAAATTGCACTCACTTGTTTCAAAAACGGCGTCAATATTCGCTTTTTCGGCATTTTCAAAAGTAATACATAAACTTAAAGTAACTAATTAAATAACAAGAGATCTATTCCTCCCTATTTACAAAAACTAGGAACCCCCAGTGTTTTCGCTGCCTTCCTCGCGTGTTTCACACATTTTCTCACAATAATAAATACGACCGGACGCACAAAGATATTCGCGTTTATACAGTATCGGATTTCTTATCATTTTTTTCTGCATCAACTGTTGTATATTCTATAAAAAATAACACTTATCTTAAGGGCATTATCCAAGTATTAAATTAATAAAGTAAGGTAGGTAAGTAACTATTGAAATAAATAACAAAGAACGTTTAAAGAGAGACGTTCCTTCGTTATCTAAATGTTATTTGTATGAATATATTTAAGTTTGTTAAGAAACTAAGAATGCAGGTGTGTATCTAGAAGTCTGGTCACAATAATCCAAAGAAGTTGAACGTAAGTTGCAATAATTTTTACAAAGTTCGAGGTCATAATATTTTGTATAAATTATTTAATTACCACGACCACGAACAGCGTAAGCCGGCCCCTCACTAGGTGGACCGACAACCTGGTCAAAATCGTGGGGAGCAGATGGATGCAAGAGAAAAGCAGCCGCTGAAAGTGATGCTCTTTAGGGGAAGCCTATGTTTGGCAGTGGATATCTTCAGGCTGATGATGATAATGATGATTTAATTTTGACAGCGGCTTTAAAGCCTTTTACCTGTTAACTGCAAATGATCCCGAATCCATGAAAATCCATTACTATGGTGATCGATGCTCGAGCCTTGTCATAGCAATGAGAAATTGGGACCGCACTATATTCTGATAGGTAGGTACGGCCTTAGTTACATTCAAGTGCTGGCTTCTCCTATCCTGTAGGTACCTTTTACTTCAATACGCGCCTGCATGTTTTATCAAGCTCATTATAGATTGGTACTCACTAATTAATTGATAACGAATTACTGCTTTTTATTCTTGTTTATTGTCTAGTTTATAGGTGATAACTACCTACTACTTAAACCAAATAGATATAAAAAGATTAAACATCATCACCCAGACCGTAAAACGTCTACTGATGAATTATATAGACCACCCCTAAGTCAAGTGCTAGACCCCCTTATCTCGCAGGGAAATGCTCTCTCCATAGCCCGTTGACATGTCGCGCGATTTTGAGTTAAACTCATATATATAATATTATATGTCGCAACTTTACAATACTGAACGTCCTTTGGTTGAAGAGTTGAAAACAGTGATCTACAGGCACCCAATGAACATTCCGTATTTTAAAGTTGATATGAGTTTAAAACTAACGGAATCAGAGGTACCTACCCACAGATTAGAGAAAAACAATCTTAAGCCGGGTCAGCTATATTATGAAAAAATAACAAGGTTTTAATTCCCTTAGTATGGTAACAGAACTTGCTATAAACATGAATGTACAATCTCAAATAAATTGTGCAATAGGACCTAGTAGCTACGGTACTGACTTTTTTTTTATTAAGTAGGTATAATAATTTAGGTATCTGATTATAAACTCGATGTATCGGCTTGGCTGTAGGTAATCGGTCACACGCTTGCATAGTGCTCGCTTGCTTGCCCGCATCTTGTCTTCACGTGGCTGGTGACAGATATTGGTGACGTCTCCACATAATATAAGAAATGTCGCATCACCGATCACCTTCAAGCGATAATAATTATTATCCTTTAAGAAGATATTTGCAATAAATGTGTAAAACCGATTTTTTTACTTTTGATCTTGGAATAACTACTCGTGGACACACCCTATAAGTTAGGTTTTGAGTTTCTAAATGCTCTAAGGTTTTGAGTTAAGTTGTAAATAAAGGTTTATACCTATACAAATTTAGATAGAGATAGAGAGGGTAGGTGTGCAAAAGAAAGCATATTGTTTTTAAAAAGCTCCGGTTTTAATAATTCATGAAAAATACTTACAGTTCTATAACAGGGACACTAATGTATTAAATGAGCTTGTTCACATCACCCACCTGCCAGTAAGTATTATCTTCATAAAAGTTTAACTATACACTGTGTTTTGCACTACTTCACTTATTGCATACTCGAACGGTCAAAAATGGACTCCATGCAGGACAACATTAATCAGCTGATGCAAGCATTTGGTCAGCGAATGGATGCGTTCGAAAAGCGGCAGGCTTCACTCCCAGTGTCTCCGTCTTCTGAATCAAATGAATTGGCACTCGAATTAGCATCATTTAAGTCCTTTGTTATTGCATCTTTTCGAGCCTTGCAAAATCAAATCGAGGTTATGGCTAAGCAAATTGGTCAGCTTGAGATGCGTGGGAGGCGGAAGATCCTTCTTCTGCATGGACTACGTGAGGAGCAGCAAGAAAAAACAACTTCTGTTGCTGTTACGGCACTAGTAGGGCGCTTAAAACTGACGGGCTTCACAGAGAACGACATCTCTCAATGTCATAGAATGGGGCGAGTTTCAAATGGTGAAAGGCCACGTCCAATCTTACTGAAGCTGCGTACTATAACCATCCGTGATAAAATATGGTCATCTAAGACGGCGCTGAAGGGTTCTGGCATTACCGTATCTGAATTTCTGACAAAGTGCCGTCACGATGTTTATATGGCAGCGCGACAGAGATTCGGTGTCACTAGGTGCTGGACGAGGGATGGCCTGGTCTTTGTTACGGGCCCTGATGGTACCCGGCGCCGCGTTGGTTGCCTCGACGACCTTGATAAACTCGCTGCTGACAAGATTTCCACTAAGGATGCGCCCAAGCAGCTTCCCGCTGTAGGGGCACCGGTGGTGGCGGTGGCAGAGCCCCCGACGAGGTCCAGACGCGTCACAGTGAAGAAGGTTACATAGTTGCGATGCACTTCATTTAAAATGTGCCACAATATAGATAGGCTGTTGATTTGCTTACCGGCTGGGTACTTATTTTTTCTTATGGCAGGGTAGATTCCAAACAAATTGTTATTCTCTACCCTCATTTTACTTAAATTTTATTGAATACCGTCGTTTTGTTATAATATATTGATTATAATGTACTTTGTGGCAGGGTATATTCTAATGAGTAAGTTGATCCTATACCTTCATTGTTATTTTAATAATAATGCCTACCTACCTGCATCACAGATTAAGAAAAATCAATACCCACGTAAATCGACGCTTTTTATTTGGTTGGGATAACTTGCGACACTGTTTTGTTATAATTATGCTTTTAAAAGTACCTACTAATTCGGATAAATAATTTAATGTTTACTAAAGAAGACGTAGTGTTGGATTTTTCTGTCAACAACTTTATTTTATTTTTTACATTTTACATACTAATCCGTACTTGGACTTAATTATTTAAATAATATAATGTCACTTTGAATCGCTTAATAATTACATTATTTTAGTGTTTTTGATATTTAGTTTTTAGTTTAACTTCTGGAGTCTACATTGAGCAACAACTTGAGCATACTATTACCTTCTTATTTTTGTAGGGTTTTATCTATGTAAATGGAAATAAGGCTTTCTTTAAATTAAGTTGATTTTGTCATTATTCTAGTTCTATTAATTTAATATTAATACTACTAGACTACTAATTATGTATTAATGACTTCCACCTATTATGAATGTTATAGGTAGGCATTACAATACTATCTCAAGTTGTTGTTTTATGCCTATTGGGTGCCCAGTTAGGAGGTAATTAATACTTACCTGTGTATAACTGTAGGTAAAATGTGCGCACTATAATATTAACCTTAAGCATACTTCTAGTTTAGTGTAGGTATAGTTTTACTATTAGATTTTGTTTCATTTCTTTAGTAATTAAATATTGGCGGCAGGCGGGTGTGAGCTACTTTGGTTTGCGAAAAGGACTAATTAATAAATTATTAATTGTTATAGTATTTATTTGTATTGTTGATCTATTTATTTATAGGTATATTTTATATATAAATAGGGATTGTGATTGTCGTATACATTTATTTATTTATTTAGACAGGATATTGTTTTAGGTGTGTTAAATAAGAGGTTGAGATTTATTGAATTGAATAATTATAATTATATACTATTGGTTTTTTTCTACTTATTGGATTACTACTCAATATACATATAGAGATGGCATGGCTCTCACCAATCCAAGATGCTGAAGAGTCGTCGATGGGTATCATAGACCCTGGTGCCCTGAGCTGCACCAGGAGGCTGGTTGCGAAGCCCACCACCAGCCCTATTGCAGACGTGTTGAGAGATACGCCTAATGTCACGAAACACTGGAACATGGCAAATCACCAATTCATTGAAAACCAACACGTCGGTCAAAGTTAGCGAATGGTAAATGTACATAAAAACGGTGACCATTTTCCATCAGTTCAAGTTTAATTATCTTCACATCCACTGCTGAACATAGACCTCCACCATAGAGCGCCTTTTTGAGGGCTGCTCGCCTCTTGCATCCATCGGCTCTCTACGCTTCCCAGTTCTTCAGTGCACCTAGTCAGGGGACTACTCTGCGTCTTCCATTTCGTGATCGCCACTCAAAAACCTTTCTTCTCCATCGGTTGTTGTACGGGCCAAGTGGTTTGCCCATTGAATCGTCAAAGGAAAAACACGGCTGCAGTTTGGTAAATTGGTGAGGTAATTATGCAATGGAGTGGCTGACAAAAGATAATAACGAACTTACCTCCTTAAAGAATAAGTAGGTACCTACTACCTACCTATAAATATTTATTAACAAAGTGCTTACAAAATGACAAAAAAAGAAGAGGCGACCTGCCTCCCTCCGCCGTTCCATCTATTCATGATTTTCCCATTACCTACTCTTTTATCTTCCCCTCCTCTCTTCTATTCGACAGTCACGGAGTAAAAATAATGCGGTGCCAAGCTGGGGCAGGTCGGCTAGTCTAATAATATCTTATTCAGGTTTTTTTGGGGTAATATGCCTTTATTACTCAAGCTAACTACTTACTACAATAATAAAAACTAAACTAAACTGAAACTAACTACTGGCACTAACAAATAAGTGCCAGCATTTTGACACGCGTCGCATTGACCAGGCGCTCTGATAGACTTTGGAAAACGCGGTGAGCTCTCGGTCCCCACGGACCCAGGGTCTCAACGTCAAACGGCTCATATATACAGGGTTACAGGAAAAATCGTGCTAGATCCGTTAAGGGCGTGGAGTACCCATCATTTCTGACTTATTTCACTATGAAACACCCTAGCCTAAACTTAACCCTTTTCGAAATATTCGACTTTTAATTTTTTTTTTTATATATTTTGTGTGTCTTATTATTATTATTATTGCATTTTTTACATGTGTAATAAGATGCTTTGGGACGTCAATCAATAAAATAGTACATAATATAATATTTAATAGACTATAGTAGACAAGTGAAAGTTAAGAAATAAAAAAATATTTGAATCTGTATTTTTTTCTAACGGATATCTAAAAATAATATTATAAGTTTAGGCTAGGGTGTTTCATAGTGAAATAAATTAGAAATGGTGGGAACTCCACGCCCTTAGCGGATCTAGCACAATTTTTCCTGTAACCCTGTATAACCGCTACCGAGGTTACTATATTCGCTAATTCGGCTGAGTAGCTGCTCAGCTGAATTAGCCGCGGCGCCGGCCCTAACGTGCGTCTCGGGAAGGTGTGACGGCGCCATAGTGTCGACGCAAGTAGCGTCCCACACTAAAGGCCGTCCCATCTTCCAGGGAACCAAAGTCATTCCGTCAGGTCTTTTACCATCGTCACGCATGAGGCCATTCGGTTCGAGAACGGCTGCAACATTGCCGGTGGTCAAAGCCCGGCGAATGATGTCATTAAGACTAGCGTGCCGCGAAATTCGACCAGCACTTTTCGAACAGGAGAGACCGTGATGACCGAGCTGATCAACTGCAGTACCACACTGGCAGCGATGGGCTACACAGCATCTTGCACCCAAACGTAAGCTGATAGCTAAGCGAAAAGCAGTCGGATCTAAAAGGCTACCGGTGTCGAAAGAAGGCATTTGATTTGATTTGATTTTTATTTGATTTATTTGATAAATAAAATTGTGAACTTACAACTACGCCAAAACAATCACATTGTTACACTAGGTTCTTATATGGATAAAACTATATCATAATATATAAAGTTCGTCACCCACTCACTCACTCACTCACTCACTCACTCACTCACTGACTGACATTTTTGTTCCCGAGCTTCTGGAAGTGGTGGAGAAAAACCGAGTATGAGGTTGTATAGAGATTGGTCACGTGACAACCAGAAAAATCTGACATCAGCAAAAAATTGTCTCCTTGATGGAACCGGTCAACGGCTCTCGGAAACTACAAGTCGAATGGGTGACCTGTTCTAACTAAAGTTGTAGTAAACCTTGGGACGCTTGGAGAGAAATAAAAAAAAATAGGGGTTGCCATACAAAAAAATAAAAATTCCATACAAAATTGAAACGCTAATAAATCGGAAACGGTAAGAGGTAGGTGGGGTGTGTTCGACCAAATATCATAGAGGAGGATGGGCGCTTTCGGATGGTCGTCATGAAAATCCAAGATGGCGGATCCAAGATGGCGGCCATTTTGAAAGTTGGTCCGATCGGGCTGATTTTTTGCATCGGGGGGTTTTTGAGGTCCCTGATTCGATATTTGAAAATATTTTGGATCCCGCCATTTTTAAAGATGGCTACCATACAATTTTTTTTTTTCATTTTTGGCTCATTGTTTCTCGATACCTATGGGAAATTTTGATCATATTTTTATAAATTTGTATGCAAATGGACAATCGAAATTCAAAACATTTGATGACCTGGTCTTCCGACCTTCCATCATAGTGACCATCAACGGCCTGGCTAAACGATGTGAGATGGGTCATATGCGTTCTCAGGAATGTCATGGCAAACCCTGGGACGATTTTAGAGAAAATAAAAAAAATCCAAAATGGCGGAAAAAAAAATCTTCCATACAAATTTAAACCGGAAATGACGTCGAAACCATGATACTTTAGTATAAAGAGCTCGAACTAATATTGTTTGGAGGCCAAAAGGGAAAAAAACACCAAATTTTTTTTTTCAAAATGGCGGAAATTTTGGACATGGCGGAAAAAAAAAATTCTCCGATCCGGATCAAAATCGATATCTGACGGTCCCCAAGGATGCTGATCAACATTCTAAAATCAAATTTTGACATGCGCCATTTTTCAATAGGGTTGCCATACAAAGGTGATTTTAACGAAATATGAACTTTCCTTTTTTACGCCTCCAATATGAATGTAATAGAAAAGTTGTTTCTGGGGATCGAGTAAAGATGTATAAAGGAACAAAACAGAACACAAATGAAATTGATTTTTTCAAGATGGCGGATGGAGACGTATCGATTTATAGAAAAAGTTATCCGATCCGGATGAAAATCGATATCTAAGACTCCCCCTAAATACTTAGCAAGAATATGGGGAAAAAATTTTGATTCCGCCATTTTGAAAAATTTCATTCATTTTACCGAACTTTTTTATGGATCTCCAATCCGTATGAAAATTGATATCTGAGTGTCCCCAAGGATACTGATCAACATGCTTTAGCTTCTTTTAGACATCCACCGTTTTTCAAAATGGCTGCCATACATATTTTCAAAACCACCAATGCGACGACGAGCGAAGCGAGGAGGAGCTTCAAACTACCTACCGCGACGACGAGCGAAGCGAGGAGGAGCTTCAAACTACCTACCGCGACGACGAGCGAAGCGAGGAGGAGCTTCAAACTACCTACCGCGACGACGAGCGAAGCGAGGAGGAGCTTCAAACTACCTACCGCGACGACGAGCGTAGCGAGGAGGAGCTTCAAACTACCTATCGCGACGACGAGCGAAGCGAGGAGGAGCTACAAACTACCTATTGCGATGACGAGTGAAGCGAGGAGGAGCTTCAAACTACCTATCGCGACGACGATCAAACTACCCATTGCTACGTTTACAATGTTTTACTAATGCGACGTTTTTTAATTGGCTTTAGCTAATCTAACCTAACTTCAACACCACTAACCTTTTTTTACCTAACAACTGAATATTTTCGGGAACCTTGAATAAAATAGACACTCTTTGAAGAAACATAACAAAATGGCCGCCATGCAAAATTAAAAGGCGCACACTATCGAAACTAATAGAGGCAAGCATAGCGTGTTTGGACTCATGTTACAGAGAACAACGGAGGCTTTCTTACAGTCTTAAAATAATTCAAAGATGGCGGATTCGAAATGGCGCCCGATTTTATAAGTAACTCAGATCCGGCTGATATTTTATATTTGGGGATTTTAAAAGAGGCTGATTTCAAATTTTGACCTTTTACATGACTGACAGTATTTTTCAAGATGGCCGCCATGCAAAAGTCAGATAAATTATCATTTTCTTTGAAAAATACCGCTGTTTTGTACTAATTCTTGCAAAATTTTAAGTTTAGCAACAAGTATAACATTTTTATAAATACAACAGCCACGATAACGTCCTCGCGGGCCGCACGCGGCCCGCGCACAGAGCATAATACTAGTTATCATAATATATAAAGTTCGTCACCCACTCACTCACTCACTCACTCACTCACTCACTCACTGACTGACATTTTTGATCTCAGCTCCTGGAAGTGGTGGAAAAAAACCGAGTATGAGGTTGTATAGAGATGGGTCACGTGACCACCAGAAAAATCTGACATCAGCAAAAAATCGTCTCCTTGATGGAACCGGTCAACGGCTCTCGGAAACTACAAGTCGGATGGGTGACCTGTTCTAACTAAAGTTGTAGTAAACCCTGGGACGCTTGGAGAGAAATAAAAAAAAATAGGGGTTGCCATACAAAAAAATAAAAATTCCATACAAAATTGAAACGCTTATAAATCGGAAACGGTAAGAGGTAGATGGGGTGTGTTCGACCAAATGTCATAGAGGAGGATGGGCGCTTTCGGATGGTCGTCATGAAAATCCAAGATGGCGGATCCAAGATGGCGGCCATTTTGAAAGTTGGTCCGATCGGGCTGATTTTTTGCATCGGGGGGTTTTTGGGGTCCCTGATTTGATATTTGAAAAAATATTTTGGATCCCGCCATTTTTAAAGATGGCTGCCATACAAATTTTTTTTTTCATTTTTGGCTCAATGTTTCTCGATACCTATGGGAAATTTTAAACTTTTTTTTTTAAATTTGTATGAAAGTGGACAATCGAAATTCAAAATATTTCATGAACTGGTCTTCCGACCTTCCATCATCGTGACCATCAACTGCCTGGCTAAACGATGTGAGATGGGTCATATGCGTTCTCAGGAATGTCATAGCAAACCCTGGGACGATTTTAGAGAAAATAAAAAAAATTCAAAATGGCGGAAAAAAAAAACACCCATACAAATTTAAACCGGAAATGACGCCGAAACCATGATACTTTAGTATAAAGAGCTCGAACTAATATTGTTTGGAGGCCGGAAGGGAAGAATTCAAAAAAAATTTTTTTTCAAAATGGCGGAAATTTCGGTCATGGCGGAAAAAAAAGTTTCTCCGATCCGGATGAAAATCGATATCTGAGGATCCCCAAGGATGCTGATCAACATTCTAAAATCAAATTTTGACATTCGCCATTTTTCAATAGGGTTGCCATACAAAGGTGATTTTATCGAAATATGAACTTTCCTTTTTTACGCCTCCAATATGGATTTAATAGAAAAGTTGTTTCGGGGGATCGAGTAAAGATGTATAAAGGAACAAAACAAAACACTAATAAAATAGATTTTTTTCAAGATGGCGGATGGAGACGTATCGACTTAAAAAAAAAGTTATCCGATCAGGATCAAAATCGATATCTAAGACTCCCCCTAGATACTTAGTAAGAATATGGGGAAAAATTTTTGATTCCGCCATTTTGAAAAATTTCATACTTTTTACTGAACTTTGTTATGGATCTCCAATCCGTATGAAAATTGATATCTGAGTGTCCCCAAGGATACTGATTAACATGCTTTAGCTTCTTTTAGACATCCACCATTTTTCAAAATGGTTGCCATACATACTGTCAAAACCACCAAACCGACGCCGAGCGAAGCGAGGAGGAGCTTCAAATCAAACTACCTATAGCGACGACGAGCGAAGCGAGGAGGAGCTTCAAACCACCCATCGCGACGACGAGCGAAGCGAGGAGGAGCTTCAAACTACCAACCGCGACGACGAGCGAAGCGAGGAGGAGCTTCAAACTACCTACCGCGACGACGAGCGAAGCGAGGAGGAGCTTCAAACCACCCATCGCGACGACGAGCGAAGCGAGGAGGAGCTTCAAACTACCTACTGCGACGACGAGCGAAGCGAGGAGGAGCTTCAAATTACCCATCGCGACGACGAGCGAAGCGAGGAGGAGCTTCAAACTACCCATCGCGACGACGAGCGAAGCGAGGAGGAGCTTCAAACTACCTACCGCGACGACGAGCGAAGCGAGGAGGAGCTTCAAACTACCCCTTGCTACATTTACAATGTTTTACTAATGCGACGTTTTTTAATTGGCTTTAGCTAATCTAACCTAACTTCAACACTAACCTATTTTTACCTAACAACTGAATATTTTCGGGAAGCTTGATTAAAATTGACAATCTTTGATGAAACAAAACAAAATGGCCGCCATGCAAAATTAAAAGGCACACAAAGGTACACTATCGGAAGTAATAGAGGCAAGCATAGCGTGTTTGGACTCATGTTAAAGAGAACAACGGAGGCTTTCTAACAGTCTTAAAATAATTCAAATATGGCGGATTCAAAATGGCGCATGATTTTATAGTAACTCAGATTCGGCTGATATTTTATATTTGGGAGTTTTGAAGGATGCTAATTTCAAATTTTGAACTGTTACTTGACTGACAGCATTTTTCAAGATGGCCGCCATGCAAAGTCAAGCGCATTATCATTTTCTTTGAAAAATACCACTGTCTTGTACTAATACTTGCAAAATTACAAGTTTAAACTAAAGTATAACATTTTTATAAATACAACAGCCACGATAACGTCCTCGCGGGCCGCACGCGGCCCGCGCACAGAGCAAAATACTAGTTATTATCTTCTTCTTCTTCTTCTTCTTCTTCTATTACCTATAAAGATAAACAGATAGATCACTGACATGAATGTTCCCGAAAACTGGCCCATAGGATGATTTGGAAATGTACTAGAGATATGTACGGAAAAATCCCGAGGCAAAGAAT
This sequence comes from Ennomos erosarius, assembly GCA_963580505.1. Taxonomy (NCBI): domain Eukaryota; kingdom Metazoa; phylum Arthropoda; class Insecta; order Lepidoptera; family Geometridae; genus Ennomos; species Ennomos erosarius. Next base: position 9,310,816 of record OY757002.1, on the reverse strand, counting down.
TAAATATGTCAGCATCAGAAAGTGGTACCAGGAAGAAGTTCCAGATGGGATCTCGGAAACGATAAGAGATAAAAATAAACTAATAGAACAAAAATGTAGTAAACCTTGGGACGATTCTAAATAAACAATAAAAAAAGGTACCTTTCATACAAAAAAACATATTTTTCATACAAAAACCGAAAAATACTTACTCAGAAAGTCATATATTCCTGTCCTGTCATCCAGTAAGAAACTTTATCCCCTCTCAAATAAGGTCGTTAATCGTATGAAATAAGATGGCCGCATACGGCTAACTTCAGTTTCATGTTTTGACATTTGACGTATATAGCAAAGTTCTCTGTGCATTTGACTAGATAGATATGGCGGCCACAGAGATGGCGGCGGTTTAATTTTTGTTTGTAATAAGAAAAACAACATTATTTATGTATGTGAGACAAGTAATAAGGGGAATTCTGTGATGTGAGAATAGAACCAGCCTATTTGTTCCCGTGGGTATCATTTGAACGTTCTGACACGTATAGCAACAAGTAAGTCTTATGATAAACGAAGTAAAAGCAGACTCAAAATATACTGCAGAAATGCATAGACTAGGTACTTATTCTAAGCATTAGCATAAAATAATAACAATACCAGGAACAAATTATGCTCTTCATCCAGAACACACTAAAATTCTATGCTTGTTTATTAGTACCTAAAGTATTAATATCCACCTTGTTTTTTATTAACTCAATGCTACCTTGTCTCATTTTCAGAGTTCCAACCTATAAAAGATCCAAAAAACAAGCGCTCAGTGATGGATGTTAATTATGACAGAGGAAAAACAGGAGTTTGGTTTAGCATCAGGTAAATAATTAGGTCACCTCTTCTAAGCTTATGGGGAAACTGTGAATAATAGCTTAATATAGATTTAGGGTGGGTATTTTCACCAATAGTTGAGGTAACCAATGGAAATGGTCAAAATTTGTTAGAGCTGTTGGTCACCTTAACTATTGGTGTAAACCCACCCTCAAGCTCAAGTAAGCTCAAAGTAGCCCAGCAAGCAGAACTAAAATGACCAATTTAGTTGTTTTGAAATAGCAACGGGCAGGTCCTAAAACAAAACTTTCATGGTTGTTACCCACTGGAATACTACCACTGAGATGACAGCATGCATGTTTTTGAAATTGGGTCGCTGGGAGTTAAAAAGTTAAGCTATGATCATAAAGACAGTGAAGTTAAAATGTTGATTGCATATTTCTATTTTTGCTCTTTGCATTCTATGAAGTCGATAATACCAAAAACAAAGCAATTTTATGAAGTAAGTATGTATATATTTATATGTATATGTAGTATGTATAATGGTGTAATTTATGTTATCTTATTTAGAATCAGCAAGTTGAAGTGGCAATGGGCAAGCCACATCACTCGTAGAACTGACAACAAAAGGGAAGAAAGGTGGGCCGACAACCTGGTGACCATAACCATGGGGAGCCGATGGATGCAGAAAGCAAGCAGTCTCTTAAAGTGGCATTCTTTGGGGGAGTTCTGGTTGTCTTCATGTTGTTGATGATGATACAAATTGGTTTTTATTCAAAGAAAGCATGCAAAATCAAAATGAAACAATATAATAATAGTTATGTATGTAGGTGTATAAAATTATATATATAATGAGGTGCTGCTTATGTCATTGTTATATAAACTATCTTATCAATGTATCTAAGTGTTTTTTTTGGGTCTTGGTATAGAAGTACTATATATTTATTCTGTGGTATAGGTAAGGTAATTGTGTTAAGTCCAGGTAACAGATACATATATTTCTATCTCTTGGTAGTGTGGTACAAACTCAATGGCGGCTATGAAGTGCACTGCAAGCCATCCACATGCTGCACTCATATTTCTCACCGACTTCAAAGCTGACATTGAGTTTGAATCACACTTTATGTATGTAACCGGTATATTCCCAGTTGCCCGTACATTGCCCTGAGGTGGTATTTGGGAATAATATGGGTTGCAAGTTGGTAATGTTTTTTAAATAATGCTACTTTGGATCTAGAGTAGCAGTGGAATAGTTAGGAAACTGTGGGTTGGATTCCCACCTGGTACCAACATTTGTGTGATGAAAATAGGTATTTGTCCTCTGTCTGGGTATTATATACTGTTAGTTTATCTGAGTATATCAGTTATCTGGTTCCCATAGTACAAGCTATGCTTAATTCTGGGTTAGATTAAAGTAAATCTTCTGAAGTAGGTAAGTTTTATATATATAGAAGACTATATATTTCACGAATTGTTGAGATAACTATAATAAGGTGATATATAAATAAATGTTTTAAATGAGATTGCCATGGCTAGGTAAATACATCATTCCTAACCTATCAACAGAAAAGAACAGTACCTATGCAAAGGAACAATGACTGACAATTAAATAAAAAAATGCCCTACTATTTGAAAATCACTAACTAGGTACTAAGACATAGGTTAACTACTTAAGTTACTAACATATTGTGAGAAACAAGAGATTAAAAAACTACCTAAAACGTTTATTTTATCACCCTATCTGCTCCTTCAGTCTACCTATGAAAATAAAGCATGTAACTGTGCTGCTGGAACTTAGGAAATGATTCCAATAGTGGTAAAGATCCTGTAAGAACTATTAAAAATGTAAGATAAGAAGAATCTAAATGTAATATCCTGAAGGACTGAAACAGTGTTTGTGAATTAATGTGGTAGAATAATAATTAGAAAATGGTGTCTCCAAGTTTCTTTGGTCCCTTGATTTTTTTTATAACACCGATTTGCTATGTTCAAGAGTCCATGAAAGTACTATCACAATATACCTACCTAATTTCATTAAGATCATAGAATGACGATAAATAATTTCAAATGTAAGAGTATCAATATTTTATTATAATTTGGACTTGGATTGCATTATTAAATTAAAGGTAATCAATCAGACACAAACCAATTTTATTTATTTATTTATCTAAGATTCACAGCGTAGGCAGACCACCCACTAAGTGGACCGATGACCTGGTGAAAACTGTGGCAAGCCGATGGATGCAGAAGGTGAGCAGCCGCTCAAAGTGGCACTCTCTGGGGGAGGCCTATGTTCAGCAGTGGATGATGATGAACTATGATGAACCATCAGCTCCTCGCAGTAGGTACTGACCAGATCAATAATTACTATTAGGTAACCAGGTTTAAACATAAATTTAGATATGCCTTGCATGAGACCAGTAGGTAAGTACAATCTATGATGTATTTTTAGCTAACAGGCAATTTACTAATATTATTTCCCTTCACTTGAAACTACCTACATACATTGAAAAACTAAATAAAATACCATTAACTTTGCTAAGGTTGTATTTGGAACATCTGTGAATAAATGGATTCTATAATTAATTGTTCATCCTGTTGCAACTGAAATCATTAAATTCATTATGTGTCCCACGGGCAGCTGTGCGCTGTCTGCCTGCATAGACATGGCAAGTTATACTATAAAAAAAAATGGGAGGTAAATTCTATGGCTGTCTGTCAAACAACCTATACAATATAACCTTTTCTATTTCTGAATTAATAACACTATAAAAAGTATATTAATAAATATCAGTTATCTGGTTCCCATAGTACAAGCTATGCTTAATTATGGGTTAGATGGTGCTGTGTGTAATGTCCGCACATTTATTTATTTTCCTCTTCCTTTTCTTCTGTGTTTTTATTATAATCAAATCCTCCTTTCTAATGGGAACGCCTATGTTCAGCTGTGGACATCTGACTGGTGACATGCCTATTCATAACTTATTGGTAGGTCCTAAAATGAATAATACTACTACTACTTTCTCCATGTGTACATAATTTATATATGTTTTGCACTATAAATAATAAATAAATATCTGGACATTCACACACCGGCACCACAATCTAGCCTTAAACTAAGCAAAGCTTCTACCATGAAGACAATAATAAATTTAATACAATATTTACACCCTTGTTTCTAAATTCAACATTTTTACCAGAAATCTGCCAATACAAACGGTATATTCATGTTGCCGCAAATTCAATTCAATTATACAACTATTTTTGTTAAAAAAAGCTTACAATTGTAACTGAATTTTGAATATTTTATTAACGAATATCTATCATAATTCAATTTTGAACAGTTGACTTTTTAAATAAACATTAATAGCCCTAACACGCCCACTACTGAACATGGGCCTCCAATTTAGCAAAATTCATTAGCTACTTATATTTAAATGTGCATAGGTACTTAAATGTTTAAATATAATGATCACAATAATAAATCCTTTTTGTATTTTATCCATAGCATTCTTCTGTTACATATAGCTGGTTGGCAATATACAACTCCTTACTTAAAAGATATCCATGCCCTCATGTGTGTTATACAGTTATACTGTACTATTGCAGCTACATACAGTTTTTCTAAGTACTTTCAAACAATTTTTCACCTGAAACATAAGAAACAACACACAGTTAATATAAAAGAAGGTATAATCTATACAAATGGGTAATTGTATAAAAAAATTACAATGAAAGAAAATTCATCATCAACCGGAAAACATCCATAATAATCATGTTAAATAAAACGATTGTATAATAAATTTAGTATGTGCATATTGAGCTAGGTGCTAGCTTAAACCCTCGGCTCAGACTCCAGTCAGGCGGTTAAGAAAAGGATGTCCCAGCTTAGGCTTTCAGGATGGATAGATGCAGGTTAAAATTGCATCATGATTCAAAATATTTCCGTACCAATAAAATTAATCTGTCCTAGAATGATATTTAAGCAATTTGTGTAGAAGTTTGTCTGCCTCCGCTTATTGTAACCATTCCATCTGAAAACAAATCATAATAAATTCTCATGGGATATGGAAATCAGATATAATCTGTGAATGGTCTATCCATGTTGTATGGTATCATCATCATCAGCTTAGTGTGATGTCTATGCGGCCTAATTATACTTACAGGGTCAAAATATCTTTTAGATGAATAAGTGTCAGATACAAACAGTGGTACCGATGTCTATTATTTATTATTTTTCTCTATGTTTTCTCTGTTAGGTTTTGTTTTGAGGAACTTTGTTATATAGATTGATAAATCTTCCCCACAAATAACATCAGTCAAAATGACCATAGTGACTTCTCTATAGATAAGCTCTTTCCATTGTCCAGTATCGCCGAGGTTGTTGGCAGTCAGCAGATTCGGTCTGCGAGCTGAAAATGAAAAAGCTATTTATCTTTCTATTCGTAATTACCTATGTAGTACCTGTATATGATGTTTTTGTACGAGTTGGATAATAAATTATTAGTTGGATAATAAATTAGAAGATCTAACTCTGAAACATTTATTGCTCAATACAGCTAGCAAGTGGCCTATGCTGCGCTTTTCGGTTCGTAGCCTTTACGGAAGCGTAAATAAAAAGGGAAAGAAAGAAAATTATACAGTAAGCCGATCAAATCCTGTCTGTCGTTTGATGATCTTTATACGTAATGGTGATGAAATGGAATAGTATTGTTTCAAATATGTTTGGTTGCACTTTTACTGACCTCAGCTCTATTATGTACTGCAATCAGGGTGGACCGTTTCTATATATACCAATGTACTCTGTGGTGGACCGGAGCCCCGGAGCCTTCGGCTTCAAACACTTCATTGTTGGCAGAAACAAGTCACACATCAATGTTCTTCAAAACAAAACCTAACAGAGAAAACATAGAGAAAAATAATAAATATAAAGGAAATGAATCCTAGAATAGGTATTATAAACTCTTTGAATGAAACTAAATAGCTAAGTTCTCTGTGGAAACTACCAAGCATAACGTTATTATACTCTTTGCTACCAACCCCGTATTCTGATTAACGCTATAATCGCTCGCAACGCTCACGTTAATTATTCAGTGTTCCAATTCAGATAATGCGCTCACGGCTTTGAGCTCTGTCCATGACTAACAACCAATCGCGGACGGCGATATTGCAAGATGACGTCGGTCATGACGTTTACAAAAGATTTCATTGTCACAGTCACGGCCATTCGGTACACGTTCTTAGCGCGATAACATTGATATTATCGATTTTAGCGTGAATCGAAATACGGCCCAAGTACAAACTAGACATAGACAAACGTCATTGTAATACACTGACTTTTTTTTTCTTATATTTTGGCTCTACACATAGTGTATTTAGCCAGTGTCAAGTATTGTAATTTTTCATCATGTTAATAGAATATTTCAGGTAAGAGTATATAATTTACTAACTTCAACTCTTAGTTAAAGGCAAAGAGTATCAGTTCGTTTTAGAAAAAGGTGGAGTGGAGTCTTTTCGTTTTTGACGCTGTTTAGCATTTTCTGCAAGTGTCAATGCCAATGTCGAGCGGAGAAAATGACAGCTGATAACGGCATATTGTGCTGTCAAAGTCATTTGCTACCTGACAATTTTTTTTTCTTATATTTTGGCTCCACAAATAGTGTATTTAGCCAGTGTCAAGTATTGTAATTTTTCATCATGTTAATTAATAGAATATTTCACGTAAAGTCAAGTCTTAGTCATAGTCCAGTCTTAGTCATGCTCCAGTAAAGTGGTGGCAACTTTATTAGAAGCTTCTATGGAATTTTGGAAGTATCACTAAAAATCACGTTTCACCACATTATATCACTTGCCTACACTCATGCTCGTAATCCAGCACTTAATGCATAAAAAGCCACCAATTTTAAACATTAACACTGGAAAAAGCATAAGTTTTGAAAAATAATACAATGCAACGACGTGACCTTTTTCACGTTCCCGCCAAAACCCACAAATTATTTTGATATGACATAACTGTACAAATGTATTTTTTTTAAGTTCGACTCATCGACTAAACGCTACTTAGCCAGAAGGTATCAAGTTAGGTACATTTTAGGGTTCCGTACCCAATGGGTAAAGCGGCAAAAATAACGAACTAATATTGTTTGGAGAACGGAAGGGAAGACATCACAAATTTTTTTTTTCAAAATGGCGGAATTCGGTCATTGCGGAAAAAAAATTCTCCGATCCGAATGAAAATTGATATCTGGGGGTCCCCAAAAATGTTGATCAACATTCTAAAATCAAATTTTGACATGCGCGATTTTTCAATAGGGTTGCCATACAAAGGTACTTTTATCAAAATATAATCTTTCCTTTATTACGCCCCTAATACGAATGTTATAGAAAAACTGTTTCTGGGGATCGAGTAGAGATGTAGTAAGGGACAAACGGAAATATTAATGAAATCGATTTTTTCAAGATGGCAGATATAGGCATATCGACATAGAGAAAAAGTGATTCGATCCGGATGAAAATTTATATATGGGAATCCCCCTAGATACTCAGTAATAATATAGGAAAAAAAATTTTATTCCGCAATTTTGAAAAGATTCATATATACAACTGAACTTTTTTATGGATCTCCAATCCGTATGAAAATTGATATCTGAGTGTCCCCAAGGATACTGATTAACATGCTATAGCTTCTTTTAGACATCCACCGTTTTTCAAAATGGCTGTCATACATACTGGCAAAGCCACCAACGCGACGACGAGCAAAGCGAGGAGGAGCTTCAAACTACCTACCGCGACGACGAGCGAAGCGTGTAGGAGCTTCAAACTACCTATCGCGACGACGAGCGAAGTGAGGAGGAGCTTCAAACTACCTACCGCAACGACGAGCGAAGCGAGGAGGAGCTTCAAACTACCCATCGCGACGACGAGCGAAGCGAGGAGGAGTTTCAAACTACCTACCGCGACGAAGAGCGAAGCGAGGAGGAGCTTCAAACTACCCATCCCGACGACGAGCGAAGCGAGGAGGAGCTTCAAACTACCTACCGCGACGACGAGCGAAGCGAGGAGGAGCTTCAAACTACCCATCGCGACGACGAGCGAAGCGAGGAGGAGCTTCAAACTACCTATCGCGACGACGAGCGAAGCGAGGAGGAGCTTCAAATTACCTAACGCGACGACGAGCGAAGCGAGGAGGAGCTTTAAACTACCTAACGCGACGACGAGCGAAGCGAGGAGGAGCTTCAAACTACCTAACGCGACGACGAGCGAAGCGAGGAGGAGCTTCAAACTACCTATCGCGACGACGAGCGAAGCGAGGAGGAGCTTCAAACTACCTACCGCGACGACGAGCGAAGCGAGGAGGAGCTTCCAACTACCTCTGAAAAAATAAAACAAAATTGCCACCATGCAAAATTAAAACGCGCATACTATCGGAACCAATAGAGGCAAGAATAGCGTATTTGGACTCATGTTAAAGAGAACAACGGAGGCTTTCTTACAGTCCTAAAATAATTCAAAGATGGCGGATTCAAAATGGCGCTCGATTTTATAGTAACTCAGATTCGGCTGATATTTTATATTTGAGGGTTTTAAAGGATGCTGATTTCAAATTTTGACCTTTTACTTGACTGACAGCATTTTTCAAGATGGCCGCCATGCAAAAGTCAGATCAATTATCATTTTCTTTGAAAAATACCGCTGTTTTGTACTAATTCTTGCAAAATTTAAAGTTTAGCACAAAGTATAAGGGTTTTATAAATACAACAGCCACGAAAACACCCACGCGGGCCGCTCGCGGCCCGCGCACAGAGCAAAATTCTAGTCTATCTTCTATCTATTACCTATAAAGATAAACAGATAGATCACTGACATGAATGTTCCCGAAAACTGGCCCATAGGATGATTTGGAAATGTACTAGAGATATGTACGGAAAAATCCCGAGGCAAAGAATTAAATATGTCAGCATCAGAAAGTGGTAGAACAGTAACAGATATATAAAGCTAAAAAACGGTGACAGATGATTTATTGACATGAATGTTTTCGTAAGAAGGAGCCATCGGACGACCTTACAATCTATGAGAGATATGTACGGAAAAATCCCGAGGCCAAAAATTAAATATGTCAGCATCAGAAAGTGGTACCAGGAAGAAGTTCCAGATGGGATCTCGGAAACGGTAAGAGATAAAGATAAACTAATTGAACAAAAATGTAGTAAACCTTGGGACGATTCTAAATAAACAATAAAAAAAGGTACCTCTTATACAAAAAAACATATTTTTCATACAAAAACCGAAAAATACTTACTCAGAAAGTCATATATTCCTGTCCTGTCATCCAGTAAGAAACTCTATAGACCCTTGAATAAGGTCGATAATCGTATGAAATAAGATGGCCGCATACGGCTAACTTCTGTTCGGTGCTGGTAAATAATAATGTGATCTATGGTCTATGGTGGATGGAGTGCGACCACTTGGGCAGATTTCTGCCATTTGGGCAGATTTCAAATTTACACTGTAATGATAAATAAAAAGTGTATACGTTTTAAAAATGTGTTGTTATGAGCATACATACATAAGATATTATGAGAAAAAATGTAGAATCCGCCATTTTGAAAATTTCATTCGTTAAACAGCTGATCTTCCTTATTACGCTGAAACTACATTAGTATTAGATATTACACACAGTATTAGATATTTTGAGCTTACGTATGTTGTGGTAGTAATAGAAATTTCAGGTTATATTGGAAAAAAAGTTTCTTCGCTCCGAATGAAAATCGATTACAACATATTTTAGTCAATTTTGACATCCACCGTTTCCCAAAATGGTTGCCATACGTTGTACTGTTGATGTGACTACCAAACGCGACGACGAGCGAAGCGAGGAGGAGCTTCAAACTATCTACCGCGACGACGAGCGAAGCGAGGAGGAGCTTCAAACTACTTACCGCGACGACGAGCGAAGCGAGGAGGAGCTTCAAACTACATACTGCGACGACGAGCGAAGCGAGGAGGAGCTTCAAACTACTTACCGCGACGACGAGCGAAGCGAGGAGGAGCTTCAAACTACCTATCGCGACGACGAGCGAAGCGAGAAGGAGCTTCAAACTATCTACCGCGACGACGAGCGAAGCGAGGAGGAGCTTCAAACTACTTACCGCGACGACGAGCGAAGCGAGGAGGAGCTTCAAACTACTTACCGCGACGACGAGCGAAGCGAGGAGGAGCTTCAAACTACCTACCGCGACGACGAGCGAAGCGAGGAGGAGCTTCAAACTACCTACCGCGACGACGAGCGAAGCGAGGAGGAGCTTCAAACTACCTCTTTGAAGAAATAAAACAAAATTGCCGCCATGCAAAATTAAAAGGCGCACACTATCGGAACTAATAGAGACAAGCATAGCGTGTTTGGGCTCATGTTAAAGAGAACAACGGAGGCTTTCTTACAGTCTTAAAATAATTAAATAAAAGACTAGACCCCACGGTGAATTGTTGTCAAATGTATATCCATTTTTACATTATTGACAGAAAAAGCGACTGGCTGATTTGGGCAGAATTTATATGCCTTTTTAAGGTTAGGGCAGAATTTGTAGTTTTTACATATGGTCACACATTTATTTTGTTTCGGGCGATTTGCTTTGTTCTCAGATTAAAGAAGTTTGTTTTGCTAAATATTGTATATTATACTGTGAATCATATTTCGGTTGTGTGGTAAGTTCTTCGGCATTAAAGTAAATCTTCTGAAGTAGGTAAGTTTTATATATATAGAAGACTATATATTTCACGAATTGTTGAGATAACTATAAGGTGATATATAAATAAATGTTTTAAATGAGATTGCCATGGCTAGGTAAATACATCATTCCTAACCTATCAACAGAAAAGAACAGTACCTATGCAAAGGAACAATGACTGACAATTAAATAAAAAAATGACCTACTATTTGAAAATCACTAACTAGGTACTAAGACATAGGTTAACTACTTAAGTTACTAACATATTGTGAGAAACAAGAGATTAAAAAACTACCTAAAACGTTTATTTTATCACCCTATCTGCTCCTTCAGTCTACCTATGAAAATAAAGCATGTAACTCTGCCGCTGGAACTTAGGAAGTGATTCCAATAGTGGTATAGATCCTGTAAGTACTATTAAAAGGACTGAATGTTCAAGAGTCCATGAATGTACTTACTTTTATACCATAAGAGATGGTATTGTTATTTTAATATTATAATTTGGATTTGGACTTGGATTGGAATATTAGAATAAAACCTAATCAGACACAAACAAACCTCCTATTACTATTATAAGTGGAAAGAGTTAAAAATATATTATTTTCTTTTCAGTTTTACAACCCCATACTGGACTGACAGCTCAGTTGGTAACCATAGAATCCATGGATTGTGGTTTTGATTCCCACCCAGGACAAACATTTGTGTCTGGGTGTTATATTGTACTTTATTTGTGTATGTATTTACATTTCTATCAGTTATTTGCTTCCCATGGTAAAAAAAAAACAAACTATGCTTAGCTCACAGAATTCGCCCTATTACATAGGTTACTTGAGGCTAGATTGATTGCACTGTGTGAAATGTCCAGACATTTAGGGAAAGGATGTATGGAGGCAGGTATTCATCCTTTTTAGGGTTCAGTACCCAAACAGTAAAGCGAACCCTATAATAACTAATACATTCTCCCTTCTCTTTCCCATAGTACAGGACAGAAGCGGTTTTGGATCACATGTATTTCTGTTTCTGTTGCCACTATAACAATAAATACATACTAAAAGCAGAATAAAATAAATATTAAAGGGGCTCCCATGCAACGGATGTTGTTTTTATTTTTATAGATAATGTGGTATTTTCATTTCTTTCTAGGACAGTGGATTTGAGATCAACACCGGCAGCGGAACCAAAAAGAAACACAAAGAAACAATGGCTAACATTATCGTCAGGCGGAAGATGACTGTCTAGATGACAAATACATTTTGTAACATTATTATCTTTATCATTTTCAGGTTACAAAAGAAGAGAAAGAGTCAAAAAAACTGCCCAAAACCTAGATTTTTACCATATAAGCATGTAACTGTGCTGCTGGAACTTAGGAAATGATTCCAATAGTGGTAAAGATCCTGTAAGAACTATTAAAAATGTAAGATAAGAAGAATCTAAATGTAATATCCTGAAGGACTGAAACAGTGTTTGTGAATTAATGTGGTAGAATAATAATTAGAAAATGGTGTCTCCAAGTTTCTTTGGTCCCTTGATTTTTTTTATAACACCGATTTGCTATGTTCAAGAGTCCATGAAAGTACTATCACAATATACCTACCTAATTTCATTAAGATCATAGAATGACGATAAATAATTTCAAATGTAAGAGTATCAATATTTTATTATAATTTGGACTTGGATTGCATTATTAAATTAAAGGTAATCAATCAGACACAAACCAATTTTATTTATTTATTTATCTAAGATTCACAGCGTAGGCAGACCACCCACTAAGTGGACCGATGACCTGGTGAAAACTGTGGCAAGCCGATGGATGCAGAAGGTGAGCAGCCGCTCAAAGTGGCACTCTCTGGGGGAGGCCTATGTTCAGCAGTGGATTATGATGAACTATGATGAACCATCAGCTCCTCGCAGTAGGTACTGACCAGATCAATAATTACTATTAGGTACCAGGTTTAAACATAAATTTAGATATGCCTTGCATGAGACCAGTAGGTAAGTACAATCTATGTATGTATTTTTAGCTAACAGGCAATTTACTAATATTATTTCCCTTCACTTGAAACTACCTACATACATTGAAAAACTAAATAAAATACCATTAACTTTGCTAAGGTTGTATTTGGAACATCTGTGAATAAATGGATTCTATAATTAATTGTTCACCTGTTGCAACTGAAATCATTAAATTCATTATGTGTCCCACGGGCAGCTGTGCGCTGTCTGCCTGCATAGACATGGCAAGTTATACTATAAAAAAAATGGGAGGTAAATTCTATGGCTGTCTGTCAAACAACCTATACAATATAACCTTTTCTATTTCTGAATTAATAACACTAAAAAAAGTATATTAATAAATAATAATGTTTTGTTACAATCACCAGATCAATTCGTTTTTTAAATTTAGAGGATAAGTAGGTATCTACCTAATTAGATATGCTGTATAGGTACCTAAGTGTAAATGAATGGTATATCTAAGTAAGTAAAAGAAATGTATTGTGTCTTTTCTTTTCCTTATTCCTGGTCAGAGCGAATAGCATGAGATATTAGCTGTCCATTTTGACAGATTTACCCTAATTACTGAACCCGACTGAAAAAAACATCATGAGTTCTCATTAAGATAGATAGGTACCTACTAAGTGGATATTTTTAACAAACCCACACTAATCCAGGGTAAAGTTGTTTAAATAAATAAACTAAGTATAGTTACTTTAAGTGTGTGGACATTTCACACAGCCCCATCTAGCTCCAAACTAATAGTCTTATTACACCTGCCGCAATCAGGGTATAAGCATAGCTTGTACTATGGGAACCAGATAACTCATATAATACATAGATACATTTTTGTTTGTAACTACATATATAGAATACAATATAACACCCAGATACGGAACAAACATCTAACTTCATCACACAAATGTTTGTCTCTGGTAGGAATCGAACCCACAGCCCTCGGTTCAGAAGGCAGGGCTACTACCAGCTGAGCCATCGGGCCTATCGATAATATAGCTAAGTTTAGGACACACAGTATGTCGTTGCTTGGATGTGGTTGACATTCCATGTAGGCGCCCGCGCGTCCTAAACTGAGCTTTATTTCCATGCATTTTGAATGGAATAGGAAGCCGTCTGTGCCATGTCGGCGCCCGACGCCATTTATGTGTGGCCTGCGCTAAGGTAGCAGAGGAATAGTTATTTTGTTTTTTGTTTCTCTCTGTAGTAGAAATAGGCTAAGATACTTATATTTAAATGTGCATAGGTACTTAAATGTTTAAATATAATGATCACAATAATAAATCCTTTTTGTATTTTATCCATAGCATTCTTCTGTTACATATAGCTGGTTGGCAATATACAACTCCTTACTTAAAAGATATCCATGCCCTCATGTGTGTTATACAGTTATACTGTACTATTGCAGCTACATACAGTTTTTCTAAGTACTTTCAAACAATTTTTCACCTGAAACATAAGAAACAACACAGTTAATATAAAAGAAGGTATAATCTATACAAATGGGTAATTGTATAAAAAAATTACAATGAAAGAAAATTCATCATCAACCGGAAAACATCCATAATAATCATGTTAAATAAAACGATTGTATAATAAATTTAGTATGTGCATATTGAGCTAGGTGCTAGCTTAAACCCTCGGCTCAGACTCCAGTCAGGCGGTTAAGAAAAGGATGTCCCAGCTTAGGCTTTCAGGATGGATAGATGCAGGTTAAAATTGCATCATGATTCAAAATATTTCCGTACCAATAAAATTAATCTGTCCTAGAATGATATTTAAGCAATTTGTGTAGAAGTTTGTCTGCCTCCGCTTATTGTAACCATTCCATCTGAAAACAAATCATAATAAATTCTCATGGGATATGGAAATCAGATATAATCTGTGAATGGTCTATCCATGTTGTATGGTATCATCATCATCAGCTTAGTGTGATGTCTATGCGGCCTAATTATACTTACAGGGTCAAAATATCTTTTAGATGAATAAGTGTCAGATACAAACAGTGGTACCGATGTCTATTATTTATTATTTTTCTCTATGTTTTCTCTGTTAGGTTTTGTTTTGAGGAACTTTGTTATATAGATTGATAAATCTTCCCCACAAATAACATCAATCAAAATGACCATAGTGACTTCTCTATAGATAAGCTCTTTCCATTGTCCAGTATCGCCGAGGTTGTTGGCAGTCAGCAGATTCGGTCTGCGAGCTGAAAATGAAAAAGCTATTTATCTTTCTATTCGTAATTACCTATGTAGTACCTGTATATGATGTTTTTGTACGAGTTGGATAATAAATTATTAGTTGGATAATAAATTAGAAGATCTAACTCTGAAACATTTATTGCTCAATACAGCTAGCAAGTGGCCTATGCTGCGCTTTTCGGTTCGTAGCCTTTACGGAAGCGTAAATAAAAAGGGAAAGAAAGAAAATTATACAGTAAGCCGATCAAATCCTGTCTGTCGTTTGATGATCTTTATACGTAATGGTGATGAAATGGAATAGTATTGTTTCAAATATGTTTGGTTGCACTTTTACTGACCTCAGCTCTATTATGTACTGCAATCAGGGTGGACCGTTTCTATATATACCAATGTACTCTGTGGTGGACCGGAGCCCCGGAGCCTTCGGCTTCAAACACTTCATTGTTGGCAGAAACAAGTCACACATCAATGTTCTTCAAAACAAAACCTAACAGAGAAAACATAGAGAAAAATAATAAATATAAAGGAAATGAATCCTAGAATAGGTATTATAAACTCTTTGAATGAAACTAAATAGCTAAGTTCTCTGTGGAAACTACCAAGCATAACGTTATTATACTCTTTGCTACCAACCCCGTATTCTGATTAACGCTATAATCGCTCGCAACGCTCACGTTAATTATTCAGTGTTCCAATTCAGATAATGCGCTCACGGCTTTGAGCTCTGTCCATGACTAACAACCAATCGCGGACGGCGATATTGCAAGATGACGTCGGTCATGACGTTTACAAAAGATTTCATTGTCACAGTCACGGCCATTCGGTACACGTTCTTAGCGCGATAACATTGATATTATCGATTTTAGCGTGAATCGAAATACGGCCCAAGTACAAACTAGACATAGACAAACGTCATTGTAATACACTGACTTTTTTTTTCTTATATTTTGGCTCTACACATAGTGTATTTAGCCAGTGTCAAGTATTGTAATTTTTCATCATGTTAATAGAATATTTCAGGTAAGAGTATATAATTTACTAACTTCAACTCTTAGTTAAAGGCAAAGAGTATCAGTTCGTTTTAGAAAAAGGTGGAGTGGAGTCTTTTCGTTTTTGACGCTGTTTAGCATTTTCTGCAAGTGTCAATGCCAATGTCGAGCGGAGAAAATGACAGCTGATAACGGCATATTGTGCTGTCAAAGTCATTTGCTACCTGACAATTTTTTTTTCTTATATTTTGGCTCCACAAATAGTGTATTTAGCCAGTGTCAAGTATTGTAATTTTTCATCATGTTAATTAATAGAATATTTCACGTAAAGTCAAGTCTTAGTCATAGTCCAGTCTTAGTCATGCTCCAGTAAAGTGGTGGCAACTTTATTAGAAGCTTCTATGGAATTTTGGAAGTATCACTAAAAATCACGTTTCACCACATTATATCACTTGCCTACACTCATGCTCGTAATCCAGCACTTAATGCATAAAAAGCCACCAATTTTAAACATTAACACTGGAAAAAGCATAAGTTTTGAAAAATAATACAATGCAACGACGTGACCTTTTTCACGTTCCCGCCAAAACCCACAAATTATTTTGATATGACATAACTGTACAAATGTATTTTTTTTAAGTTCGACTCATCGACTAAACGCTACTTAGCCAGAAGGTATCAAGTTAGGTACATTTTAGGGTTCCGTACCCAATGGGTAAAGCGGCAAAAATAACGAACTAATATTGTTTGGAGAACGGAAGGGAAGACATCACAAATTTTTTTTTTTCAAAATGGCGGAATACGGTCATTGCGGAAAAAAAATTCTCCGATCCGAATGAAAATTGATATCTGGGGGTCCCCAAAAATGTTGATCAACATTCTAAAATCAAATTTTGACATGCGCGATTTTTCAATAGGGTTGCCATACAAAGGTACTTTTATCAAAATATAATCTTTCCTTTATTACGCCCCTAATACGAATGTTATAGAAAAACTGTTTCTGGGGATCGAGTAGAGATGTAGTAAGGGACAAACGGAAATATTAATGAAATCGATTTTTTCAAGATGGCAGATATAGGCATATCGACATAGAGAAAAAGTGATTCGATCCGGATGAAAATTTATATATGGGAATCCCCCTAGATACTCAGTAATAATATAGGAAAAAAAATTTTATTCCGCAATTTTGAAAAGATTCATATATACAACTGAACTTTTTTATGGATCTCCAATCCGTATGAAAATTGATATCTGAGTGTCCCCAAGGATACTGATTAACATGCTATAGCTTCTTTTAGACATCCACCGTTTTTCAAAATGGCTGTCATACATACTGGCAAAGCCACCAACGCGACGACGAGCAAAGCGAGGAGGAGCTTCAAACTACCTACCGCGACGACGAGCGAAGCGTGTAGGAGCTTCAAACTACCTATCGCGACGACGAGCGAAGTGAGGAGGAGCTTCAAACTACCTACCGCAACGACGAGCGAAGCGAGGAGGAGCTTCAAACTACCCATCGCGACGACGAGCGAAGCGAGGAGGAGTTTCAAACTACCTACCGCGACGAAGAGCGAAGCGAGGAGGAGCTTCAAACTACCCATCCCGACGACGAGCGAAGCGAGGAGGAGCTTCAAACTACCTACCGCGACGACGAGCGAAGCGAGGAGGAGCTTCAAACTACCCATCGCGACGACGAGCGAAGCGAGGAGGAGCTTCAAACTACCTATCGCGACGACGAGCGAAGCGAGGAGGAGCTTCAAATTACCTAACGCGACGACGAGCGAAGCGAGGAGGAGCTTTAAACTACCTAACGCGACGACGAGCGAAGCGAGGAGGAGCTTCAAACTACCTAACGCGACGACGAGCGAAGCGAGGAGGAGCTTCAAACTACCTATCGCGACGACGAGCGAAGCGAGGAGGAGCTTCAAACTACCTACCGCGACGACGAGCGAAGCGAGGAGGAGCTTCCAACTACCTCTGAAGAAATAAAACAAAATTGCCACCATGCAAAATTAAAACGCGCATACTATCGGAACCAATAGAGGCAAGAATAGCGTATTTGGACTCATGTTAAAGAGAACAACGGAGGCTTTCTTACAGTCCTAAAATAATTCAAAGATGGCGGATTCAAAATGGCGCTCGATTTTATAGTAACTCAGATTCGGCTGATATTTTATATTTGAGGGTTTTAAAGGATGCTGATTTCAAATTTTGACCTTTTACTTGACTGACAGCATTTTTCAAGATGGCCGCCATGCAAAAGTCAGATCAATTATCATTTTCTTTGAAAAATACCGCTGTTTTGTACTAATTCTTGCAAAATTTAAAGTTTAGCACAAAGTATAAGGGTTTTATAAATACAACAGCCACGAAAACACCCACGCGGGCCGCTCGCGGCCCGCGCACAGAGCAAAATTCTAGTCTATCTTCTATCTTCTATCTTCTATCTTCTATCTTCTATCTATTACCTATAAAGATAAACAGATAGATCACTGACATGAATGTTCCCGAAAACTGGCCCATAGGATGATTTGGAAATGTACTAGAGATATGTACGGAAAAATCCCGAGGCAAAGAATTAAATATGTCAGCATCAGAAAGTGGTACCAGGAAGAAGTTCCAGATGGGATCTCGGAAACGATAAGAGATAAAAATAAACTAATAGAACAAAAATGTAGTAAACCTTGGGACGATTCTAAATAAACAATAAAAAAAGGTACCTTTCATACAAAAAAACATATTTTTCATACAAAAACCGAAAAATACTTACTCAGAAAGTCATATATTCCTGTCCTGTCATCCAGTAAGAAACTTTATCCCCTCTCAAATAAGGTCGTTAATCGTATGAAATAAGATGGCCGCATACGGCTAACTTCAGTTTCATGTTTTGACATTTGACGTATATAGCAAAGTTCTCTGTGCATTTGACTAGATAGATATGGCGGCCACAGAGATGGCGGCGGTTTAATTTTTGTTTGTAATAAGAAAAACAACATTATTTATGTATGTGAGACAAGTAATAAGGGGAATTCTGTGATGTGAGAATAGAACCAGCCTATTTGTTCCCGTGGGTATCATTTGAACGTTCTGACACGTATAGCAACAAGTAAGTCTTATGATAAACGAAGTAAAAGCAGACTCAAAATATACTGCAGAAATGCATAGACTAGGTACTTATTCTAAGCATTAGCATAAAATAATAACAATACCAGGAACAAATTATGCTCTTCATCCAGAACACACTAAAATTCTATGCTTGTTTATTAGTACCTAAAGTATTAATATCCACCTTGTTTTTTATTAACTCAATGCTACCTTGTCTCATTTTCAGAGTTCCAACCTATAAAAGATCCAAAAAACAAGCGCTCAGTGATGGATGTTAATTATGACAGAGGAAAAACAGGAGTTTGGTTTAGCATCAGGTAAATAATTAGGTCACCTCTTCTAAGCTTATGGGGAAACTGTGAATAATAGCTTAATATAGATTTAGGGTGGGTATTTTCACCAATAGTTGAGGTAACCAATGGAAATGGTCAAAATTTGTTAGAGCTGTTGGTCACCTTAACTATTGGTGTAAACCCACCCTCAAGCTCAAGTAAGCTCAAAGTAGCCCAGCAAGCAGAACTAAAATGACCAATTTAGTTGTTTTGAAATAGCAACGGGCAGGTCCTAAAACAAAACTTTCATGGTTGTTACCCACTGGAATACTACCACTGAGATGACAGCATGCATGTTTTTGAAATTGGGTCGCTGGGAGTTAAAAAGTTAAGCTATGATCATAAAGACAGTGAAGTTAAAATGTTGATTGCATATTTCTATTTTTGCTCTTTGCATTCTATGAAGTCGATAATACCAAAAACAAAGCAATTTTATGAAGTAAGTATGTATATATTTATATGTATATGTATATAGTATGTATAATGGTGTAATTTATGTTATCTTATTTAGAATCAGCAAGTTGAAGTGGCAATGGGCAAGCCACATCACTCGTAGAACTGACAACAAAAGGGAAGAAAGGTGGGCCGACAACCTGGTGACCATAACCATGGGGAGCCGATGGATGCAGAAAGCAAGCAGTCTCTTAAAGTGGCATTCTTTGGGGGAGTTCTGGTTGTCTTCATGTTGTTGATGATGATACAAATTGGTTTTTATTCAAAGAAAGCATGCAAAATCAAAATGAAACAATATAATAATAGTTATGTATGTAGGTGTATAAAATTATATAATGAGGTGCTGCTTATGTCATTGTTATATAAACTATCTTATCAATGTATCTAAGTGTTTTTTTTGGGTCTTGGTATAGAAGTACTATATATTTATTCTGTGGTATAGGTAAGGTAATTGTGTTAAGTCCAGGTAACAGATACATATATTTCTATCTCTTGGTAGTGTGGTACAAACTCAATGGCGGCTATGAAGTGCACTGCAAGCCATCCACATGCTGCACTCATATTTCTCACCGACTTCAAAGCTGACATTGAGTTTGAATCACACTTTATGTATGTAACCGGTATATTCCCAGTTGCCCGTACATTGCCCTGAGGTGGTATTTGGGAATAATATGGGTTGCAAGTTGGTAATGTTTTTTAAATAATGCTACTTTGGATCTAGAGTAGCAGTGGAATAGTTAGGAAACTGTGGGTTGGATTCCCACCTGGTACCAACATTTGTGTGATGAAAATAGGTATTTGTCCTCTGTCTGGGTATTATATACTGTTAGTTTATCTGAGTATATCAGTTATCTGGTTCCCATAGTACAAGCTATGCTTAATTCTGGGTTAGATTAAAGTAAATCTTCTGAAGTAGGTAAGTTTTATATATATAGAAGACTATATATTTCACGAATTGTTGAGATAACTATAAGGTGATATATAAATAAATGTTTTAAATGAGATTGCCATGGCTAGGTAAATACATCATTCCTAACCTATCAACAGAAAAGAACAGTACCTATGCAAAGGAACAATGACTGACAATTAAATAAAAAAATGACCTACTATTTGAAAATCACTAACTAGGTACTAAGACATAGGTTAACTACTTAAGTTACTAACATATTGTGAGAAACAAGAGATTAAAAAACTACCTAAAACGTTTATTTTATCACCCTATCTGCTCCTTCAGTCTACCTATGAAAATAAAGCATGTAACTGTGCTGCTGGAACTTAGGAAATGATTCCAATAGTGGTAAAGATCCTGTAAGAACTATTAAAAATGTAAGATAAGAAGAATCTAAATGTAATATCCTGAAGGACTGAAACAGTGTTTGTGAATTAATGTGGTAGAATAATAATTAGAAAATGGTGTCTCCAAGTTTCTTTGGTCCCTTGATTTTTTTTATAACACCGATTTGCTATGTTCAAGAGTCCATGAAAGTACTATCACAATATACCTACCTAATTTCATTAAGATCATAGAATGACGATAAATAATTTCAAATGTAAGAGTATCAATATTTTATTATAATTTGGACTTGGATTGCATTATTAAATTAAAGGTAATCAATCAGACACAAACCAATTTTATTTATTTATTTATCTAAGATTCACAGCGTAGGCAGACCACCCACTAAGTGGACCGATGACCTGGTGAAAACTGTGGCAAGCCGATGGATGCAGAAGGTGAGCAGCCGCTCAAAGTGGCACTCTCTGGGGGAGGCCTATGTTCAGCAGTGGATGATGATGAACTATGATGAACCATCAGCTCCTCGCAGTAGGTACTGACCAGATCAATAATTACTATTAGGTAACCAGGTTTAAACATAAATTTAGATATGCCTTGCATGAGACCAGTAGGTAAGTACAATCTATGATGTATTTTTAGCTAACAGGCAATTTACTAATATTATTTCCCTTCACTTGAAACTACCTACATACATTGAAAAACTAAATAAAATACCATTAACTTTGCTAAGGTTGTATTTGGAACATCTGTGAATAAATGGATTCTATAATTAATTGTTCATCCTGTTGCAACTGAAATCATTAAATTCATTATGTGTCCCACGGGCAGCTGTGCGCTGTCTGCCTGCATAGACATGGCAAGTTATACTATAAAAAAAAATGGGAGGTAAATTCTATGGCTGTCTGTCAAACAACCTATACAATATAACCTTTTCTATTTCTGAATTAATAACACTATAAAAAGTATATTAATAAATATCAGTTATCTGGTTCCCATAGTACAAGCTATGCTTAATTATGGGTTAGATGGTGCTGTGTGTAATGTCCGCACATTTATTTATTTTCCTCTTCCTTTTCTTCTGTGTTTTTATTATAATCAAATCCTCCTTTCTAATGGGAACGCCTATGTTCAGCTGTGGACATCTGACTGGTGACATGCCTATTCATAACTTATTGGTAGGTCCTAAAATGAATAATACTACTACTACTTTCTCCATGTGTACATAATTTATATATGTTTTGCACTATAAATAATAAATAAATATCTGGACATTCACACACCGGCACCACAATCTAGCCTTAAACTAAGCAAAGCTTGTACCATGAAGACAATAATAAATTTAATACAATATTTACACCCTTGTTTCTAAATTCAACATTTTTACCAGAAATCTGCCAATACAAACGGTATATTCATGTTGCCGCAAATTCAATTCAATTATACAACTATTTTTGTTAAAAAAAGCTTACAATTGTAACTGAATTTTGAATATTTTATTAACGAATATCTATCATAATTCAATTTTGAACAGTTGACTTTTTAAATAAACATTAATAGCCCTAACACGCCCACTACTGAACATGGGCCTCCAATTTAGCAAAATTCATTAGCTACTTATATTTAAATGTGCATAGGTACTTAAATGTTTAAATATAATGATCACAATAATAAATCCTTTTTGTATTTTATCCATAGCATTCTTCTGTTACATATAGCTGGTTGGCAATATACAACTCCTTACTTAAAAGATATCCATGCCCTCATGTGTGTTATACAGTTATACTGTACTATATTGCAGCTACATACAGTTTTTCTAAGTACTTTCAAACAATTTTTCACCTGAAACATAAGAAACAACACAGTTAATATAAAAGAAGGTATAATCTATACAAATGGGTAATTGTATAAAAAAATTACAATGAAAGAAAATTCATCATCAACCGGAAAACATCCATAATAATCATGTTAAATAAAACGATTGTATAATAAATTTAGTATGTGCATATTGAGCTAGGTGCTAGCTTAAACCCTCGGCTCAGACTCCAGTCAGGCGGTTAAGAAAAGGATGTCCCAGCTTAGGCTTTCAGGATGGATAGATGCAGGTTAAAATTGCATCATGATTCAAAATATTTCCGTACCAATAAAATTAATCTGTCCTAGAATGATATTTAAGCAATTTGTGTAGAAGTTTGTCTGCCTCCGCTTATTGTAACCATTCCATCTGAAAACAAATCATAATAAATTCTCATGGGATATGGAAATCAGATATAATCTGTGAATGGTCTATCCATGTTGTATGGTATCATCATCATCAGCTTAGTGTGATGTCTATGCGGCCTAATTATACTTACAGGGTCAAAATATCTTTTAGATGAATAAGTGTCAGATACAAACAGTGGTACCGATGTCTATTATTTATTATTTTTCTCTATGTTTTCTCTGTTAGGTTTTGTTTTGAGGAACTTTGTTATATAGATTGATAAATCTTCCCCACAAATAACATCAGTCAAAATGACCATAGTGACTTCTCTATAGATAAGCTCTTTCCATTGTCCAGTATCGCCGAGGTTGTTGGCAGTCAGCAGATTCGGTCTGCGAGCTGAAAATGAAAAAGCTATTTATCTTTCTATTCGTAATTACCTATGTAGTACCTGTATATGATGTTTTTGTACGAGTTGGATAATAAATTATTAGTTGGATAATAAATTAGAAGATCTAACTCTGAAACATTTATTGCTCAATACAGCTAGCAAGTGGCCTATGCTGCGCTTTTCGGTTCGTAGCCTTTACGGAAGCGTAAATAAAAAGGGAAAGAAAGAAAATTATACAGTAAGCCGATCAAATCCTGTCTGTCGTTTGATGATCTTTATACGTAATGGTGATGAAATGGAATAGTATTGTTTCAAATATGTTTGGTTGCACTTTTACTGACCTCAGCTCTATTATGTACTGCAATCAGGGTGGACCGTTTCTATATATACCAATGTACTCTGTGGTGGACCGGAGCCCCGGAGCCTTCGGCTTCAAACACTTCATTGTTGGCAGAAACAAGTCACACATCAATGTTCTTCAAAACAAAACCTAACAGAGAAAACATAGAGAAAAATAATAAATATAAAGGAAATGAATCCTAGAATAGGTATTATAAACTCTT
The DNA here is from genome assembly GCA_963580505.1 of Ennomos erosarius. Taxonomy (NCBI): domain Eukaryota; kingdom Metazoa; phylum Arthropoda; class Insecta; order Lepidoptera; family Geometridae; genus Ennomos; species Ennomos erosarius. The sequence goes on along the minus strand of OY757002.1, from coordinate 9,286,755 downwards.
TGAATGAAACTAAATAGCTAAGTTCTCTGTGGAAACTACCAAGCATAACGTTATTATACTCTTTGCTACCAACCCCGTATTCTGATTAACGCTATAATCGCTCGCAACGCTCACGTTAATTATTCAGTGTTCCAATTCAGATAATGCGCTCACGGCTTTGAGCTCTGTCCATGACTAACAACCAATCGCGGACGGCGATATTGCAAGATGACGTCGGTCATGACGTTTACAAAAGATTTCATTGTCACAGTCACGGCCATTCGGTACACGTTCTTAGCGCGATAACATTGATATTATCGATTTTAGCGTGAATCGAAATACGGCCCAAGTACAAACTAGACATAGACAAACGTCATTGTAATACACTGACTTTTTTTTTCTTATATTTTGGCTCTACACATAGTGTATTTAGCCAGTGTCAAGTATTGTAATTTTTCATCATGTTAATAGAATATTTCAGGTAAGAGTATATAATTTACTAACTTCAACTCTTAGTTAAAGGCAAAGAGTATCAGTCCGTTTTAGAAAAAGGTGGAGTGGAGTCTTTTCGTTTTTGACGCTGTTTAGCATTTTCTGCAAGTGTCAATGCCAATGTCGAGCGGAGAAAATGACAGCTGATAACGGCATATTGTGCTGTCAAAGTCATTTGCTACCTGACAATTTTTTTTTCTTATATTTTGGCTCCACAAATAGTGTATTTAGCCAGTGTCAAGTATTGTAATTTTTCATCATGTTAATTAATAGAATATTTCACGTAAAGTCAAGTCTTAGTCATAGTCCAGTCTTAGTCATGCTCCAGTAAAGTGGTGGCAACTTTATTAGAAGCTTCTATGGAATTTTGGAAGTATCACTAAAAATCACGTTTCACCACATTATATCACTTGCCTACACTCATGCTCGTAATCCAGCACTTAATGCATAAAAAGCCACCAATTTTAAACATTAACACTGGAAAAAGCATAAGTTTTGAAAAATAATACAATGCAACGACGTGACCTTTTTCACGTTCCCGCCAAAACCCACAAATTATTTTGATATGACATAACTGTACAAATGTATTTTTTTTAAGTTCGACTCATCGACTAAACGCTACTTAGCCAGAAGGTATCAAGTTAGGTACATTTTAGGGTTCCGTACCCAATGGGTAAAGCGGCAAAAATAACGAACTAATATTGTTTGGAGAACGGAAGGGAAGACATCACAAATTTTTTTTTTTCAAAATGGCGGAATTCGGTCATTGCGGAAAAAAAATTCTCCGATCCGAATGAAAATTGATATCTGGGGGTCCCCAAAAATGTTGATCAACATTCTAAAATCAAATTTTGACATGCGCGATTTTTCAATAGGGTTGCCATACAAAGGTACTTTTATCAAAATATAATCTTTCCTTTATTACGCCCCTAATACGAATGTTATAGAAAAACTGTTTCTGGGGATCGAGTAGAGATGTAGTAAGGGACAAACGGAAATATTAATGAAATCGATTTTTTCAAGATGGCAGATATAGGCATATCGACATAGAGAAAAAGTGATTCGATCCGGATGAAAATTTATATATGGGAATCCCCCTAGATACTCAGTAATAATATAGGAAAAAAATTTTTATTCCGCAATTTTGAAAAGATTCATATATACAACTGAACTTTTTTATGGATCTCCAATCCGTATGAAAATTGATATCTGAGTGTCCCCAAGGATACTGATTAACATGCTATAGCTTCTTTTAGACATCCACCGTTTTTCAAAATGGCTGTCATACATACTGGCAAAGCCACCAACGCGACGACGAGCAAAGCGAGGAGGAGCTTCAAACTACCTACCGCGACGACGAGCGAAGCGTGTAGGAGCTTCAAACTACCTATCGCGACGACGAGCGAAGTGAGGAGGAGCTTCAAACTACCTACCGCAACGACGAGCGAAGCGAGGAGGAGCTTCAAACTACCCATCGCGACGACGAGCGAAGCGAGGAGGAGTTTCAAACTACCTACCGCGACGAAGAGCGAAGCGAGGAGGAGCTTCAAACTACCCATCCCGACGACGAGCGAAGCGAGGAGGAGCTTCAAACTACCTACCGCGACGACGAGCGAAGCGAGGAGGAGCTTCAAACTACCCATCGCGACGACGAGCGAAGCGAGGAGGAGCTTCAAACTACCTATCGCGACGACGAGCGAAGCGAGGAGGAGCTTCAAATTACCTAACGCGACGACGAGCGAAGCGAGGAGGAGCTTTAAACTACCTAACGCGACGACGAGCGAAGCGAGGAGGAGCTTCAAACTACCTAACGCGACGACGAGCGAAGCGAGGAGGAGCTTCAAACTACCTATCGCGACGACGAGCGAAGCGAGGAGGAGCTTCAAACTACCTACCGCGACGACGAGCGAAGCGAGGAGGAGCTTCCAACTACCTCTGAAGAAATAAAACAAAATTGCCACCATGCAAAATTAAAACGCGCATACTATCGGAACCAATAGAGGCAAGAATAGCGTATTTGGACTCATGTTAAAGAGAACAACGGAGGCTTTCTTACAGTCCTAAAATAATTCAAAGATGGCGGATTCAAAATGGCGCTCGATTTTATAGTAACTCAGATTCGGCTGATATTTTATATTTGAGGGTTTTAAAGGATGCTGATTTCAAATTTTGACCTTTTACTTGACTGACAGCATTTTTCAAGATGGCCGCCATGCAAAAGTCAGATCAATTATCATTTTCTTCGAAAAATACCGCTGTTTTGTACTAATTCTTGCAAAATTTAAAGTTTAGCACAAAGTATAAGGGTTTTATAAATACAACAGCCACGAAAACACCCACGCGGGCCGCTCGCGGCCCGCGCACAGAGCAAAATTCTAGTTATAATATATAAAGTTCGTTACCCACTCACTCACTCACTCACTCACTCACTGACTGACATTTTTGTTCCCGAGCTCCTGGAAGTGGTGGAGAAAAACCGAGTATGAGGTTGTATAGAGATTGGTCACGAGACAACCAGAAAAATCTGACATCAGCAAAAAATTGTCTCCTTGATGGAACCGGTCAACGGCTCTCGGAAACTACAAGTCGGATGGGTGACCTGTTTTAACTAAAGTTGTAGTAAACCTTGGGACGCTTGGAGAGAAATAAAAAAAAATGGGGGTTGCCATACAAAAAAATAAAAATTCCATACAAAATTGAAACGCTTATAAATCGAAAACGGTAAGAGGTAGGTGGGGTGTGTTCGACCAAATGTCATAGAGGAGGATGGGCGCTTTCGGATGGTTGTCATGAAAATCCAAGATGGCGGATCCAAGATGGCGGCCATTTTGAAAGTTGGTCCGATCCGGCTGATTTTTTGCATCGGGGGGTTTTTTGGGTCCCTGATTCGATATTTGAAAAAATATTTTGGATCCCGCCATTTTTAAAGATGGCTGCCATACAAATTTTTTTTTTCATTTTTGGCTCAATGTTTCTCGATACCTATGGGAAATTTTAAACTTTTTTTTTTAAATTTGTATGAAAGTGGACAATCGAAATTCAAAATATTTCATGAACTGGTCTTCCGACCTTCCATCATCGTGACCATCAACGGCCTGGCTAAACGATGTGAGATGGGTCATAGGCGTTCTCAGGAATGTCATAGCAAACCCTGGGACGATTTTAGAGAAAATAAAAAAAATCCAAAATGGCGGAAAAAAAAATCCGCCATACAAATTTAAACCGGAAATGACGTCGAAACCATGATACTTTAGTATAAAGAGCTCAAACTAATATTGTTTGGAGGCCAAAATGGAAAAGAACACCAAATTTTTTTTTTCAAAATGGCGGAAATTTTGGTCATGGCGGAAAAAAAAATTTCTCTGATCCGGATCAAAATCGATATCTGACGGTCCCCAAGGATACTGATCAACATTCTAAAATCAAATTTTGACATGCGCCATTTTTCAATAGGGTTGCCATACAAAGGTGATTTTAACGAAATATGAACTTTCCTTTTTTACGCCTCCAATATGAATGTAATAGAAAAGTTCTTTCTGGGGATCGAGTAAAGATGTATAAAGGAACAAAACAGATAACAAATGAAATTGATTTTTTCAAGATGGCGGATGGAGACGTATCGACTTATAGAAAAAGTTATCCGATCCGGATGAAAATCGATATCTAAGACTCCCCCTAGATACTTAGCAAGAATATGGGGAAAAAATTTTGATTCCGTTATTTCGAAAAAATTCATTCATTTTACCGAACTTTTTTATGGATCTCCAATCCGTATGAAAATTGATATCTGAGTGTCCCCAAGGATACTGATTAACATGCTTTCGCTTCTTTTAGACATCCACCGTTTTTCAAAATGGCTGCCATACATATTTTCAAAACCACCAATGCGACGACGAGCGAAGCGAGGAGGAGCTTCAAACTACCTATCGCGACGACGAGCGAAGCGAGGAGGAGCTTCAAACTACCTACCGCGACGACGAGCGAAGCGAGGAGGAGCTTCAAACTACCTACCGCGACGACGAGCGAAGCGAGGAGGAGCTTCAAACTACCTACCGCGACGACGAGCGAAGCGAGGAGGAGCTTCAAACTACCTACCGCGACGACGAGCGCAGCGAGGAGGAGCTTCAAACTACCTATCGCGACGACGAGCGCAGCGAGGAGGAGCTTCAAACTACCTATCGCGACGACGAGCGAAGCGAGGAGGAGCTACAAACTACCTATTGCGATGACGAGTGAAGCGAGGAGGAGCTTCAAACTACCTATCGCGACGACGATCAAACTACCCATTGCTACGTTTACAATGTTTTACTAATGCGACGTTTTTTAATTGGCTTTAGCTAATCTAACCTAACTTCAACACCACTAACCTTTTTTTACCTAACAACTGAATATTTTCGGGAACCTTGAATAAAATAGACACTCTTTGAAGAAACATAACAAAATGGCCGCCATGCAAAATTAAAAGGCGCACACTATCGAAACTAATAGAGGCAAGCATAGCGTGTTTGGACTCATGTTACAGAGAACAACGGAGGCTTTCTTACAGTCTTAAAATAATTCAAAGATGGCGGATTCAAAATGGCGCCCGATTTTATAGTAACTCGGATTCGGCTGATATTTTATATTTGGGGGTTTTAAAGGATGCTGATTTCAAATTTCGACCTTTTACTTGACTGACAGCATTTTTCAAGATGGACGCCATGCAAAAGTCAGATAAATTATCATTTTCTTTGAAAAATACCGCTGTTTTGTACTAATTCTTGCAAAATTTAAAGTTTAGCAACAAGTATAACATTTTTATAAATACAACAGCCACGATAACGTCCTCGCGGGCCGCACGCGGCCCGCGCACGGAGCAAAATACTAGTATATTTATAAAGCCGACTAAATGGGATCAGTATGTATGTCAGCATCTGGGACTTCGCTGAGGAAGCGGTTGATAACCACTACAGCCCTTGCCATCGGAGCATTATGAGCATGCCATGTGCGCAAAGCAGGAGGGGCAGCAAACAACTGGTGGCGACGTCTTAGACCCCGCGATTATAGTTTTGCGGCACAAAGTAGTATAGTCTGCTAAGCATGGCGTGTAACCAAAGTCCTGACTCCCACACAGAGACTGCGAGAAGCCGAGCACGATCTCCGACGCTAGGACACGTATCTAAAAGATTTTTCCGTGCTAGTTCGCAGAGCGGTCGGTCCCACAGCCTCTGTGAGGAAAGAACCACCGGGAGATCAGAATTTGGACAAGCCAAGCCCCAGGCATTCTTTGTTAACAAATTAAATAATATAATTTCCTTCTAGTTTGTGTATTACTCCTTCGATGAGGTCACCCAACGCCCAACGAGGACGTCATTTGTCAACTTCCATTTGACAGCTGACATTGACGGTTCCCTCGGTGTCGATGATATAAATAATCATAGAGTAACAGTCGTAACTTTTTCTAAATTTTGGCTTACGCCCGACTCATTTAGCCAACCCATCATTGGTTAAAGAAAATTCACATTGGTGAAACACATGTCTGAACCCTCGCAGGTGGACATAATTTACACTGATTATAGCAAATGTTTTGACAGGATAGATCATTTCATTCTGTTACAGAAGCTCCAGCGGGTTGGCATTAGGGGTAATCTTTACAGGTGGTTCACTTCGTATGTGCAAAACAGGTGTCAAACAGTGGTGCTCAACGGTTTCACATCAGCTCCAATGAACATCCCTTCAGGAATACCCCAAGGCTCGCTGCTCGGTCCACTCCTTTTTATTTTATTTATTTATGACATCTCGAGTTGCTTTCACTTTTCGAAAATTCTTCTATATGCAGATGACATGAAAATTCTATGCCCCATTCAAAATATGTTAGACACATTGCGTCTACAAGACGATCTTAACCGGTTTCAAAATTACTGCACTCTTAATAAATTGGATTTAAATGTATCCAAATGTTATGTCTGCTCATTCACACGCAAGCCTCAACCTATTACTAAAGATGGGTGATACTGTTATATTTAAATAATTTAATTTACGTTATATTATATTTTTCTAACAGTTATTTTAAATTGCTATAATATAAATTATATTATAAATTTTTGTAGGTAGGTACGTCCTTATTGATTATTTAAGTTGGGTGATAAATGTAATATTTTATATAGTTTGATCATTATTGTAATATTATGTTTTCACACAACTCTTATTATTAATTGTTCCCATTCAGACTTCTAAAACTCTTCATACAATCTTATGTGTTTTTGCTTTAATAAATGTGCAACATTAAATTTGTAATGGTACTTTTGTGGTGCTCTTGCAATAATTGCATGCTGCTTTTTTATCGTTTACACTTTCTACAGTGAAATAGTTCCAAATGGCTGTATTTACACAAAACTAATTACGTATTTAACCCACAAAAAATATGTACAGCATATTTAAATTACACTAATAACTTATTTACAATCACTCCAATTCACTATAAACTTAACGACAAAGTAACACAACGAACGAAGTAACTCAATTTCTTTCGCAATTAAAACAAAACAGATTTTTCGTTTGACTGTTGTATAAAAACAACAACAACAGTCAAACAAAAATCGAAAGTCAAAACATTCTCGCATATCTCACAATGAACGCACTTCACTCGTTACATTATAATTTACGATCGTTATCTAACGATAACCATCGTAAATTATAATGTAAGATAAAAATATTAGTCGGATGTTATCGCATGAAAGATTATATTAGTCAAACTTCACGATAACGTAAAATATATTTTAAAATCGTTATATTTTAATGTAGATAAAATTCGACCTTATAATTATCGCGAGAGTGTTTATATTTGCCAGCTCAAAATCCACATGACCAAAAATTGTAACCGTTATATTTTAGTTTAGATAAGATTAATCCTAAAAGCTATGAAATTAGAGTTCATATTCGTGTCAGCAAAATGCGTCATTCATTATAACGAGTACTTCGTTATAACGCCACGTACAACAGGTCAATAACCTATCGACGCCCGACAGACAGCTATAATGTTAGTGTGCGCGGCGCGAAAAGCTGCATGTAGATTTTGTTAGATGGCGTTGTATTAAATAATAGATGTTAGACTGAGAAGCATTGAACGCGGGGCGAAAAGATGCACTACAATAAATATTTATAATAAATATTATAGCAGGGTGCTCAGATTTTTATAATTAATTAGAAGATTAGAAATTTTTAATTAATTATATTACCTGCTAGATGTTATAACGCCCAACTTTACCTATTACAGGTAACTATGTCATAAAACAATCACCTTTATGTAGCGTTACTAGTGTCACAGATTTAGGAGTCATCTTTGACTCAAAACTGTTATTTGATAAGCATATTAATAACATAATTAAAAAAGCCTCGAAAGCGCTAGGCTTTGTCCTTCGAATGTCCTTTGAGTTTCAGTCCATAAAAACCTTTAAAATACTGTATTGCGCTTATGTACGAAGCCATCTTGAGTATGCGTCTCAAGTTTGGAACCCGTGCTATAAAGTCTACATTAACCGCATTGAAGCTATACAAAAACGATTTCTCCGATATTTACAATTCCGGTCTAAAATATACATTGAGGGTTATAACTCCCGCTGCAAAAAGTTTCATCTACTGCCACTACATGAGAGACGGCGTGTTGCAGATTTAGCCTTTCTATTCAATATAGCGAATGGTACGATTGATTGTCCCGAGCTGCTCGGACAGATTGGAATCCGATCCCCCGCGGCCTCATTTAGAAAACATGACTTGATTTTCACTCCTACAGTTAAATGTAATTATAGGCAAAACAGTTATTTAATTAGATCATGCAGGTGTTATAATACAATGGCGAAGGAATGGGATTTAGATTTATTTAATACGTCGGCTTCCAAGCTGAAGCAAAGTTTAAATAATTGTTTTTTCAACTCTTAAAATCAGTTTTGTTATTATTAAGTAATTGTTTCAAATTATTATTGTTTTGGTCTTATAAGAAAAGGAATTAAGTATCCTATATCTTAACTTAACTTATCTTTTTTAGAATTTGGTCTAACGCCTGTGTAATTTTGATAAAAAAAGTACGTAGTTACATAAATGTGAAAACTCATAATTAGCCTTAAGTTATGTATAAATATACATGATGTGTTTTAGTTAGCTGTAAGTTTTCCGAAGATAATAAAATAAAATAAATAAAATAAAATAAAATATCAATTTTCAAGAAAGTCAAAAAGAATATAGTCTATTTAAACACTTCTATTAGGAGAAGAGAATTCAACAGACCTGTGATAATTATGGTTCGTATTTACACGCTGTCTCTTTGGAGTGGAATTAACTTTGTAGTAGTTTATGGGATAGATTTAATTCGTGCAATCGTTGGAGACGATAACGATACTAACATACCCCTGCAGCTAGTCATTTTGGACGGACAGAGAATAATATCAAACATAGTTGGTTTATACATTGTTTAGAAAATCAAACGGCGGACAATGCTGTTTGTTATGATTGGAATTAACATTCCTGCACTCCTAGTAACAGCTGGCTACAGTTATGTCAAAGAAAACCAGGCTTTACCCTTCGATCATCCGCTGATACGTATCCTTTTAATTCATTGTTTGCACTGTTCTGCGTCAACAGGCGCTACGACCCTATCTTATATTATCGCGGGAGAAATATTTCCTCTGGAGTTTAAGAATTTAGCTGGAGGGCTAAGCATGCTGGCTTTTTCTGTCAATACATTTGCTACACTCAAAACCATACCCCATTGTATCACTAACTTTGGCATACATGGATCTTTTTGTTTGAACGCTCTGATAGTGAGCTACTCCTTGTTGGTGGTTTCGATTTGTCTCCCCGAGACCAAGGATAGGACGTTACAAGATATTGAAGTCGAGTTCAGAGGACGGCGACTATCTCCTCAAGAGATGAAGTCAGTGCAATCGTTGACGTTAGACTGTCCATCAGTAACCTAAGCTTCTTCCATCGATGCCGTTTCTCTGTAATTCGCTCCCTCGAATACTCACGACGCGGTCACTCTAACTTAACATGTCGCGATGCTGTACCTACGTGTACACTCTGTACAAATATAATTATAATTGCAAGTAACAAATGTAAAGTCTAGACCTAGTATAGTAAGAATTATATTGGCTGTGTCGTAATAAGAAGTACCTAAACACATTTTATATTATTGACCTGTTCCAAATGACCTAAAGAACAAAAATAACATTGTTTAAATGGGTTTCGTACTCAACAGGTAATACAGGCATTCATAAAATGATGATGGGGATGAAAGGTTCTGGAGTGGCAACCACAAACCGGCAGACGCAGCAGGCTCCCATTAGGTGGACTGACGCTGCACATACGGGTATTTGGTCAATCTACGCGGCCAAAATTATTTTATGTTCTTTGTCGATCCTAGGGGATATGACGTTATGAAAAAAGCACTTTTTATAGTTTTCAAGTAAAATTTATTGATAAAAATTATTTTATTTACTTAATTCAGTTCACATCATCTTCAGAAGAGTCATCATTATTCTGCATTACAATATTCGGCATCGCAGGCATAAGAAGTGCAATTGTCTCAGACAAAAAACAATTTAACCTACTTTTTTTACGCTTCTCATGCTACTTATGAGAGGGTCCGAAGTTAGAAGTAGCCGATTAAAAATGTCTCGATTACAAGTTTCCCTTGAAAATTTTCGTGCGAAACCTTGGCGGTATGATCTAAAATGTTTGTTTCGCGCTTCCGCAGCCTCTTCTGAGAGCTGCCCAATAGGCAACAATGCGTTTTTTATAATAACTGCACCGTGAACCAGTATTTTATGCAATGTTGGGGTCATTGGGTGCCAAGGATATAACTCAACATATAAGCGAGCTGTATCTAATGCATATTTATCATATTTTTCGGTGTCAATTATATGCCCGCTCGAAATTGTTTCCAATGTAACTTTTAATCTGTATATTAAGTCATAACTGATGCCTGTTATGTCCGAAGCCAATTTGGGGTCTTCAAAAAATCTTCGACTCGTATTGCCATCATTGGTATTTCCGAAGTTTGCCTTTGGTATATCCACCAATAAACCAGTTTCTTTACGAAATCTAGCCTGTATTTCCATTTTTGTTTCATGTTCTATATATTTTTCTTCCTCTGTCTTTCTCTCTCTGTATTTTTCACTGGCAACTTGTATGCTAAATGGAGAATGCTTTCAAAAAAGCGAATTCTGGCATGTAATATTGAAAGCCCAAACTCAATAGCTTCAGGATTGACATCTTTTTGAATGTCAAACTGGTTAAAATCTTTGGAAGTTGCACCACAAATGTAGCATCGGCTTGTAGATTTTGTACCAGTGGCAGCATTACAAACCTTACCATCAACCATTGTCATGATGAATACATGGTTAACAAGGAAAATTTTTCCATTTAAATTAACCTCTGTGGCAGTAAGCGACTTTGCAGAATTTTTCACGTAATTGATTTCTTCTTCCGTTATGTCAGTACTTTCTTTTACAAATCGGAATCTTATGGGACGACAAAACCGTGGAGAAGAAGGTGTTGGTTTTTCCCATAGCAGCTTTTCATCTTCTTTACCAGAGACTAATCTTAGAGAGACGAAACAACTTTAAAATATGTTCGCATCTGAGTCTGCATCATTTACAAATTTTTGTTTAAACTGAGATTGCTGCGAGCCATCACAACCCCATTTACAAATAAGCTTTAGGCTATCTCGTTCATGATCTTTCAATGTTATTAGCACTTCTTCTAGGAAAGTAGACAAACGCCCAACTGTATGATCAACCAAAGGTTGTAAATCGCTTTCGGCATAGGTACTGGTTACTCTGCAGGTTTCTAAAGGTGGGTAACACTCTTGTTTTGCTTTTTGTAACACAGAATAACAAGGGAAGAACTTCTTGTTAGTATTTCTCACTATTTCGTATTGTCGACGAGTTAAATCGGCTTCCACGAACATAGACAATGCTTGTGTTGGTGTAAGAGAAAGTTTTTTTTCATCCTCTGATTTAGAAAAAGCTTTTTTGTATTCTCTAGCACGTGTTGGAGTACTAGTGATGTCTTTTAGTATTTCCGAAGCATCTCGTTTTCCATCTGTCCGCAACCCAACCTGAGCAGCATGAATAATTACATCTTTTTCAGTAGTAGATCGCACCTCTTCAGTTTTTCTCCTCTTAGTTCTAACACTCGACTCTTGAAATAACATGGATGGTCGACCTGGCCGGTTGTGTGCTGGAATCACAGGAATTTCAAATGTTCCTTCTAGCCACGAATGGTTGGTTTTCAAAAACACGTCTTCCTTCTTATGAGCTTTTAACCACCTTTGCTTTATTTGTGATTTAAAATGTGCAAAATTGTGTTTCAGGCTCTCAGTTTGGTCTTCAGTGTAATCCTCACACGCCAAAAGTTGGTCTTTCAAAAAATTTAATTTATCTTCTAAACTAGATAAATCAAGCTCTTGTAAACGCTCGAATAAGTATTTACGGGTCACAATTTTTACTCCCGAACAGCCTTGTGAACCTAAAACAAAAACACATTCTTGTAAAATGCTCCAAACTTCAATAATAATAATTTTGACTTTTAGACGAAAAAATTTCAATTTTCTAAAATTGAGCCTATGAGCCTATCCGCGGTCTTCCGCGGCTAATTTTTTGATTATCTACTCTGCAAAGCCTTAAACTTTCGATTGTATTAGAAATTGTAGCAGGATCTACCTTGATAGTATAACAAATACACGATTAAACAAATATAATGACAAAAAAAATCTCCATAATATCTAAGTACTTAGAAAATACATTATCTGTACTTAATAATAATTTAAAAAGATGAGACTTTTAATTAATCACTGCATAGTTACCTGTAGTATCAGGATCCATCACTATTAAGTCTGAGATGACCGTAGATTATTATATATTTAACTGCAAAGTTTATGTTTTAACACGAAAGCCGAGAATAGACACGTACACTAACTTGAACTATCGAATTCCGACTAAAATCAGACGCGCTGCGTGCGCGTGGGAAAGGCGGGTTGGGGTGGGTATTGTTCTCTGATTAGTCACCTAGCGCAGGTAGTTGCTGTTTTTGACCTTCTTTGCATTTTGTTAAATTGACTTATGGCCGCGTAGATTGACCAAATACCCGTATGTGCGCTGTGACGATCTGTTTAGATCCACGGGGAGCCGATGGATGCATGAGGTGAGGCAAGCAGCCGCTCAAAGAAGCGCTTTTTGGGAGGCCTTTGTTCACCAGTGGAAGTTTTCAGGCTATTGTTGATGATGATAATGGATCATAAAATAAATAAAAAATATAAATATGTGTGGACATTTCACACAGCGCCATCTAGCCCCAAACTAAGCATAGCTTATACTATGAGAACCAGATAACTGATATAATACTTAGATACTTTTTTTTGTAAATACATACATAGAATCCAAAATAACACCCAGACACTGAACAAACATCTATGTTCATCACACAAATGTTTGTCCTGAGTAGGAATGGAACCCACAGCCCTTAGTTCAGAAGGCAGGACTACTACCAACTGAGCCATCGGGCCCGTCAAAAATGATACAATTTTTGATTTTTAAACCTATAGAAAAAAACATCATTGAATAAAATTGTTTTTAGAGCAAAAGCCTTCCACGTTCGTGTACATATTTGTCTAGAATTTTTATAAAATAGAGTAAAATTAACCAAATTTGCAGTAACACTGTGCCTACACTATTTGTTGTCACAGCTGCCAACCGATTGTTTTGTATAATTAATAGTCCTGTAATTACACACGTAGGTACCTGCTGTGTTAAATTTATGTGTGTGCATAGAAAATATGAGTCGTTTTACTTTACAGTTTGAGCTTAGTTTTCTTCTTTTCTATGAGAGTGTAGACGTGTCAAAAAGGTACGTTTCTCTGTTACAAGTTTACATATTTATGAAATAGTTTTGTTGGCTGTTGATTTCCTGATGTGCCGACTTGTTTCGGGCATTGCCCGTAGTCCACTTAGTTCACCGGGGTCACCTGGGTCATTATTCCGTAACGATTCCTTACTTCGAAACCACGCGATTTCCTTGTCTTACATAAGAAATCTGCAAAAGTCTATTCTCTGTGAAACAAAAACAAAACCGCGCGAAATGAATTTGGAATTGGCGCGATTTGAACGGTCAAAAATCATATGTTTTACCAAGACGCGTTCCGAAACATCAACACATCAAAATATATGATCACTTATGTCAATATATTTGATTCAAAATAAAGATAAATTTAATGTAAAGTGAAGGTGTATCTAACGCTGTGACACGATTTGAACATGACACGATAACGACGTGATATCGTATCGTGTGGAATCTGTGTTTCCATAGGGAATAACCACCCTGGGTGGATTGTTTAGTTGAGATTTGGTGCCCATTTATTTAACTTCACATTTTAAAGTAGGTTCTTTTCAATCATCGTCAACAGTGTAGTCCACGGACGTCTTGTCATTCGCCTGGTGTAGAGTGTCACGGCCACCCATAACCGCACGTATCACTCGGAACTCTAAATTAAGCTTTCGCGTGACTCTACACTGCGCAGTCATCCTGAGACATCGCACAGGCTAAAAAAGATTTCTAAACTACTCGATTACTTACTTATCAGTTCATAAATTCTTTACTCAATTGCTCTGTGATTTCACTAGCTAGGTACAAGGCCTTTCAAACCGGAACACATTAATACTTGCACACTAAGTAGGTACGGCTTAGCACAAAATAACTGGCAAAGCGGTGGTATCTACCTAGAGACCTAGACGAACTTTGCAGAAAAGTCATCACCACCTAATGGTTATTCATTTTTATATCACCATATTATAAAAAGACTTACTTGCGATTACCCACAACATGCCTGAATGTCTGTACCTATCCTGGATCTTTAAAACTGATGGTTTATAGATAGGTCAATTTGAATTATACGTTTTATTTTTCAGTACATCCGCGATATGATCAAGTACGCCATCGTGCCCATCACTATAGTTGTGATGGCGCTGGTTCTATTGCAACCCGCGTCAACAATGCCAACGAATCCTGCCGAAATGATGATAGAAGCGGAGGAATCCACAATTTTTACATTTATAAAAGTATTCATAAAGCAGATTGCGGCGCTTTTTGGTTTTACGCCTAAATCTGAATGTGGAGGAAAAGCTGGACCGCCAGATGTAGCAGGGATGATGGAAGGTGCTGGGTCAGTAGCAGCGGCAGCAGGGTCCATGGCAGCAGGGTTGATGGGAGCGGCTGCACCGCCTGCACCGCTTGCACCGCCTGCACCGCCTGCACTGCCTGCACCGCCTGCACCGCCGTCTGGGCCTGGACCCGCTCCAGGGGGACCTGCACCAGCCTCCGAACCCCCAAATGTTCCATTCGGAGCAGGAATTTTATCAGAAGCCAAAACAATGTTTGGAAAATAGATTGAATGAATGAGTTATTACAATAAACAACACAACCATAATGGTGTAAATGAATTGGATTTCAAGTCTTCTAAATTTAGAATTGTATTTACTTTCATACCGGTATTTTTAATTTGGTTTTTGTTGAAATAATAATTAAGCAAATACAGGACTCTTTTTTTCACAATTATTTGTTAATGAGATCGCTATTATTGTAAGTAGGTACTTACTTAGGAATAAAACAATATAATACAATATAACATTATTCATTAGTATAAACCGAGCACATCATTTTGTTATTGAAAAATTATTAAATAATAGAGTGTAAATGAAAATACTTTTATCGAATAGTATGAAGATTGCCGCGACGACTAACGTAGGTGGGTAGGTAGTTGGCACCAGTTGGCACGAATGATTTAGAACTCATTTTTTACTTGCATGTTAGTACCTATAATCAAAAGCAGTTACTTACTTATATTTTTAAATTTAATTTTTTAGGTACTGTAGGCATTGCAGCTTATGATTAAGTAAAAGTTTTCCCATTTTTCAGAGTTATTATAAATATCAAATCGATGGTTTACATTTCATAATTATTCTGTCTACTTACCTAATACATAATTACCTACGTGTCAGGAGTTACCCAGTTTCAAAGGATAGAGTCTCTACTTTCATTAGCCAGACTATAATGAATTCAATTACACCCAGTGTAGGTACCTACTTCTTGTAAAAAGTCTATACGTAATGATGTCAATAAGTACCTAGACAAAAAACCGAAGAATAAATTGAGCACGTGTGATAAGGAAGACCTAGGTAATACAAAGTTTCACAAGTTTTATATGGCTATATCTACAAACAAAAATTGGTTTATAGGTTTTCTAAAATCTGTTTCACTGGACATAGGTAGGTAGGTACTGTTGTAGGTACTGGTATCCAACATGTCATGCACATCCTAATATTTGTGATGGCAACATACTTATTCGCCACAAGACAGGCTTATATATTCCCTACTGAATCACAATGATACTGCTTCTTCTTCTTTGCGAGTCTCTCCTAATCACTTCTGATTCTGCCTGTAGGGCTTCAATAGCGTCTTCATCATCAGCCACCAAAGGTCTTCCTCTGAACTCATCTTCGATCTGCTGTAGTGTCTTCCCTTTCGTCTCCGGCAACAAAAACCACATGACCGTGAAACATTGGACCAGCACTGCTGTATGCACCAGGTACGTTCCATGCAATCCAATAGATTCCACAAGACCTGGAAAAGTCTTTACAACGAGGAAGAACGTTGTTGATAGAAATGACAAACTAATCGTTGCACCGATACCTCTGTATTCTAATGGGAATACTTCTCCACCGATCACGTTAGGCAGAGGAATAATGCCCGTGGCGATCGTGAAAATTTGAACATTGAACAGAACTGCTGGCAACCATAACGCAGAGTACGATAACATGCCGTGAGATCTAAAGTATGCATAGACAGCAACAGCCAACTGGCTGACTATAGACAACGATACGGTCGAGAACATCATGGTTTTTCTCTTGAATCTGTTTATAAAGAATACAGCAATCACGTTAGATATCAATCTTTGAGTATCAAAGAATATCATCCAGAAGTGAGCGTTTGCATCGTTTCCCATCACCAAAGCTATAATTACAGTCGAATACGCCGCCATGGCAGTAGCCCCGGCGAAGTTGGACATTATGTACGCATGGATCATCAAAGTTATAGGTTTCCAGAACTCATTCTTCACAGCAGTTGATGTTGCAGCTTTAAGTTTATTCTTTTCGGGCTTTTTAGAGATTCTCTTTTCTATTATTCGAGCTTGGATCATTTCTTCCAACTCTTCTTCTTCGCCTTCTCCTCTTAACCAATGGAAAACCTCTCTACATTCTTCGTACCTTCCTTTATCTGCCAGCCAGCTTGGAGATTCTGGTGAGTATATGGTCATGACCAGACTGGCAAAGGGGCAGAATATGAGAATTAATGCAGTGACCTGCCACGTGAGGAAAGACCCCAGTAGATGGACGACGAAGATGCCAAAGGTCTGTGTGAGCGAGACAGTGGCGAGGAGAGCACCACGATACTTGGGGCTGGAGTATTCTCCGATGAGAGATGAGCGGAGGGGTGACATCATGCCAATCGCCAAGCCGAGGAATATTCTACCGATCAACAGCTCCTGAAAAAATACCGTGATTTCACTTTTGTGAATATTGTTTGTAAGATTTTGAGAGATAAAAAGCTCATTGCAAGTTTGTATTGATAGATGTAGGTACGTTTTATATTTTCTATTATTTGAAAGTGATGATTATTCCTAGCCGTTATTGGCTATGGCTACCTTTTCTGTTCGTTAGCTGCAGGTTTAAAATTTGAAAGTAGTCAACTAGGAAAAGACGAATTAACTTCAGTAAGTAATTACTACTTAATTAGAAAATAACGACGCCTTACGATTAAATTATAGTCAAGTTGGCAGTTTGAGCTGAATTAGGGATCTGACCAAAGCAACGGTGGATCTATTCAGAATGGGTTCGAAGTACATTTCCACCGAGCACGTTACGTTAAGGGATCGAAAGATTCCTTAAATAAATAAATAACTTGTTTTTTTTTATATATTTAGTTATGTTGTCTAGTAATGAAATTTGATTATACTTTATTTACACTTCTTCTGCTAACGTTACTTTTAAGGTAAACTGACTTTAAATGATAAAAATAAATCGTGGTTCAATGTGGACCTCGGGCATCGTGGTCCTGCGGTAGTAACCCGGGCTAATTTGGTAATTAATTAAGGAAAGTTCATCGTGTATACCTAAACTAAAAAAGCCAATACTGCTTTGTGATACCTACGTAGGTACCAATACATTTTGAGTACAATTAAGTTGTACCCATAAATAAATCTAACTAATTTTGAGAGCGGACAATACGCGACCATACATTACATTATTAAAATTAAGTGGTCAACCTCTACCCTGTCAGATGCCAAAAACCAAAAGCGTTTGTTTACTATTTCGTCATCAACAGCCTGAAGACATCCACTGCTAAACATAGGCCTTCCCCACAGAGCGCCACATTGAGCGGCTGTTTGGCTCTTGCATCCATCAGCTTCCCGCGGTTGTAACCAGATCATCGGTCCACCTAGAGTGGTCTACGCTGCGTCTTATAAAGCTATAATTATATCGGTCACTTTAGTTTTTATGCCACTTCACTTTACTAAATCACTTTAGTTATTTATTAATTACTTAGTTATTAAAAAAAAGTACTTCGAACGTGGAAGCCAGGGTAATGATGGTCCACCCGATGAAACCTGGCATGGTGACGGCGAAGTGTGCAGCCTTTCGACCGTAGCGGCCCATGATCGCCGGCGTGATGAAGCTGCCGAGGAGTTGTGGTATGCCGATTACTGACGCTGGAAGGAAGAAGCAGGGAATCAAACGAGAGCATGTGACGTGAGAAATAAACTCATCATCATCATCGTCATCATCATGAACAGCCTGAAGACTGCTGAAACATACGCCTCCTCTCACTATGAGCAGCTGTTCGTCTCCTGCAGTCATTGGCTCCCCGCGGCTTTCACCAGATCTTAGTGGGCGGAGCGGGCTTATGCTGCAAGTAGCCACTGCCCTGTAGAAATTGACTACTTACCTACAAACAATTAATTGCAGAGTCTACTTGAACTCCCGAATTTTTGCTTTTAACAGCCCCCATGTATGTAGGTACCTACTTGCGTATATGTCGCATTTTTCAATTACCTAATCTTGACTAAATCTGGGATTTTTGTCGTCGGCGTTTTTTGATTGGTGGGGTATTTCCCCCAAAAAGAGAGGAAGGTTGCTGCCATGATATGACTTGGACCACCCCATTCTCTTTCCATGGTTGTGGTAAGAGCTGGCTAAGGGTATGTCCAAGGCATGGGCAGACGGTCTGCATTACCTACCATGTAATACGCTTGCCAAGCGATAGTGAGAAGCCTTTGTCTTGAAAACTCTTAGGTAGGTACTAGGGATAATGACCTACCAATCCATGATCCTGCACTGGTTGTCAGCGTGATGGCAGTACTTGGCTCCTTTAGCTGAGGCAACAGTATTGCAGGGTAGCCGATGGTTGCGCCATGGCCTATGATGTTGCAGCCCACCGAAGCCGTCACGAAACACTGGAAAGTGAAAATAGACTTAGGCCTCGGAACTTTACTATATTCGAGTAAAGTTCCGAGTTGGCTAGCCACCACGTAATGTCACTTGTAACTGCAATAACGAATTTCAGAATGTCTGAGTAGCGCTAGCCGACCGTAAATCAGGCTGCTACTTACAGGACACATCAGCTGCCGATTAGTACGGTTAACCGACGGCTATAGCAAAACTTGTTGCAATCTCGCATGTGTTTGTAATTTATTATTATAGTTTGCATGCCACAAATACTGAGATCTACGGAACTGTAAACTACCAACCCTGTTGATTACGCTACTGCTATAAAAACATCGACTATTCCTGTTTCTATTTCGAGATCAGATAGTTATGAATATAGAAATCATTGTATTTAATTAGTAAAACAGTCCGCTCAGAACCGTAGAAAGCCGATGGATACTAGAGGCTAGCAGCCGCTCAAAGTAGTGCTCTTTAGAGGAGACCTATGTTCAGCAGTGGACGTCTTCAGGCTGATGATTATGATGATGATGACTACTAAAAAGTTTTTGTTCAATTATAATATGTTAAATACTTATATAATATTATGATATTTTTGTTTGTGTTGTGTTAATTATTATTATTGCGTCAAGATAAAACAATATTTTAGGTACCTATAGGTATTACTTATTACATTTCCCGTTGAACTAAACAATGTAATCTAAATTCGTATTACATTCCTCATTACATTAATTTAATTAGTTGATACCCTTTTTTGTAAAGGTACATCCTTACCTACTTACTGTTTTTAGGTAGGGAATAAATACACTTTGAAGGGCATCTACCGCACCACAGCATATAGCTGGCACATAAACATGTCAAAAAAAATAAAAAACGAACCCAAAATGGCGTCACTGACAGCAGTCAGGATGACTATTGAACGAACGAAATGAACAGTTGACGTTGCTACAGATCACCCTAAATTTTTACACACTGAGTAGCTGATCGAAACTCTGTTTTCGTTCGTGAAACTGGGAAGAACTACTCGACGCCTTTACGTCCCGATCAGTATTACTCACTGGCCAGCCAACTCGGAACTTAACTCGGATATAGAGAACCACAGAGCAAAAAAAAAACGCTTCCCCTCTACATAGAGGCGCCTTTTCGACACTTCTCATACAATTCAAGCGTGTCAGGTATTACAATGAAACCTCTATGGTTTACATGCGCAGATGACATATATAGCAATTGTCTTGTCATTAGTGCCACTGCTGTCAGCAAAACGTGCTGTGGGTTGAGTCGATATATTTATATCGATAGTTTGATATGAGTTAAGTACGTGGTAAGGTACCTCTTACCTGATTGTATCATTAGGTACACTTTAGTACCTACCTATATCTTTTGTGCCTTTTGTGCGTATTTGTATGTGTAATAGTGTTATTTTATTCTATTATACTCTATTCTGGGTCGACAATGGCCAGCCGATAAACATACCGGTGTAAATCTAAAATAAATAAAATTTAATGTATTGGTATTGGTAGGTACGTCATGTTCGCGTCACGGCTATACAGTCCACCTCTCAACTATTTTATGGCAAATGTAATGTGTGTAAGTATAGAGGTAGTTTATCGTCAGTTTATGGTTATAAAGATTAAGTTTATAAGCAAATCCGATAGGCGTCCAAAGTGAGGATTTATGGGGGAGGCAGTGTTTAGCAGTGGACGTCTGCCGGCTGATGTGTGATAGTATAATTATATCTATAAACTAAAGTTTGAAATATGTCGAAATAGAAGAAACATAACAAGTTATAAAACGAAAAAATATATTATAACTCCAAATACATAGGTAACACGTTTTGCTGATGATTCATCAGTATTGTTGCGTCATGTTTCTTTTTGATAGAATTCATCTGAAAATATAATTTTCAGATGAATTTTTAGGAA
This sequence comes from Ennomos erosarius, assembly GCA_963580505.1. NCBI lineage: Eukaryota > Metazoa > Arthropoda > Insecta > Lepidoptera > Geometridae > Ennomos > Ennomos erosarius. The sequence goes on along the minus strand of OY757002.1, from coordinate 9,265,832 downwards.
AAATAATAATAATATTGAGTATCATTGAGGTGTTGTAGGTAAACACTTATTTAATAGAAGGTAGGTCCTTAGTTTGGCAGTAAATAAAGGTAATTTTTCAGCTCACCATGCGATGTATATTTTAATTTACAGCTATTTACAAAATAAAAAGCAAGTGAATTTTTTCATTCAATATCGACTAAGACGTAGATTCTTACGTAGAATTAATGAGATCAGTTGTCCTTAGCAACCAAGAGCAATGATTTTCTATGAGGCTACCATGGATGAAATAAAAAAAAGAAGGATTGAGTTTTGATTGACATCGAACTGAAGCCCAAAATGGCGGACATATTACATATGTGTGTCAGCTGAAAGTAGGGCGACCGGCTGCATATGATGTGAGCGTGTGCGTGTTCCGCTCGTACGTACGAAGCGTTCCGGCTTCCTAAGGGAGCTTCAGTTTCGGATCAGACGGGATTCCCTCCTTCTTTTTTTAATAGCTCCATGGAGGCTACATGAAAACTCTTTCATGGGCGAGCACGCCACATCATTATAATGTCCTCATCAAATAATAAATGCGGATAAGAGAAATTATAGTCATCATCATCAGCCCGTAGATGTCCACAGCTGAACATAAGCCTCCCCCAGAAAGCGCCAATTAGAACGGCTGCTCGCCTCCTGCATCCATCGGCTCCCCGCGGTTTTCACCAGGTCATCGGTCCACCTAGTGGGGGGAATTTATAGTACCTCGTTAAAAATAGGATAGAGTTTCAATGTGGGAATAGCGTCAAAATATAAACGTATATGGTTAGACATTTTCATAAAACATTCAGCTTCAAAATGCTGAGAGCAAACCGTATCATGTTTTTGAGGAAACTAATTGCACTGTCCAGTTGCGAATATCTATTTATCTTTTATATTAGGATCTGTAGGAAACCTAATAAACATAAAAGATATTAAAAGTTTAATTAGTAGAAGTCAATTTAACCACAAAATAAATTGAAAACTTTTAAAACTTATTGTAACAAATTTCCCGATGGCATAATAGAAACTATCGATGTATCGATAATTATAAGGTTAACCAACGCATTACATCACTATCGGTACTTCTGCCATAGGGTAAGTTCGCCGGTTTTGCGACCACTTCCTATATCCGATCATTTAATGTACATTTGATGAAAAAATATAAAAAATAAAAAGCTTGCGGTGAACACATCTCTAAAATATATTATGCCTACACAATTATGTCCAAATAGGTTCAGTTTTGTAACAAATATTATACGAGAAATCCCCAATTCTATTTTAAAGCTTTGAAGCTTAAAAGCACATACATTTTAACTGCCAGTTTTCGACCACGTTTATCCACCATATGGCATAAAAACTTCAGATACCCAAAATCGCTCGTGGTCGAAAACTGATCCAGCTGCAGAAAAATGCTATTCGACCGCAAAAGCAAACTATATCAAAAACATTATAAATACGTATTTATTTACATATAAAAGTACATAAATAGTCGATTACTTTGTAAGGTTAACTAATTAGACCAGACACGATTAAAAAAAACGATTAATGCTGGTGGTCGCAAAATAGGCGTGACCAACTGATCGAACCATCATTAAATATTTCTCGCCCAGGGTCTAATGTGGGCTGGCTTTATTACGAAAAAAAAGTAGCGTATTTAGTTTGTAAACATTACTATGTTTATAAACTACGTTAGCCAATATTTTTTTGTTATAGCTGAATTTTTCAGCCATATCCTTAAATAAGTTTTGGCGGTCTCAGTAAGAAAAAAGATCATGCTTTTTTATATGAGTAAGTGCCTCAAAGCTGGAGAAATCATGAAAATACAAGACAGAGGATCTAAAGAAGCCTTTCTGATCATTGTTTCTATCATTTATTTACCACATGCAGTCAGGCACCTACGTCTTTCAATTTATAGTGGTAGGAAACTAGCGAAAAAGTGGTCGTAAATATAATTTACTGATCGAAAACTAGCAAAATAGTCACTATTAGCCTTTGGTTTAGATATTATAAAAGGGTGGGTTATTTTAAAAAATGATTGATAATCTGATAAAAATATAGAGTATAATATTTGAAACGTAGCTTAGTAGCATCAAGTCAAAAAATGATACTGGTACATTTTATTATGCATCCTAAACTTGACAACTCCACTAAGTGGTCGGAAACTAGCGAAATTACCCTATAATATCAAACTGACACAGAAGAGTACCCCGTACCGAAGTTCGGCAGCAATAATATGATTAATTTCGTCTCTATATAGAGGCGAAGCGTCATTTGTTTCATAGCTCTGTGTAGAGAACGAAGGCCTTAATGTAACTTACCTACTTAATAGGCGTTGAAGTTTTGTTTTTACTTTCTTTAGAGACTACGTAAATAAACCACGTCTAAATATACCTAAAACGAAGTGGCTATGGCTAATTAACGTTTTGAACATAGGACTTAATTTTTACCTAGTTAGGATAGTAAAATAATAAAAAAAACATGAAATGCTGTTCGTAGGCGTCTGACCGGTTTAAATACTTTTAGATGTTTTTTTTTAAACTTCAAAACAAAACAAACAAAATTTGGAACTAAATTTATAAGTTAACACCCGGCCGTAGTTCTGAAAAAATTCTAGGCCTCTTGGTTGTGACGCCTTAATCAGCTTGAACTTAAGGCTTCTGCGGTGTTGCCACAGTTTCGCCAATGTCGAAAACATACGATGGAGATTGATCAGTGGATGTAGAATCTTGGTCGATTAAGCATCGAATCTGAGTTTTATCTGGAAGCAAGAGACTAGCTCATCATCACGTCATTCGATTAGATAGAAAAAACTGTCACGTGAGGTTTTTGCAACTTTTCATTCATTAATCGTCCGCAGAATGAATAGTTTGATAAGTTAATGAAGGGAACTGATCTGAGTCATAGCCGTAGTAGTGATTAAAGCGTTAGAAAAAAATTACAAACTTGTTTCATTAACGGGGAAATCCAACTCCTTGGCTCTTTCATTTTTCAGCAGTTTTCACGCGTTTCTTCCATTACAACACATTACATATACACTGCACTTCACATAAATAGGTAAAATGTCACAGCATTCTTTTAAAGAGGTCTTATCTTACTTAATCTTCGTAGTATCTAGATGACTAGTGTTTTCGTTCACGGCGGCAAAAACTTATACTAATATGGTAAGAAATTCTTAAACAATAAATTTACTTGGGCGATCTGTGCCGTTATCTAATTATACCATTATTCTTTTAAGTATGATCATTAAATATAGACTAGCCAAATAACACGGTGAATTCAGAATGATCGGTCATTTGTACACGGTTCGTAGTATGACCTTGCTTTTTAAATTGTTCGGGTTAGCTGCAACTTCGCACTGCAAAAATTCAATGGAATCGAAACAGAGCGATACGTGAGAGCAATTTATTTATTAATACAGATTTCTAGTGTTAGGTCAGGGATGGCCACACAGCGTATATCGAGCAGTATTGTTGTGCAGCAGTGTACTTCTTTTGACAGTTAGTTCTTAAAATTGTACGTACGTACCTACATTATACACACTTGTGGTTGTATTTTTATTAATTTCTTACCTAAGTTCCGTTATTTAAAAACCGATTCAGAAAATTATTTTTCTATTTGTGTGTTATCATCATGATTAACAGCCTAAAGACGTCCACTACTAGACATAGGACATAGACTTCCCCCGAAGAGCGCCACTTTGAGTGACTGCTCGCCCCTTGGCCATCGGCTCCCCGCAGCTTTCACCAGATCGTCGTTCCGTTAGTGGGGGGCTGGCCTACGTGTCTTCCTATTCGTGGTCACCACTCGAGAAACTTGCTTCCCCATCGGTTGTCAGTTCGACGAGCTAGGTACTTGAGAGTGTATAAATAGGTAAGAAGTATTATTTTCAAATCGGTCAGTAAGGCTCAAAATTTCTTCAAAACCGTCAGTATTTTTGTTCCCCTGGTGGATGGTTCATAAAATGTATACAAAAATAACAGCAAATAGAGATACCATATTACTCAGATTTCTTGTCGGCTTGGAGCCCTCTGTTTTAAATTAATTAGTTATCTATACCTATACGCATTACAAACACACGTACATACCTACCTACGCTGTTATTTCTTCATTAGGTATAAGATAGTTGTAGGCAAGATTATCAAGTTTGGAATTGATAAAACTAATGCCTTGGAATATCCACTATCTACAGAGCGATTGTAGCTACTTGTAAATAATAAAATGATTGATATAAAGTGCAAAGGGCACTGTAAGAACCCCCTCTTTCTAACCCCCCTATTCCCCCCTTAATTAATAATTATAATTGCATCTTTAATTTCCGGAACCTAAATACCTAAGTTTAAATAAACTATAAATTGAATTTAAATAACCGCTAACAATCTAATACCGTTGAAAAGAACCTAGAAGTAACCTAAGTTTGTTGTATGTTCTAGATTTGTTATGGCCAAGTGATCGTCTCCTAATAGTGGTAGAACCCTTACGTTGTGATAATGTAGTAATCCAAATCCTTTTAAAGTAATGAGACAATTCCTAACTAACACTTAATCAATACACGGATAATTTAATAGAATGGAATTTCTTTATTTTACTAAGCTTTGCAATCTGAACCTATGATGAACGCTAATCCTATATCTGCTGGAAATATCGAAAACGTAGATTGCTCCAAAACAACTCACATTAACCTAATTTAGAAAACCTGAAGTACTTCCTATAATTTAACTTCAGAACCATACTTCAAGTGTATATATCAGGATCTCTAAACGAATACTACCTAAAAATATAGAATCCAAATTTAGCCCACTACCAACTTTTCAATCCACGATTCCCCACTAGTACAAAAATGTTATCATTTCTACCGGAAATGCTTACAACTCGTTGTTTACAACTTTAGCCCACTACCAACTTTTCAGTCCACGATTCCCCACTAGTACAAAAATGTTATCATTTCTACCGGAAATGCTTACAGCTCGTTCTACCATTTCCTTACGCCTATTTTAACCATATTAGCGAAGTCATGATAAACCTCTTCTGCTTATCATGACGCCGTCTACTGAGCCCCAATTCCTAACTATAAATTAATGCAAAATCTAAATCTGGTTTATTTAAAGTGGCCATCTACGATGATAGTCTAGAATTCGTTACCCTAACTTTCCTACGTTGTATTCTATATTATAGATTAATAAATAAAAACATAAGTAAAACTCAAATTATTTATTAAGAAAGTTATTTCAAACGATTATGAATTTAGAATTTACTTTACCAGAATACTTTTATTGAATTTTAGTACTCAGAATATATAATTAAATGTTAGAATTATTTTGTAGTTCAAAACTAACTTTGAGTTTTAAAAATATATCCGGAAACTTCGATTACTCCTGATTGAGAAGAAGCCCAAAGAAACTCCTCAGGGTTTATCTTTTTTGTTATCATTTTTTTTAAATTCTTTTTGGTTTAACAATATTTGATTTTACAATAATTATAAGGTCGAATTACGATGCTATATAACATTTTGGAAAACTGTAAATTTAGAGTTAATACTTCTATCGAGATTAAATACTATTATCTATGAGATATACATGACCTTTTTAAATAAGTTTCGATGAATGACAATCAGACATGTCTTGCTAAATTCTCCTACAAAGAAGAGCCCGTAGGTTATGTATTATGCGCAAACTCGCCGTGTGGAACCTCTGCTCCTCTCTCGAAGATTCGGCCGACATGAAATGGAGATTAATAATGTTGAATAAAAACTCAGGACATTTATATCGGAGTAATTACACAATGATAATAAGTTGTATGCTGAGCTGAGCCGGGATCTGTTTCTGACATCGTGCAATATCGCTTCAGAGTATAATTAGTATATTTATATAAGTTTCTTATTTTATGTTCCGTGTTATATTGTTCCTTTCGCGATATTGTGTGTCGGAAATAAAGATCATTTCGTTTCATTTCATTTATTCCTAATCGTTTCCATACCCGTATTTATTGATATTATAATAATACTATGCATATATTTTGTATACTATAGACATTGAACCGTTTATGAATTCTCAGGCTGACTTTGCTTCTCCTGAACTTTCATAGAAATCATCCATATATCTAAGACGCATTTCAGTATAATGAAATACGCTAAAGTTATGTTTGATCCGTAGAACAAAGTGTATGTATTGTAAGTTGTAAATATATTATTGATATCAATTATCAACAAAACGTTATTCTCATTCGAATTTATACAATTAGCTATCCTATCCGTGTGGTAAGGAGTCACTAACAAGGTACTGCTTATGCTTGACCCATATAAATACGAAGGACAATAATTAACTATTGAAAAATATTATAAAGTTCTAAAATAAAAGTTAATGTTTTTATTGAAAATTCATTAAAACAATGTCAAATCTAAACTTCACCAAACTGAACTATGCCCATAGATTTGAGATAAATAAATATATTGCATCTTATCTTATAAGATCTTTGCCTATCTTAGACCCTCAATATCATCATCCTGAAGATGTCATTATCATCAACACCATCATCATCATCACCAGCATCATCATAAACCTATGTCACACTGTGCAGCCGTTAGTCTTCCGCTTCCTTCGACTACCCACGGCTCTGACCAGGTCAAACCTCATCATCATCATCATCACCACCATCATCCTGAACCTATGCCACTCTGTGCAACCGTTAGTCTTCCGCTTTCATTGGCTTCCCACGCTCTGACCAGGTCAAACCTCATCATCATCAACATCATCACCACCTTCATCATCATTATCTTGAAGGCGTCCACCTAGTGAGGAACTGGTCCAAGCCGCATCTTCCAGCTCATAGTCGCCACTGACTTGTTCGAGATAAATACCTTTTACCTATTACGGAAGACCTTAATCTAATTTCCCCGTTTTTACGTTATAGGCGCATGAAAACATTACCTATTTTGAATTTACTAGAATGATATTCAAATACGCTCGTGATACTTACAATAAATAAATAGGGAATAGATTTCCTCTCCACCTCTGTATTTCCTTCATGATCCGACGAACGAAAACTCTACCTGCTTTTGTTGAATCCATGACAACATTGTATGCTATTGTATGATAAAATTAGTATGATAAATATACATCAAAGTATGCTTCAATTTTCATGCGGGAATAAGATCTTCGATCATCTCCGTGATCACAACAACAACCTGCTAAGAAAATAATTATTGACTAATACTAAAACGAACTACAACATTATTCCCAATAATTTTCCAGTTAGGATTAAATCAAAAATTATCACATAAAATCTAAAATGAAAGATCAGTATTCAAATACATTCACGATATTTTTAATCATCGCGTGGAATAAAACTTTCATCTCCTTCGTGAATATCGCTTAACTTCCACCGGCTAAGGAAATGTGCAGTGAATAACACTAGCTTCCCTTCTACATTAAAATCCCCTACCATCATCAGACCTTCCGCCTAGAGTGATGTCCACGATGATCTTGTGCTACAATAAGCATCTACACTCATCATCATCTAAGCTCCTGCCGACTAGGAAATATGCAAAGAATAGCATTGGATTTCCCTTCTGTACATTAAAACCATCTGCCATCATCAGATCATCCGCTCAGCGTGATGTCCACAACGATATTGTCCTACAATAAGCATTTTCACTCAACATCAACCTACAAGGAAAGCTCTACGCATTCCGTTCTATACATTAAAACCTTCTACCATCATCAATCCGCCCGCTCGGCGTGTTTCCCACGACGTTCTTATTCTACACTAAGCATCTGCACTCAACATCAACTTACAAGGAAAGTCCTAAGCTCTCCAGGGAACATTTTCATAACTGACATCTCAAAATCTTGGGTAAAACTAATTACTTCGCAAATACTAGCTACGAAATAATGTAATAACTTCCCTCAGTTGATATCGGTTCATATCAACTTCTTGATTCATATTTTCCTCTGATAGGTTCCCATAATTCCTAGACCTCTCCACTCCTGTTGGTAATACCTGACTTTGTCAATCTTCCTTTTCGTTATAAATTTTGGTAATTTCTAATATGAAAAGAAAATCCCCCGTTTTTCCTCTATTCCAGTCGTAGCACCGTTCACACATTTTTCTGAAAAATAAAATCAGGATAAAACTATATTTTTTGCCATCTTTCTTTTTCATTTTTCAAGTAAAACTCTCAAAACCAATCCGAAAATCTTATTTTAAAAGTGTTTGACACATCCTAGAGTGCCAGCTCGCGATTAAGTATGAACCTTTTTATTAAGGAGTTTTTATTCTATCTACTATTACCTCATTTTACGTTTAGATAACTACTTTTACACCTATCTCTATGTCCTATACCAGTTAATGCAGTATCAAACGAATATTTGCTTTATTTTTGGATTATTATTTACTCGTAAAATTATTTGATTTAAGTATATTTATAATTGAGAAAACTTTCTAATATTTGTGACGTCACGAGACACCCTGGATCGTTACAGCACCAAAATGAATAGGAGAAATTGGCGGTAAAGAAAAAAATACATAAAGTTCACTTTATTGTAAGTCTCACTTACAATAATTGATTTGCAATTTTCCGTACCTAAGTTACAGTATACCTAACTACCCGGAGCTACAGCACCCACTAGGTGGACCAATGAACTGGTGAGAGCCGCGGGGAGCCGATGGATGCAAGAGGCAAGCAGGCGCTCAAAGTGGCGCTCTTTGGGGATGGCCTACATTCAGCAGTGGACGTCTTCAGGCTGTTAATGACGATGATGACAGTACCCAAATGAACTAACTCTACTGTTAGAATAGACTATTTTGATTTTTGAGCTGCTTGGAGCTATTTGGTGCTGTTTTAGACCCGGTTAGGTCTGTTGGAGCCTGCGATTTATGTATAAGCAAGCCACAATATTGCGGAATCTGACAATTTTATTCTTTGTAACTCGCTGCGATTATTTATCTATACTTATAAAAGGTTACTCGTATTGCTCGATCAAGACAAATGAAGACAAAATGATATGTTTTTGGGATTTCATCTTTTGTTTCACTTCCTAGACTGCTAGTGCTGAATCTATGTATAATATTATGTTCTTACCAAAAAACTGATCACGATTTTTTTAATGAACCTGGTGCAGCGCCAGCCCAAGGGTAGAGCAGAGCGAGCGGTCGCTCTAGGTGCCAGAGGTGAAGGGGCGCCAAAATATCAGCAGACGCAAAAAAAAAGTACCATGGGCCAGGAGCCATGGCGAGTCAATTCAAGCGCACTTCTACACAGCATATCTTATTTTTCTGAACTCCCCAGGACCATGATAAAAAATTTTCGCGCTCGCTTTGCTCGCGTTTTTCTTTTTTGTGTACCCCTATTACAGTGGTGTTCAGTTCTTCAATCCAACATTCTGATTTTTCGCGCTCACTTTGCTGGTGTTGCCGTTTTATGTTATGGCGTTGCCGTTGCGTATTTATGGTGTATTTTTCTGAAATCTACCAGGACATGATTATAAAATTTTTGCGTTTTTTTATATTATACCCTATCCTATCACAGTGGCGCTAATTCTACAGTCCAAACGCTCCAATTTTTCGCGCTCGCTGTACTCGTGCTGCTGTTTTACGAGCTTTCCTATTATTCTGATTAACCAAAATACTACCTGATATAAAATACTTTATTACTTTGATCGCAATACTATAGTGGTAGCCATATTTTATACAGAAAAGGCACAGCCCCCTTACTCATACCACAGACTACAATCCCTTGTCCTAGTTAAAGTCTTACCAACTAACCATAGATAACACACTACCCATTCCAAACATATTTTTCTAAAATCTTTCAGGACATGTTGCAAAAAATTTTGAACTTGCTTTGCTCGCGCTTTGCGTTTTAGTATATATATTTATTATTATTATTCTATAACAGTGGCGTTCATTTCCGCAGTCCAAACGAGATTTTTTGCGGTTGCACTGCCAGTTTACGATCTTCCCAGCAGTTATTTTGATTGAGCAAAATCACTACGCATTGCATGCTTATTTAACAGAAATCCGCCAGGACATTTCTAAAATTTTCGCGCTCGCTTTGCTCGCGCGGTTTTTTCATGCTAACGTTCAGTACGATGCAAGCATTGGTCCGGTGAGCCGCACGGGCGGTGACTCGCGCCGCCGCCGTCCACCGCAACCACCGCGCCACTGCCACCGGACACTAGGATGTTGGCCAAGTGACGGTAGCCCCAACCGAAGAGCCAGGTGACTAGCGTCATATGAGTGAGGTCCCGCAAGAACCGGCGGCGCTTGTTCAGGAACCGATCCACGCAACCACTGCGCCGGCGGAGCGCACGGCGCAGCGTGTCGCGCGGCACGGCGGCACAGGCCGCAGCGAACTGCGGCACCAACATGGGACCACTCACTGCCGGGACATCTGGGACCACAGAACATACATAACTACACCTTGAGCTAATTGCTGCAACTAATAGAAAAACCAGTGGAAAGGCCCTGAATGGCTTACGACCTACGACTATCAAAAAACCAAGGTACGACCTATATACGTCACTGATGAAAAACCAAACAACCAAAACCAAAACACTTAAATGTCAGCGTCGTAACACCTAAGACCTATGAAACCATACGTGATTTGATATACAACCACAGTGACGTCACACGAGCGACACGCGTCATAGCATGGATTTTACGTGTTATTAGGTCACGACATCAAAACAAACCATCTTATCTAACCATACCAGAGCTGAGAAAAGCTAAACATATTTTGATAACTCGCGTTCAACAGTCGACATTCTCAGATGACATTCAAACTATTTATAACAACTATGTATTTAGTAATATGTATAAATACTATTTGAATATCTTAAATAATAAAGTAGATAGTTCTGAGGTACTTAACAAAATTTCCCTTCGTACTCCAACATTTAATTCACGCCATACGCCACTTCTTTCTGTTCCGTTAGCCAGGACAAATTACAAGCAAAATACTTTCTTCTGGAGAACATCTTCATTTCTTAATGACCATTTAAAGACTAATAGTGATATTGACGTTTTCTTTGATGGGGTGCGTTCTATAAGGCAAAAACTGGCAGCTGATTTCTTCGGTTCTCAAACTTAGAAGTATTGTTTCATTTAATTACATTATCGGTAGGTTTATTTATCTGCTTCATGTTGACTTCTCTATCTACTACGGATTTCTTGTATATGTTTTTTCTATAGGTGGAAACTTGTAATTGGCCTAGTTTATTTTCTATAATTATGTTACTTTCTATTGTTTATTTGGCTGTAAGTTTTCCTATGATGAAATAAATAAATAAAAAATAAATAAAAAACCATTCAAAAACGCAACCAAGTTAACACCAAAAGCTAGTTGTTTCAGCTAAAGCCCTTCATCGACTGTGAAGGCCTATTAAGAGTCGGTGGCAGAATAAGTAGTGCGAACATTGATGAGAAAATGATGCACCCCCTGATCCTCCCTCACGACCATCATCTCACAGATATAATCATTGACCAAGGTCATAAAATGACCTACCATGGCCATGGGGGTGCTCGTTTGACTCTGGCATGGCTGAGACAACAATATTGGATTTTAGGTGGAAACAACGCTGTTAAAAAGAGGCTACGGAATTGTGTCACCTGCAGGAGACATGATCCAGTAAAGCAAGACCAAATAATGGGAGATTAACCTTCTGCAAGGACAAATGCTATCCGTCCTTTCTACCACACCGGAGTTGATTTCACAGGATTTGTAGACATCAAATCTTCCAGAGGTCGAGGGATCGCTACCACCAAAGGATACGTCGCGGTCTTCGTGTGTATGGCAACGAAGGCTGTACACCTCGAGTTGGTCTCCGACCTCACTGCTTCTGCTTTTCTAGCCGCTTTGAGAAGGCTGGCCACCCGGCGGGGAGCACCCCATCACATCTATAGTGATAACGGCACAAATTTCATCAAAGCAAACCGAAGATTCCAGGAAGAATTTATAGACCTGAAGTCTACCCTGGATGACCAATTTTACACAGAGCTAACCAAAATGGAGATAGAATGGCACTTCAACGCTCCATCGTGGCCTAGTGCAGGTGGGCTTTGGGAAGCAGCCGTTAAATCTCTAAAATACCATCTTCGACGAGTGATAGGGGAGCACAAATTAACGTACGAAGAGTTTATTAGTGTAACTAGAAGGATGTCTTAATTCTAGACCATTGTGCGCCCTCAGTGAAGATCCCGAAGACAATAATTATCTCACTCCATCCCGCTTTCTCTCCAGCGGACCAGTTTTAACCATTATAGGAACGGAGAGAGACGAACGTACGAGATGGCAGCTGACACAAAAAATATACCAAGATATTTGGAAGAGATGGCGGAGTGAGTACCTCACTCAAATAACAGCACGTACCAAATGGCAAAAAACCAAAAGCAACCGAGAGATCGATGACGTCCCGCTAATCCATGATGCGAACCTACCAGCAGGGAAATGGGCTTTGGGACGGGTTGTAGAACTCCATCCGGGTAAAGATGGTTACGTCAGGGTTGTAACCGTGAAGACCAAAACGGGAAGCATCAAAAGGCCTGTCGTGAAACTATCTATTTTACCCACCAATAAAAACTAATCAAATCTACCTGTTCAGGATACGTTTGAAACAATAATCACAAGGTTTTATATAGGAAAATGCCTTTTATTTCGGCTTTACATGAATATTTTAAAATAATAATTTTTTGACATCTTCTGCCGGCCTGACATTGGCTAAGTGACGCAAAGAGTATTTGTTTGGCATAAACACTACCAGCATAACAACCACAACAAACCGCAAGCGCATCAAATAACAACAACACACGGGGACACAGCTAACCAAGTATAACACCTACCTATACCTTTATTGTGACCATTGTCCGATAGCGGTTATCAACCGCTTCCTCAGCGAAGTCCCAGATGCTGACATACATACTGACCCCATTAGTCGGCTTTATAAATATATATTGTTTTATCCATATAAGAACCTAGTGTAACAATGTGAATGTTTTGGCGTAGCTGTAAGTTCACAATTGCATTTATCAAATAAATAAATAAATAAATAAAAGAATATTATGCGGGCATCAAGTTACAACCGACCGACTCAGCAAGGTCGGCATCACATCGCTGGGGGAAGACTGTCTTATCAAAGTTACACAACAGCATTCCAATTATGTAAATCAGCAAATAAGACGATTGACTCAAATATGTGAGATGGAACTGGAGACCAGCACCAGCAGCTACGATGTCTATGCCAGTGACCAGTGCATTAATGTTAAATTAGGGCGTCCTAGTGATCAGCATAGCGATTCAGGAGACCTCAGCGCTGAGGCTCAGCGCTGAAGTCTCGATTCAACCAACTTTTATTTGAAAATAGAACGGAAATAGCGTCATCGTTTCTGCAAAAGGCATGAGCTAGGGGAGAGCTTTCCGTTCTATTTTCAAATAAAAGTTGGTTGAATCGAGACCTCAGCGCTGAGCCTCAGCGCTGAGGTCTCCTGAATCGCTATGCAGTGTATTAGTGTCAAAGCAAAGATCGATCAACGTAAAAGTGAATACGCTCGCGTAAATAGTGTTGAGTGCGCGTGTGAATAAAACCAATTCGCCTATTATTAGCCGCGTTAATCATCATTCACCTGCTGTTAAACGGCCGTGTCGCTTAACAGCAGGTGAACGACTAGCTCTTCACGTAATTCACTCTCATAAAAAAAAACATATCCTACCTTCAGTATTAGGTCCAAAGCCACTCCTACCCCGTACTACGGAAAAGGTAATAGGTAAAGAAAAAAAGAGGGAAGAAGGGAAAAGTAAGGGAAATTGGTGAAAGGATGAAGGTGAATGGATGGTGTTCGCGCACTTGCTTCCATTCGCCGATTCATCCATTCATCTTTTCCTTTATCTTTTTTACTCTTCCGTCTCTCTTCCTTTAGACTGATATGGCATATAAGTAATAAACCCGTGCGAAGCCAGGGCGAGACAGCTAGTTATAAAATAAAGTAGAATAAATACGGACAGCCTCCGTGGTGTGGTGGTTGAGCAAGTCGGCTCATAACCCGGAGGTGGCGGGTTCGATTCCCGCGACAGGACAAGTATTTGTGAAAAAAAAAGCGTAAATAATTGTTCTGTGCCTGGGTGTTGTGGGACCATGATCCTCGTAGTTCCTGGGTCCCTAGATACAGGGAATCCTAGTTAGGGTCCAGGATCTATGTAGGTGATCGCTAAGGGCGTAAAAAAATAAAATAAAAAAGAAATAGGTTAATAAAATAAAATAAACAAAATTCCTGAGTCTGTTTATTCAAGGAGGCGGTCCATAAAAGCGTATCTCCTGCTTCATACGCGGAGCTGCGCAAGAGCAAACTGTGGCGAAAGTGACGGATTGCATAATAGTCGCAAAAGGTGAGTGGTACAACTAGAGATGGGTAATCGACTATCGAAAAATTATGTAACATGACTGTTTTAAAAATAATCTTAATATGTTTTGAATTTGTTACATTGTAACCTACCTCACCTACATACACCACCTACGTCAAGTTATCGAACCATCGTAATATTATATGGAAGTTTATATTTCTTCTTTTGTATTCATACCCATATGATGACGGCCCGATAGCTCAGTTGGTAGTATTCCTGCCTTCTGAACTGAGGGCTGTGGGTTCGATTCCTACCCAGGACAAACATTTGTGTGATGAACATAGATGTTTGTTATGCGTCTGGGTATTATAGTGTATGCTATGTATGTATTTACAAACAAAAAAGTATATAAGTATTGTATCAGTTATCTGGTTCCCATAGTACAAGCTATGCTTAGTTTGGGGCTAGATGGCGATGTGTGAATTGTCCACAAATATTTATTTATTTATTTTAGTTTAGAAAACTTGTACTGTAAAATTGTATTAACCTTGTTACCGTAATTTTTAATGAAACGTAAAGTTTTATCTTTGTATGATATAAAATTATCAGTACCTTTAACTACAATTTAACCTTTGTGTTCGCTTATCTTTGAGAGTAATAAAAATAGGGCAGGGTATCAATTAAATCGGTTAATTATTATTAACTATTTTGCGCTCTTTTGCCACAGGTACGATCCTCCGTATGATGGTTGACAGAGAGATAGAGCGTTTATATTGTACGATATGCTGCACGACATGCCTTAATTTTAGTACAAATGTTTACGACACCAGAACATGCCAGCAGCCTCACGATGTTTTCCTTCACCATCCAAAAATGCCGCACATAACTGCAGGGCCAAGCGGGATTCAAAACAGAGATTTTAAAATCGCACGGGCTAACCACTGAGCCACACCAGCTCGTCAAAATACATAATGAATCTTAGCTTATTGATTTTTATTATTCTTTCTTTATATCTAGTAAACACGTATTTTGTAATAGGTTCTTACCTATTTCACCTATATCGATAATTTTAAGATCGATAAGTACTGCACATCCTTACGTTTTCTTATGTCATTTTATTTCTGTTGTTGTCAAGTTAAAACACCGAAGTGATTGTCAAAGTGAGTTTTTTATAACAGTAAAAAAATGTAAGTAATAAGAACTAGTGTTTTTTAAAAGTGTGTTAGAAAGAAAAGTGCAAGTGTGTTAAGTTAGAAAAACTCGTGCAGTTTTGTGAGGTATTTTACCCCTCATAACCAAATGCGTTTTTTATCAGACGATGTGAGCCGGTTGTGCGCCAAAAGGTAAGCGCCTACTTTTAAATGTTGCAGTGCCACTCTGTAAGTTGTAGCTGAATGAAAAATCATAGTATTTGAATTGATCGTAAGTTTGATTAGCCGGCCTGCCGGGTCATGGATCCTAATGAAGTCTTCTTTGAGTTCTTTATATAAATAAATAAATAATAAAAGTTTGCAAATACATACTTAAGTACATAGAATACAATATAACACCCAGGCACAGACATTTCAACTTGATAATTCTAAGAGCTGCATCGGTAATTTTAGTTCTCCTGGTAGGCACTTAGGTACTTAAATAAATATTTTAATGGCCAAAGCAAGATTTAATGGTGATAAGGCGTTTTTACTGTCAACTAACTATACATGCCAGTTAAAAATATTATGACGCGTGTAGTACCGCACAGTAAACATCTAGGAAACGCACCGTGCCAAGAATTGCTAACGTTCTTCAAACGAAACTCGGTTGTGGTACAGTCAGCTACATTAGCTAGGTGTACCTACAGTACACCTACACCTATACACCTATTTAGTAGAATACATAGAGAAACAAGGGTCAAAAGCAGGGTTAAAAGAGCCCTACGGGATAAACAACGCATTATCCAGTGCTACCGATTTGTATGATTTTTTGTGACTGCAGTGTTGATTTTTTTTGCTCGTTTTATAGATTGGTAGCAAACCAATCTATAAAACGAGCAAATAAATCTCGTTTGTTGTATGGAACCCCCCTTAAATATTTATTTTATTCTGCTGTTTAGTACAATTAAGTGTTTGCTGTTATAGCGGCAACAGAAATACATCATCTGTAAAAATTTCAGCTGTCTATCACGGCTCATGAGATACAGCCTGGTGACAGACGGACGGACGGACAGACACAAAAATGCAGTAATTACGTAAGAAATAATACGGCTAAGAAAACAGTGAGTTTGCCTTAACAGTGTGTAGCGACACATTTGTGATTATTTAAGCATTTCTGTAGAGCGACTGTCCGTGCACCCCCCCAGCCGGCAGTCGTCTCCATAGCGTACTCGCTAACGCCCGCGCATGTAACCAGTGGTAATTAAACCGATTATTTAGAACACAGTTTTGGTTGTGAGTTTCTTCTCCCAAAAGTAGATCGCGCTGCCCTGGACATACTAGTATTATAGGGTAGGGTCCCACCAGCGCGACAAGTGTAACATGCAACTTTTATTCCTATTCTCCCCACTGTCAAATATTATGTCATACTGGGAAGAAAATGCATTTACTTTTTATTTCTCTTTTCTCCCCACTGCACTGGTGGGAGTGAGCTAGTGGGAAGAGTGAACCCAGGTCCAAACCCTTCAAACCCCAGTCCTGCACCAATGACTTTTCAAGTTGCGTTACGCTTTTACAACAGTGTAGGAAAGCATTTTTTTTTCTGTTGACTGTACCTAGCCACAGCCAGTAACTGGGACGAGCGGCTGGCATTGCGCAGTTTCAAGGACAAACGTTTGGTTGTTGGCACAACACTACGCGACCATAATTAATTAACTTTTATAATACTATTTATCCATCGGCAGAGATGGATGCAGGAGGCGAGCAGCCGCTCAAATCCTATGTCAGCCATATGAATTATTATACATATTTTCAGGCAGTGGATGTCTTCAGGCTGTTAATGAAAATGATACTATTTATACTTTAAAAATACTGTTTGTGCCCGACTGTTTATGTTACATTTGAAAAAAGTTTCATTCATTTTCAAAGATTCACGCAGGTGAAAAATGCGGAGAGAAAAAAAGAAAAATGCGGGACATTTTGACGCACGTTTTTTTTTTAAATAATTGACATAAAAACCCAAAAAACACGGTTTACGCTATTCAGAAATGTGCAATAGGTATGCCTAACTCCAGTAGGTACTGTATAATATACCTAAATATTAAATTATCTATACAAATAGGTAAACAATAAATAAACTACTACAGTTCTAACAATCATGTAATAAAAGACGTGTATACAACACACTAACCAGTTACATGACAAAATAATAGGAAGTAACAAACGACCTCCGCACGCACACTCTAAATAGCACAAACAAAATAAACTGAAATGTGCAGCGTAACGCACACGCACCGAAGAATAAACCCTGTTTAAAATTATCCATTAAGGCAAAGGGTAGGGCCAGATAAACAAGCCGAAATTCGTTCAAAGCAACATCGATCGTCGTAGACTTGAATATAAATTATTATTCATCACCAAAAAACACGTAAGTATTTGCCCTACCCTGCGCCTTAATAAAAAGATAAAAAGGTTATAATCTACTGTCTTCAATAGACTTAATAAATGACGGAGTTCTAATGTATCAAAATTGAAAAATGTACAACCAAACTGAGTCCCCTATTTTTAGAGTTCCGTACTCAAAGGGTAAAGCGAACCCTATTAAGGCTCTGCTATCCGTCTGTTACTAGACTCTACCCATGTCAAGAACTGTGATAGTTAGAGAGTTGAAATTTTCACAGAAGATGTATTTCTGTGGCCGCTATAACAAATACTAAAAACAGAATAAAATAAATATTTAAGGGGGCTCCCAATCCCATACAACAAACGTGATTTATTTTCTCGTTTTTATAGATAATGGCACGCAACCGTTCGTGCGCGAGTCCGACTCGCACCTGTTTGTAGAGAAAATGGCTCAAATTCGTATTGAAGGCCAGCAATTCTCCGATCGATAAAAATTAATGAGACAAGTAAGCTATAATAACTAAATTTTAAATTTTAATCATCAGTCCTATAATACAAGGTGACCTTGAATTAGTATGTTGTCCCGAAATGGGGGAACTGGGACCACGATACCCAAGATGTGAAAGCCTTACTTAAAACTGGGTACTTCCAAACCCCCATGGTAAAAAATAAATCCACTCGCAATATTGCACGTGCAATCGCTACGAGAGTTAAAAAGATACCATAAATTCATTTCTAAACACAGGTCGTTAAACTCATTTACGTGTACTCGGTGAAGGACGAAGTTCAACCACCCAGCTGCGCTAAGGCTATTTTCGTACGTAAATTTTACATGGCAATTCTTCAATGAAAAACTATTAATTAAGTAAAGTTATACAAGATACATTGTCTACCTTGGGGTGTAGATTTAACCCCTTTCGGGATAACATACCAATTCAAGGTCACCTTTTATGTATATGTACAATAATATATTTGCCACGACATGGTTTATGTGATTAAGTATTGTTATCATTTTTTTATACTATCTAGGCTTTGATTTGATGACTCCCAAAACGTAAACAGATCTAAAATAGAGTAAGTTCACACATGAATAGATAAGTAATTTCGTTAAATTATTGCAATAACAGACAAATATTTCATTGGAAGCGATCACGTGATGGTCCAATTATTTTATCAAAGTGTTTAGTAAACATTCAACTATAGTGCGTCATGAGGAAATGATATAAAATGAACATAATTGTACCTACGGCTAAAGTAGGAATTCACTAAATAACTTTTATTTCATCAACAACAAACAATGTATTTTCTAAACATAAAGGCTAGCTCCGAATAGACCACCAAACGCATCCCATTTTTCAAAAATTGCCATTAGTGCCCATAAAATAATTAAACACATCAGTACGAGTTGTGGCACCACCATTGACATAAAGACGAGAAACATTATTTAGGGTTCCGTACCCAAGGGATAAAGCAAACTCTATTACTAAAGCTCCCCTAAGTCTGTCTATCTGTCTCTCTGTCTGTCCGTCTGTCACCATGATGAATCGTGATAGCTACAGAGTTGAACACTTTCACAGATGATGTAGGTATGTCTGTTGCCGCCTTAACAACAAATAGGTACTAAAACACAATAAAATACATATTAAAATAATATTAAATATTTCTAAGCATGAAGTTAATGTTTATTT
The DNA here is from genome assembly GCA_963580505.1 of Ennomos erosarius. Taxonomy (NCBI): domain Eukaryota; kingdom Metazoa; phylum Arthropoda; class Insecta; order Lepidoptera; family Geometridae; genus Ennomos; species Ennomos erosarius. The sequence goes on along the minus strand of OY757002.1, from coordinate 9,246,279 downwards.
CATAACAACGGCGACAGTTTTTAATTATAAAAACTTAAATAACATAATATTTATTTAATATTAATTGATCACGCCAATATGTTACCGAATATCTTCGATGGAGAAACTAGTGGACTGTATAGAAAATTTATGGTACACACAATCAAAAACAGGGCAAGGAGAAAGAGAAGATGGGACATGCAGCACATTCCTCTGAGAGCCCAGGGTAGGCTCCAGATCCTCCTGAGAACGGCGACCGCGGCGGGCCCGCCACACACACGAGATGCTGGTTTCCAAGTCCTCGATCACATCACCCAAAAACACTATGTCTGATTGCGTTAGCGGTAGGCGCCATTAATTTGTGGAGAATTACAAAAGCTCAATGCTTGACTGCGGGAGAATATAATTTTAACGAATTGGAAGCACAATTCGCGCGGGTGCGTCTGCGGCCATTTTTGCAAGACGACGAAGACTGTCTATGTTTTCTACAGTAGCCGCTAGAGGGCTACTCGGCGCTGCGGTAATACTTGCATGAATGGGTGGGAAATTGGAATAAAGGAATGTACCATAATACAAATTATTTTATCGTTAATTTAAGTTAAATAACTTGGCGTTACCAAATTAAATATTAAATAATAATTATCCCATACAATACAACAAACGTGATTTTTTTCCTTTTTTTATAGGTAATGGTACGGAACCCTATAGCCAGTTACTTTGTACGAATATGAAACGGAATTATTTTGGCTGTAGGTTTTTTGTACGTACCTGACTGAGCCCAATATCATGGACGAGAACTTCTAGTTCATCAACAAAGTTCTTTCAATCTGTAATGGCTTCTTGATGGGTACATGGTTTCATTATAGCGTCCACGTTAGAAGAATAATATTGTCCAAATCATCAAGCAAAATGTTTTCTGACCCTGAAACATCATAATAGGTACCTCATGAGTCTGCGTGCTACACCTTCGGCTACATCGTCGCTTTCCATCAGGTGAGATGTAGTCAAACGCAGGCTTATTCTACATAAAATAAAAAAAAAATTAAAAAATATCTTGGGCCTATTGGAATCGAATTCGATTTTGAATAATGAATTTTCTTCTCTCTCCTTATACTCCGTATACTGGACAGAAACAAAAAGGTATTGCGGCAGAAGGAACTAGGAAGCGGTGCCTACTTCAATCAAAACCACTCACATACCTAACTAATCCCTACATCCCTACATATAATAAATGTGTAATTCTGATGCGCTACGGAACACACACATAATGATGTCAAATCTAATTTATCCCATAGGTTCTATTGTTCAAAAAATATCGTAACCGCGATGCAGGACTACAAGGCTTTTTTCCCTTCTCCATACATTATCTAATTTATCGTATCTAACGCCATCTAGGGACAATAATTTGTATCTGTTTGTTTGTTTGTTTGTTTGTTATGGAACAAATCCCTAGATACTGAACTGATTTTCATGCGGGTTGCACTAGTATGCTTAGAAATAACCAGCGCACAACATAGGATATATTAAAATACAAATATCATTAAAAAATTTTGGTCAAAATTATTAAATATCATTACGAAACCGGACGGAATTTTATACAACATGGCCGCTTCATGGTGAATTCTTTTTTGGCTACTGACGGTTAGTTTGTGTCACAGTAATTTTTTTTATATTGTATTATGGCTCCACACATAGTGTATTTAGCCAGTGTTAAGTATAGTAATTTTTCGTCGTGTTGTTATTGAATATTTCACATGTTTCACGTAAAGTCCATCTGGAGGCACAGATTAAAGAAAAAAAAAACGTGTGTAAGGCCATGAACAAAGAGTAATAGGAGTTAATTTCGGTAGTAAATATGCATTAAACAGTGGAATGAAATTTTACAATTTATTAGATTTGATTAACCATTATTAATTTTCTATTTAAGCCCTTGCAGGTTGTTTGGGGTTTTTGGAGTAAAATAGATATACCATCAAATAATATGTAAGTAGTATGAATCGATTGCATTCAAGATACAAACATGTTAATTATACTTAAGTGCCCGCAGATTAGAGAAATAACCGGCCAAGTGCGAGTTGGGCTCGCGCACGAAGGGTTCCGTATCATTATCTATAAAAACTAGCAAAGAACGTTTGATGTATGAGAGAGAAAAAATACTAAAATACAGAATACAATAAGTATTTAAGGGGTTAAATACTTATTTTATTCTGTATTTTTTGTAATAGCGGCAACAAAAATATATTTATCATCTGTGAAGATTTCAGCTGTCTAACTATCACTGTTCATGAGATACAGCCTGATGGTGACAGACGGACAGACGGACAGCGAAGCCTTAGTAATAGGGTTCCGTACCCAAAACGGACTGACGACGTCTGTCAGGCTGTCTGTCCGTCTGTCACCAGGCTGTATCTCATAAACCGTGATAGTTAGAGCTTTACCCTTGGGAGTATAATCTTGACTCTTGCTACGCCTATTTTTGGCATTACATGACGTTTATGTTTGGCCCACAGGTCTGAAGGCCAATGCATACTATTACCACCATAGGCTAATGCAGTGGGCCAATGATATACTCTTACGTTACGTATAAATTATATACTCTTTGAATGATACAGAAGTATAATAATACTCTTTGGAATGATACGAAGTAGATTTTTTTCTCTAATCTGTGTACGAAACATGTTATGTAAAATGCCCTGGAGGTCTAGCAAAGATCACAATCACTAACGCTAACGCCTCACGCTAACTCCAAAAATGTATCGAAATGACATTCGCTACGGAAAAGTTAGAGATTTCCGAAACGTCATTTCAGTACAATTTGGAGTTAGCGTTTGGCGTTAGCGTTAGCGGTTGGTATCTTTGCTAGACCCGCAGACTTTGCCCTATTGTAAAAATGTTTTGAAAGCCTAGATTTTAATATAATATAGGTTTTAATTAATCATGAGTTCGATGATACTTATCGAAATATCATCGCAAATTTTTCTATAGTTAAGTAGCCATGAGTGGAGATTTCATCAAAATTGGTCCAGGAATATCAAGGATAATAATTAGCGTACCTACGCTGTTTTGGGAAATATTATAATTAATTATTTCATCCATGATTAAGACATGTCATTTTTACTTCGTGGAAGTGATTATACGAGCAGAAAACTCTGGCTGATAGAAAATCAGTTTTTAAAAATAAAGCCATTACCCAAACCGAAACCTGAAAAGTAATGTAGTCCACGCGTGGCAACGCCGCGGGCAGTAGCTAGTGCATTATATAAAACCCATTCTAAAATTGGTGCAGTAGGTACTCACATAATATAAATAGGTACCTATTTAACCAAGAGACCCTCTGTCCAAACCAAAGCTCAAAAGCTTACTAAGTATGTACAAAAAAGCTTCTGAATCGTTACTTAGGTACGTTTATATTCAAAAGTACATTTTTTGTCACTTCAATTTATTATAACTTAAATTAAATACTTATAAAAATACATAGGCACATCTAATAATATCACGTTTTCTAAGAATCAATCAAAGGCACTGACTTCCTTATTGTTGAACAATAATTTCCATTCCATTAACAGACCTTAGTTCAAAAAATTACTTTATAAATCGTGTTTAATCAAATGGGTGACAAAAAAGTTGGGAATAATAAATGCTTACAATCATTTTGAAGTCACTTATTAATTGGTTTTCAAGACCATGTAATTGAGTCTCAAATCTATCCAAATGAAACCAACATAAATTCTGTACCTACCTAAGCAGACAGAAGCCATATTTTGCATAAAATACACCACTGATGCATATAATAATCGAGAGCTTTAGGAAATATTTAAGAAAACTTAAATATTTTGTTTTGTAATATTTCGGAAAACCGACCTGTGTGTCCGGAACACTCGTTTTTAGGGTTCCGTACCCAAAGGGTAAAGCGAACCCTATTACTAAGGCTCCGCTGTCCGTCGGTCTGTCTGTCTGTCTGTCCGTCTGTCTATCTGATCGTCTGTCACCAGGCGTGAACCGTAATAGTTAGACAGTTGAAATTTTCACAGGTGATGTATTAATTGTTGCCACTTTAGCAACAAATACTAAAAGAACGGGATAAAATAAATATTTAAAGGGGCTCCCATAAAACAAACGTGATTTGTTATTGGTACGGAACCCTTCGTGTGTGAGTCCGACTCGCACTTGTCTGGTTATTATAGATAATGGTACGGAAACCTGCGTGCTCGACTCAGACTCGCACTTGGCCGGTTATTTAGAGTCTTGAGCCGAGTCTTCATGCCCTTTTATTGCTCTATCTAGGTATATCTATAGACTACCTACTTTTTATCCCGGAAAATTAAGTTCACCAAAAGTTTTCCCTTTATTGTCTGGCATGATACTGTATCCAGGAATCAGACTTAAAAATTAATTATACATGTTTTAATTTTTTTTTAAAGAACGAATTTGGTTTTCTAATAGTAGGTACTGATGGTACGTCAGAAGGAGCGAGAGTCCGGCCCTTGCCCTGGTCCTTACAAAGTCCACTTTAAATCTAGATATTGAGTTATCAGTAAACAAACAATCACATGACTGAGTAACTAAACCGCGAGTGACCGCCACGTGCCACACATAAATGCATTATCTTCTATTATAAAAAAGGCAACTGGGTGACAAACAAAGCTGGGTGGCAGCGCAGATTAGAGATAAAATTTATCTATGACGTAGACGCGTGCAAAGTATTTGTAAAAATTCAACCCCTAACTGGGTGAAAAGGGTAAAAAACGCTTGTAATGAAGAACCTACATTTCGTGAACTTCACATAAACTAATATAAAAACAAAAGAAATGGTGTTTGTTTAGTTTTTCGAATTTCAACCTTTAAGGGGGTGAAATAAGATAATAATATTGTATAGGAATTTGAAAAAAAATTGCCGTATTGTACTGAAAAACGTGTGTAAATATTATAAGCACAAACTAAAAAATACGGGTCTCGGCAATTTGTGAATTTTATCCCTTAAAGGGTTCAAAATAAACGGTCCCTGAGAGGTAGTCCAGGCGAGTGAAGCCGCGAGGTAGAAGCTAGTTTTTTTATAAGTAAAGTAGATAACAAGGCTGAGAAAAGCTTTATACTTACGAATTCACACACACAATGGACAAGGATACTAATTAACTAAGCTAATTTACCATAGATTCATGCAAACGCATGCATGGTAGAGATGAGCTGTCTTGTCGATAGAGGATATCGATTATCGATAATGGTGATAGTGATTTCCCATATGTTATGTTGCATTTTAGAGAATAAATTGATTTTAAACAGCTTCATATCATCGACATCACCGTTAGATCGATTTCAGCTTAAGCCATTTTACCTACTTATTTTATGATTTTAGGCAATAGGTAAGTTATTTTTAGACACAGAGGGCTAAAGTTTTAAATACAAAGTCACAGTTATTAAGGCTTTTGTTGTGGCGCTAAGTTTTTTATTAATTTTGTGCTAAATTAATTCCTGGGTCTATGTTAAAGAAAAGTACCTACCTAGATGTTTTGATGATGCGCGAAATAGGAACAGCTCTAAATATCAAGATTTTTAGTCGTAACTTTTTATTAGCCTGTCATCATCATCATAATCATCGGCCAGAAAACGTATCTGACCAGGTCGTTGGTCCACCTAGTGGGGGGTTGGCCTACGCTGCGTCTTCCGGTTCGTGGTTGCCACCTTGAGTACCTTTCTTCCCCATCTGTTGTCAGTTCTACGAGTGATTAGTGATGGCTTGTACTTTTACAAAGTTATGAGGTTGTGGATCTATTCAATTTTTTGTTGCAAATATTATTGATCGCATGCAGGTCTTAAGTAGTATATTCAAATGATTTACATATGACCCTGCTTGGGTATAACAATATTGTGCGGACCTACGAACTCAATATTAATTGCAAATCATATTGAGCCATGTCGTCGTTATGTTGCGAGCTAAACCTATATACTACATTTATTTTAACTTATTTAAACTGTAATATTTTTGAAGTACAGTTTCACACACTTAATATAAAGTCATAAATTAAATCTTTATTGCCTTTCACTTGTAATGACACTTCTACAAATTCATATCAGCATGCGACCCTAATACATTCCATAGTTTTTGCGTCTCTCGCCGAACCTTTTTTTGTCAATTTCTATTTTTTACTTTGTGTTCATTTCTTTTTGTAACGTGTTAGTATCACAGAGTACATTGGTATAGATGTTAGTATTAAGTTAACCATGAAGGCGATTAAACGTCTTAAAAGGAAAACCATTTTTCTTTTACAACACCCCGCTCCAGCCGCCTTATAGATGCCCGCGCAACTTGTCTAGGTACAGTGTTATTTATTATCTTTATTTGACCTCAATAGCTTCTCTAATAGACTTCTCTATTTATTTCTTTTAAATACAATACATGTAATGTTCCATATACATATATGACTGAATTATGTTATATTTTAAAGATAATAATTATATGTTTAAATAACGTTCAGCTCACTTTTCAATATATTCTAAGTGCATTTAAATGAATTCTAGATACAAAAATTTCAATCGAAATAGTAAGTAGGTACTATATATAATCACACCTGGCTTACATGCACATAATTATTAATCTACAAGTAATATCACCAGTTTGAGACAATAGAATGTGATTATGTCTACATAATAGGTACGTGACATAAAGATGAGTATTTTTAGTTTCTATTTATTTTGGGTTATAAATATCGTCATTTTGCACACAATGTAGTCAAAGTATATTTCTATTCAATGTTTTATTATAAGGAATATAATATAATTACAGTTTCCTAACAAATAACCTGAATGTCAGAACAGATACTAAAGATAATATAAATTACATCAACATCATGATTTCATGTTCTTTAAATAGTAATCAATGAAACAACAGACAATACTCGTATTTAATGTTTTCAAGAACAATAAACTATTAAAGTTCTTAATAGCACGCATAAATAGTTAGCAAGGTTACACAAATCAATAAAATCCCTATCCCTACAACTAGAGTAACTCAATAATTATTATAAAATGTAAAACGTACCTACGTATTGAATGCATTAAGGATACTAGATTATTGTAATAAATGAATTTAATATTTCATTAAAGGTGCAAACAATCCGTCACAACATAGAAAAAACCGATCTTGACGTTTATTTACTTACCTATATTATTGTATCCGTAAGAAAGAAACAACATGAAAAATTTTGTTTACAAAGTATTAATCAATCAATCAAGTTTTTTATTTCAAAGAATATTACAAGTTTTATGTAAGGCCAAGGGTGGGTTAGGTGAGATATAAAGCATAATATTTTTATATTGAACAAGAGACTTCATTAGTTAATTAATAGAACTTTGGTGTTAATAATTTTTTTTTCATCTATATTTATTACTTGCTGGATTAAAAAATTAACCAAAAATTAATAATTGAAAATGATTAAATCTATCGTTTAATTTAAAAATTAAACGATAAAAACGTTATTTATTTTTATCGCTGTTATTTATTTCATAGTTACATAGCCTGTACTCATCTGTGAATCTTTGAAATATAATGTATGTAGTCAGACATTATTTTTAGAAAATAGACATAAGTAAAGCAAATTAGCACAAGTAATTATCACGATTTGTAAACATAAAATAAAGTAGGTAGGTGATAACTCTAATAATAGACATTAAATATCGATAGTTCCTTCCTACCATCTCTATCGGCCCAACAAGTGCCTGACACGATTCCGCAGGACTTCAGTCAGTACAAAGACAGTGACAGCCCGCGCATGTCGCTTGGCGCGCATTTTCTATAATCTAATTATCGATGTTTACACATGTTACGTAATTTCCCATCCCTAGTTGTTCACATAGTGCTGTGTTGACAGCGGATGCGGCGCGGCTGTTTGAGCAGGTATTGTTTCTAATGAAATTATACCACAAAATATTTTTTATATATCTGCGGGTAGGTAGATATAGGGTATTTTAACTATTACATTTTAATGGACGCGCATTGAGCATTAATTTTTTTTTATGTGGATACTTTGTAGTCATAGGTTTCAGTTAAAGTTTATACGATGGAATTTACAAATATAAAAAATTGTAATTATGAAGATTTGGCTAAGCAGTTTTTGGTCAATTTTATTATTTGAGACTAAAGTTACTATTTTAATTAATTAAATAATAATGAAAAAAGCGCGTGTACGTGTAATTCGTCTCTTACGTACCTCTGAAATACCTCCGGTGTAGGTAAGGCAAACTTATTCTCAAACAGCTCCAACCCAGCACTGTTTGACCCAGTGGGACATTTGACCCAGTGGGACAAAAAAGTCCCACTGGGTCCAGAACTTTCATATAAACCACAATCTTAGAACAAGTAGGTACCTATATGACCACAATGATAAGTTATTTTTTACTCCGCATTGTGGATAACTTTCGGTTGTAACAACCAGTCATACAAAGATACATGTAATGTACTTATGTTGTATTAGATACTTGTATACCTGAAAATCTATAATTATATTTGTATTTTATCTGAATCTAATTTATATGATTTTTGGAATATGATATCAAATTTATCTTATCATGAATTACACAAATTAAATGTTTAGTTGAGTATGTACCATTTAATGTACTTATGTATTTAATTAGGTATTTATAGTTTTCTGAGGAATTTTTTACTCATTTTTGATGCGTTTGTGTTAATCTGCTATCGTAGTGTGTGGTATAACTGTATATGTTCACAGGCCAAAGTTCAAGTAGAAGATATAAAACCCACAATATAATTATGTAATTAAGTTAGAAACATATTTACAATATTTATTCTTATTATATTTATTAATGAAATTACAATTAAGTGATGTTTGCACTTCTCCTTTTAGATAAATCCTTGAAGCTCTCTCTTAATTAAATATCAATACACAGAGAGTAGATAAATATTAACCTACTGTAAATATACATAAAAATTAATTTACATAAATGAAAACCATACCTACGTCTATTTATAATATAGCCAAATACGCGAGCCTTTTTGCTCACATCATTCTCGAGAGGTACCTAAGTAATTTTCAAAAAAGAAAGAAAGCTTAACATGACTAGTATTTTTATATAGGTACCTATATAATGTATCATTGTAGAAATAGACAGCCTCTGGCGTGTAGTGGTTGAGCATGTCGCCTCATAATCCGGGGGTAGTGGGTTAGTTTCCCGCGACATTACAAGTGTTTGTGCAAAGAGAAAAAGCACAAAGTACTTGTTCTGTGTCTGGGTGTTGTGGGACCATGGTCCTCGTAGCTCCTGGGTCCCTAGATACAGGGAATCTTCGTTAGGGTTCAGGATAATGCATGTGATTGTTATATTTTTTGTTATTGCTTTTAATTGTGTTCTTTTAATGATATCCAAACCATCCAGGCACTAGGTGGTAGGACTTTTCTGCAAAGTTCGTCTAGGTAGATACCACCGCTTTGCCAGTTATTCTGCCGCCAAGCAGTAGTGTGCAAGCACTACTGTGTTCCGGTTTGAAGGGCATTGTAGCTAGTTAAATTACTGGGCAAATGAGACTTTATGACCTGATTACAAAGTCTAGTAATCTGATATCTAGACTGTGTGATGTTTCAGGATGGCGTGCGCAGTGCAGTGTCACGCAATACTTTATTTTATTTTTTATATTATTTTGAAGTTCCGAGTGACACTGCAACTGTTATGGGCAGCCGTGTCGCTTACCATCGGGTGAACGACTTGGTCGTCACGTCATACTTTCCCCCCAATCTATTACGTAGGTACTTAGGTACAATCGCGCTCGCATGGTTACTGCAGAGTTGCAGACGTCCCTTGAAATAAAATACACACCAAATTACGTATGTATATACCTACACTGATAATTTCATAACAAGTAGGTTAAATTATGCGGGCATTGGGCACAGTTAGACTCAGTCACTCCGCTTTTTAATGACATTATTTGAACTACTTTTTAAATGGTTTATCAGTCAAGTACCTACTCCGGTATATGGTAAGGGCTATCACTTTATTGTATTGTATCAAATAGTAAAAATCAGTTAATCAGTGTGTGTTGCCAGTGATGACTTATGGAACTGAGACATGGTCTCTTACTGTTGGCCTCATTAGTAAGCTCAAAGTCATGCAACGAGCTACTTATATGGAGAGAGCTATGCTTGGTGTTTCTCTGCGAGATAAGATCTGGAATGAGGAGACCCGCAGGAGAACCAAAGTTGCATCGCAGGCCACATCGCTCGCAGAACTGACAACCGATGGGTAAGGTTCTCGAGTGGCGACCACGAAACAGAAGACGCAACGTAGGCAGGTGGACTAAAAATCTGGTGAAAACCGCGGGGAGCCGATGGATGCAGAAGGCGAGCAACCGCTCGAGGTGGTGCTCTCTGGGGGAGGCCTATGTTCAGGGCCCTTATTCCGTATCGATTCCTTACTTGGAAACCACGCGAATTCCTTGTCTTATATAAGAAATCTGCAAAAGTCTATTCTCTATGAAAAGAAAACAAAACCGCGCGAAATGAATTTGGAATTGGCGCGATTTGAACTGTCAAAAATCATATGTTTTAGCGAGACGCGTTCCGAAACATCAACACATCAAAAGCAATGACCACTTATGTCAATATATTTTATTCAAAATAAAGATAACTTTAATGTAAAGCGAAGGTATATCTAACGCTGTGACACGATTTGAACAAAACACGATAACGACGTGGTTTCATATCGTGTGGAATCTATATTTCCATAGAGAATAACCGCCCAGCACTGGACGTCTTCAGGCTGTTGATGATGATGATGATGATGATGATGATGATGGTGATGAAATAGTAAAAACGCTTGCGGTTCACCTCTTCAGTATGTCTTACCTCCTGGTAGGTACCTACTTCAGTTTACAAAAGATACTCTTTCAAGCAGCATGAGCGAAGCGGTCGCCGCTTGCAAGGATTTCTGCTGTGTGAGCATTCTGCGCTACATCGACCTCTATAATTTCTGTTCTAAGCTGTTGATTCCAGTCGAAGAACAGACGCTATAATAATACTTAGGTCGAATCATTCGACCTAAGTATTATTATAGCGTCTGTTCTGAAAATAAATTAACTAAGTAGTTATATTCAGTTGTACCTGATACCTATGTTGGTGATAAAATCTGTCAGAGATATCGTGGCAAGTTCAAGGCCCTTGCCATTCACTGTAATTTACCATTAGGAATATTTAAATTACAATTAAAGACATTGCGAACATTTGGTGAGCATGAAAAAATTGTTGTTTTCAATTAGAAGTAGGCAGGTACCTACTCGATACTAACTTAAAGGCTTTAAGGGAAAGAGTTTATTTTTCTTCCGAATTGCAAAAATTTGAAATTATTTTAAGTCACCAACGCAAACACGCAGGTTGTGTTGATATGGTAAGTAAATGTAGGCCTACAAGCTACAAGTCTGAATCAGACATAGGTTTATACAATATTTTTATGACAAAGTACTGCACGATTATCTAGACGATGAAAATAGATTTATTAAACCAATTGACATACTTTCCAATAGTAATGAGTACTCAAGAAGCTCAATAGAAGACGACATAAGATTAGATAACATTTCAAAACCAGTCTAAAGAATTATACAATCTTTGCCTGGCTATTGCTGTAGTTTTAATGACGACATTTTTTACGTAGAAGAGGTACGTAATCAAATATCATTATGAAAAGCATAACCATACATTTTCTATAGCATTTTTGCATTTGTATAATGCAACTCACGCAACCATTGTTTGTGGGTCACCACCAACCTGACCTTCGGCTAATTGTTGCATAAACACTGCCATTGTCGCTCAGTGATGCGTTTTAGTGCCTGCATAAATAATAATTTATGCTGTTCATACATTATTATGTACGGTCAGCAACGAAAACTATGTGAAGTTTTTAGTTTCCAAACAGCACGTAATATTTCATTATATTTAGCAAACATATTGCAGTATTCACGTACAAAATAATAAATCACTCAATAGATGGCGCTACCAACCCCGTAAGAAAAATTCGGACATGAGACCACTTGTCACGGTAGCTTAAGTAAAGCATATCTCGGCTTCAGGGATGGATGGATGCGGGTTCGATCCCCGCTCGTGATTCTAATTTTTCCTTTACAAATTAATCTGTAGATTACGCTGAGCAGGCGATACTGCTTTAAAAATCATAAATACGAAATAATAGTTTAATTTTGTACCTCAATATATTTGTCACTGACTCTACCTACTCAATTAACGCTGCTGCGGGCAAATGTGTCGTCTTTTATAAGTAGATGTATTAGAGTTATACCTACATATCAACATAAATATCAAGGTGTTGGATATTTTTTCCAATAAGTGACAAGAGGAAATAGTGAGTGAACACTCCTTTTGTTTGGTTGCACACGAATCGTATTTGACTACGAAGTTTTGCGAGGTTCCTATTGCTAAAAGTTTTACTTCTATGTAATAATGCAAAAAATGGTTGTTCCTAACTAAAAAGTTTTAAAGACGATTACGTTATCATTTTTCCAGATTATTAAGACATGGCAGCAGATGCAGCTCAGAATCCAGAGAACTCTCCAAAAGACAACCTAGAAGATCACAACGCAGAAGAAGAAGAAGCTAAAGTAGAAAGAGCACCTCCCGACGTTATCGCAGGACAAACAAATGAAGAAGAAAATTCTCAAAGCAATCAAACACATAGTGAAGAAAATGATACAGCATTTAAAAATAAAACAACAAATGATGTCAACGATCACAACGAACAAACACAAAATACATCAAAAAATGAAAACGAAACAGTACAAGTTGTTCCACAAAATAATAAAATAATAAGAAATCAAAGGAGAGCATCGAATTATTCAGAAAATATAAGACTACCTCTATCGACTTCGAGCGCAGGACTTTCTTTGCGAGATGGCAAAGATAGTTCCAATTCTAAGGAGGATAATCTGTTAAGTAATTCTACAACTGTCGTCAGATTTTCACCGGGTTGGAAACAGGTATTTAATTTTTGTTTCTACTTATAATTTTACTAACTGTCCCTATATTTCATTGTTGCTAATTATAGATAAATAGAAAAAAAGTTAATTAAGCCTCTTTATTCCCATTTTATAAAGATCATTGGATTATTAATGCATATTAAGCTAGATGATAACTTTATCCATTTGGTTGGTTCTGAGATAAGAATTGGGAACGATGGGTTGATACCACAGACAGGATCTGTGGTTGGAACAAACCAAGTAGCAATCGCGTGCTGCGTGCCTGGGGCAGTTACGAGACCGCGCTAGTTTGTTCTAACTTTTATACTTGTCAACGCACTATATTTTGCCAGTCACCGTCAGTAGGTATAATTAAAGCTTTGATTGAGAATGAGTCAGTTTCAATGGAAAACCGAATTACTTGCCTAAGTTTTAATTTTTTGCTTCTGTAGCAAAACGCAAGACGTCATCATTCGCTTTTTTCCCAGGCTCTTATAACGTCGCGTTAAGATTTAATAACTATGTATTTGTGTCAACATTTCAGACGCTGGCAGCATCAGGTCCCATCCTGCTGACGTTCACAGCGGGTCTCACTTCAGGGTACTCCGCGATACTGCTGCCTCAACTGGAAGCTGATGGTGGACCTATACCCTGGGATAAGGATACATCTTCCTGGATAGGTAAGCAAACTAAGGTTCAACTCCAAAGTAAGCTAGCGTTATAATTTGAAATCTTATTCTAATAACTTTTCCATAATTATAACAGAGAACGAGTGAAAATTTCATTTCACCAACCTGCATGATGGATTGTGTGTGAGAGAAGGCCCTAGCCCCAGCTGTGGGAACGTATTGGGCTAAATGTAATTTTAGATTGATAAGTTTTACGCCCCAGAAAAACAGGATCAATGACTGTCAAAAATGCCTGCTCTAGTCTTGCCGAAAGTATTTACAGCTTAGACTTTCCATGACTCAGCGAAACAAGTCAGCATGTTCATTAAACTAATAAGTTACGCTTGAAGCGAATGTTATCGTTGCTACGATTCGTGAACTTATCTGTTCGTTACTGCACACGGAAATCTGTAAGTCTGAACACAAGGTCGCTCCAATTACATTTGGCAGCAACACGCAAAATTGAAGAATTGAGACAATTGGCACATTGTAGGTATTAAAAGTTATTTTGACACAAATAATGCAACAATAATATTGAGTTTTGAGTAAAAGTAAAATTAGTTGACCGATTTAAAATGGTTGCAAACTGTGAAGAGGTTAATGTAACTAGGCAAATAATTGATGTCTAGAGAGATCTATTTATGTACAAGGTGATTTAGGTGATATTGTTTTGTTTATACAAAAGCGTAGATTTTACAGATTTCACTTTGTCACTTAGTTTAATTTGGTAGCATCGAAGCATCAAATAATTGTTAGTCATGACATGAGGTGTGAAGAGGAATCAACGCCTAGCTGAGCTATTAAAGCAAAAGCTGCGGCGTGTTTATATTTTTATGTATCATCATCATCAGCCCGTAGATGTCCACTGCTGAACATAGGCCTCCCCCAGAGAGCGCCACTTTGAGCGGCTGCTCGCCTCCTGCATCCATCGGCTCCCCGCGGTTTTCACCAGGTCGTCGGTCCACCTAGTGGGGGGTCTGCCTACGCTGTGCCTTCCGGTTCGTGGTCACCACTCGACAACCTTTCTTCCGCATCGGTTGTCAGTTCTGCGAGCGATGTGGCCTGCCCATTGCCATTTCAACTTGCTCACTTTAAGGGCTATATCGGTCACTTTAGTCCTTCTGCGGATTTCCTCGTTCCGGATCTTATTTCGCAGGGAAACACCGAGCATAGCTCTCTCCATAGCTCGTTGCGCGACTATGAGCTTACTAATGAGGCCAACAGTAAGAGACCACGTTTCAGTTCCATCGTGTTTGGTGGGGTTGGTAGCCGGGCGTCTTCCGGGGATTCTTAGCACCCGCTGCCCTGCCTTTACCGTGACCGCTACCGGAGCCACGGAACAGCAGAGCCGCCGAGGACTGGGGGCCATCGTTATTTGTGCTTGTCATAAGAGGGGGGGAGGGGATTTGCCATAATCACCACGCTTGTCAGGCGGCTTGGTGATCGCAGTAGATTATGATGGTGGAGACCAAGGAGAATGCTGCAGCCCATTCCCTGGATATACCCTTAGCCGACTTTTACGGCACCCACGGGAAGAGATGGGGTGGTCCTATACGTAACCGGGACCACACGGCACATCTTATATTTTTATGTATTGACATATATTTTTTCCATTCCAGCATCAATGGCGGCGCTTCCAATGGCGCCGGGATGCCTTATATCAGGATATATCATGGAAAAATTCGGCAGGAGGAACGCCCATTACATGATCTGCGCTCCGTTCTTCCTCGGCTGGATCCTCATCGCTTGCGCAACCAACCTTGGCTATATGCTTGCAGGCAGATTCTTCACTGGCATCTGTGTTGGATTGCTGGGCCCTCTTGGACCTGTCTATATAGCTGAAACATCTGAACCAAAATTGAGAGGGTTCTTCTTAGCAGGAGTGTCTCTAGCAGTAGCTTTAGGAATTTTCGCTGCTCACTTAATTGGGACATTCATGACGTGGCAATGGACAGCAACAATATCATCCTTATTTCCCATAATTTCTGTAGTTTTGCTGTCGATAGTCCCTGAAAGCCCTTCTTGGTTAATATCGAAAGGAAAGCTAGAAGAAGGTGCCAAAGCATTCTACTGGTTAAGAGGATATAGTATCGAAGCGAAAATAGAATTAAAAGGGATCATAGAGAGCAAGAAGGCATTAGATTCGCAACCGATAGCAACGTGGAGACAAAAACTAGTCAATCTAAAAAGCCCAGAACTGATAAAGCCACTTCTAATCATGATTGTTTTCTTCATAACTTGTCAATTTTCTGGAGTGAACGCCGTTGCTTTTTATTCTATTGAAATAGTGGAAAAGGCTGTGGGAAAAGATATTGATCACTACGTTGCAATGTTATCGATAGATGCTTTAAGAGTCGTCATGTCAGTGGTAGCTTGTGTCATATGTAAACGGTATGGAAGAAGGCCTCTATGTATGATCAGCGGTATTTGGACAGCCATATCAATGGTCGGTCTATCAATGTTCCTATATTGGAAACCAGAAAACATGGTCTGGTTACCTTTGACTTGCCTTCTAGTTTACATATCAGCTATCTCTATTGGGTTAGTACCTTTGCCCTGGATTATGTGTGGAGAGGTATTCCCTTTGAAAGTGCGAGGATTAGGATCTGGCATTAGCTCTGCATTGACCTTCGTCGCATTTTTCGTGGTAGTGAAGACTGCCCCAGGAATGATGACGAATTTCAGTGAAGTTATTACATTCCTTATTTATGGAGTTATATCATTAATAGGTACTTTTATTTTGTATTTCATTTTACCAGAAACGAAAGGGAAGAGCTTGCAGGAAATTGAAGAGAGGTTTAAAAGTAGTGGTAAGAGCCAAGGTCCTAAAGTTTAGTTGTTATGTTGAGTATTTTATATGTCTTGTATTTACGTATAATCGCTTTATAAGCGTATTGTAATTGTAATCTGTGATATTTAAGTAGTCAGTAATAAAAATAATAATATAAAAACACGATTAAAAATATCGAGTTTATTTTAATTTCTTTTTAATTTTCACACTCACGTGTGCGTGCAGTAATGAAATGTGTCAATGAATTCTGCGCATAGTTGTTCTTGCTTAGTAATTTACTATTTTACTGGTTAATAATATTTTTTATATTTTTTTAATCAGCCCTAATAGCAGGTTTGATGCACCGGGGTCGATGGGGCAAAGACACTTTGTTGAGATAAAATGGCAATACCTACATACATTAAAATATATAATGATCATATTATTAGGTATTAGATAGATAATAATATTAAGGTCGGGTCTTAAATAATTAAAAAGCCGAATTAATATTCTAGCAAATAATAATTTAATTGGTAACAAAAAAGGAACTAGTATTACAAAAACAGATTTAAGTACTATGAAATGAATGGCACATGATTATTATTAGTATGTAGTGTGTAACTAGTAAATGCATTTTGGTACTTGACACGACAAAAAGTGCAAAAGAAAAAGGTCGAAATATTTTATACAGAATTAGTTTAATGACAGATGAACTTGTTAACGCAGCTGAGTTTAAAACACTGAACCTCTTTGTCACAATAAATTTATCACATAACCAATCTCTATTAGAGAATTCCGAGAACTCTAATTGCGCCAAAGTTCTAGATCAAATATTTTAAGCTCAACTGTACTTGATGATATCGTTTTCGCCAGTCCATGTCTTAAGGAGCCCCCATCAGAACTCCTGATGAAGGTGGTCGTGGTTAGTTCACTTGGATCTGGGCTTGACGAGGCGGGACGCAGGCGGAGCAAACTTGGCGAACCCTTGCTGGTCGAAGACAGGGAGAAGATCACGAACTCTTGCGGAGACAGTACCTCCAGTCACCCTGAAAAAGTAAATAAATTGAGACTACCATTAAGACAAAAGCTTGCCGTAAAAGTGACTTCGTGGAGCTTTGAAGATGCTTATTTGCTTACTAAATTTTAGTTACATAATGCTAATGGTGTATCTAAGTTATAATGCAAGTTGTGTGGATTCTTCCGTTCTTTACAGTTTTATCTGCGTCTTGTTACCCTATGAATAGAAAAGTGTCACGATAATTCATTAAATTATTATTACCTACTGAATCAACCTATTTTGTTTATTACAGAATCAATCATAGAATCTAAGTTTTGATGGTCATTACTGTCAATTATAAGAGACTCTGGCTGATTAGATTTGCAGCATTAGTTGTGCAGGAATCAACATAGAAAATGTGATTGGACCTGCTAGGCTTGATGAGCTTGGCAGCCTGCGCAGGAGTGGCCAGTTCTGTCGGGAAGTAAGTAGCCCCGTAGAAGTCAAGCCCGTTCTGCAGCAGGATATTGGCCTCCTCGATGTTGGCCAGGGTCACGCGTATCACGCTGCTGGCCTCCTTGGGAACCATACTGGAGACCAGCTCACCATCGATGGTAGTAAGAGCTCGGGATGTACTCTTCTCGGGCTTTGGGGTGGATGTTCCTATAGATGCAAAAATAGTTTAAATTTCATTTGGGATGAGTGTGGATTTATTGATATGTGCACAGAACTTGGTAGGTATATTTAGATGGGAATGATGAAAAAAAGGCCGACGATGTGGCTAGCAGGTGCAGTAAGACCTAACTTTGTTCCACAGAATATAGCTATAGGTACAAACCAGTATTACCCTCCCTCGGAGACCCGGCAAAATGGAGACGGACGACCTCGACCACGGACGTAAACTTGTAGAGAGCATGGCGCACGTCCTCCTCGGGAACTTCGTCGGGAATGTC
Source organism: Ennomos erosarius (assembly GCA_963580505.1). Classification (NCBI taxonomy): domain Eukaryota; kingdom Metazoa; phylum Arthropoda; class Insecta; order Lepidoptera; family Geometridae; genus Ennomos; species Ennomos erosarius. Next base: position 9,227,948 of record OY757002.1, on the reverse strand, counting down.
GTACACGTAGATTGTGAATGTCTTCTGAGGTCGGCAGGGGATCGCAATCTGAAGTCCCGAATAAAGTGCGTCAAGTGTTGATCTAGTATTTATCATCATCATCATCAGCACGCAGACGTCCACTGCTGAACATAGGCCTCTCCAAAAGAGCACCACTTTGAGCGGCTGCTTGCCTCTTGCATCCATCGGCTCCCCACGGTTCTGACTAGGGTTATTAATACATATAAATCATCTAAATTATACCTAAGTAGCTAAGTGTCGTTTTGAGTAGCTTGAGAGAAAAATTGTGGAATTTTATCAGGCAACTAACATCGTGGCTATAATAGCTTTAGAGAAAAACGACAAAAAATAAATTCTAATGTATGGTGATTGAAATGAGATTAGGATTATGTCGAGCTAAAGTTACCAGAAGATACTCTCTAAAACTTGATGCAGATTTATTTAGATGTGTTAGTTTAAACCAAATAATCAATGCTTGTTTTCACCAACAAACCCTTGCCTAAGAATGCCTAAGATTTTTTTAGTGCTGGGACCCGACATTCAGCATTATAGCACAAAGAGACAATTTGTTGTGTATGTACGTAGGCATCCACTAACTTGGTGAAAACACCATAAGTAAAGAGTTTGGGTGAAAGATTTTTTATGTGAATTTTAGATTGAAGAAGCGTTGATGAAAATAGGCATTATAAACCTGAAACAACAAAAGAATATAAGTAATAGATAGAAACCATGATATAAGGAACAAAGCACGAAGACAGTATAGAATGAAAGGCGGAGAGAAGATGCCGAATCTAGGTAACAGAAGTAAAGATTAATAATGACAAAGAGAATGAATTAGACATCATTGCTATGTTATTTTACATCGACAAGCTTTCTGAACTACTTAAAACCCAGCTTAAAGTAATTTGAAAAACCCTTGTTAAAGCCAATTACCTTCCTGTAGAACCGGGAGCCAGTCACTTTATGGAATCCCTTCTTGAAGACCATCTGGTAGTCCTCGACACTGGAAAACTTGAAGAGTATGCCAGTAGCAGTCTTGGTGAGAGAGAAGCATCCTTTGAACTCCATCTTTTCGCAGATAGCTGATGCTTTCTCCATGCTGAGGCCGTGGGATGGAGTCAGAAGGAAGGCACCCTTGGTCAGGAAATGTTCAGAGTCCGAGATATCGGACTCGCTCTCTCCGCCCTTCATCAGAGTGTGAATTTGTTCCTTCCACATGTATGAGTCTGACATCTGATGGATTTACGATAAAAAGGTTAAAAATACTAGTTACTTAGGGGTTAAAAAACTCAAAATTAAAAGACAAGGTTCTAAAAGAGTTTTGAAAATTATTTTCAAAAGCGATTACATTTTTGGAATCACTAAAAGCAACATGAAAGTGTTTTATTAATAAACGAAATATAAACAAGGTAGGTACCTAATGCCATGAATCTAATAACTAATAAAGCTATAGTATAATTAAGTAATCCATTAAGTAATTTGGAGAGAGTTATGCTCGGTGTTTCCTTGCGAGACAGGACCCGAACTGAGGAGATCCGCAAGAGAACTAAAGTCACCGATATAGCTTTCAGAATCAGCAAGTTGAAGGGGCAGTGGGCGGGCCACATTGCTTGTAGAACTGAAAACCGATGGGGAAGAAAAGTTCTTAACTGGTTAGTTGGTCCGATGATTTGATGAAAGCCGTGGGGAGTTGATGGATGCAGGAAACACGCAGCCTCTCAAAGTGGCACTCTCTGTGGGAGGCCTATGTTCAGCAGTGGACGTCTTCAGGCTGTTGATGATGATGAATCTATTAAAATTAAAGAAGGGAAAGGCTAAGAGATTAAAGTAGAAATTTGCTACTAGGAGATATTCGCAACTATAGGTAGGTGGGTACCTACCCGTAGTAACATTAATAGATGAGCCTATACGATAGCAATTTACAATACACAAAAGACCCAACCTAAATGATTAATGTCCAAGAAAAAACTACTAATAAGAATACAATAGGAGTCCAATAACTATTACGACAGTATACCATTCCCGTCATACTTGATCGGCAACGTGCGCGTGCGCAAGAAATGTCAATGCTTCCTCCTGATCGGCTCATTGTTTTGGAACATCCGGCTGTTGGGAGGAGATATTTATGTGACCTATATTTACAGAAATTACTGTTTATCTTTCTTTATTACGTGCCTAATTGGAAGTATGTAAACTAAAACCAACATTGTCTGTTTTATGACTACAGGAAGAAAAGTAATTTTATTAAAGATTAGAGGATGAAATCAAACATGGCAAATTGTAACATTACAACTTGCTTCAACAAACTAAAACTTACTGAAAATTGTTAATTAGGTAATCTAATTGTTCATATGGTGGATCCTACATATGCTAAATATCAACAACATGAGAAAATAAATGAAGAAAATGACAAACAAAATTATCAAAATACAGAGATGCACATCCATCATCTTTGGAAACTTGGAAATCTATTGATAAAGATAAAAGGAATAGCATTTGTAAACCAATCAGTAACTGTTACAACTTCATAAACATGTCAAAGTAATTGAAGACAAGTCTTTATAAAGAACCAATCCGTAAAGAGATGCCAAAACATCTAAATGGTAGCAGACTCAAAAATGCGTAGGCGCAAACGATCGTAATATAGATCTAATAAATGATATAGATCATTACTCTATAGAGTTAAAAGTGGGTGGACAGAGCTAATAACAATTGTGCTGACGATAAAAACATTTATCCAAACTGTATATGGTCACCGCAAGATTAATTGGTTAATGATAGTGACCATAAGGCAGTGAATTGGAACAATTCTACGACATTTTGGGAAAATTTATTGGATTGATGGTGCTTGTAGTAGATTTCGAGTAATTGAAATAGATTTTTCAAGGCTGTGGTTAAAATTTAAAAGGACCTTTTGTTGTGGTCTTTTTGTTCTCATTTTAAAGATCATTATCCAATCATAGAATGGATTTTGTTGCAGTATAGCCAATAGTTTTTAAAAATGCTAGCAACCAGAAATATGGACCCGCGCCTTCCATCTCACCGGATTAGACGCTCTCCCAACTGAGCCATGATCGCATGCCCCGGTGGTTGTGAAAACCTTTAGAACTCATTTTTCGTATCAACTATGTAGCCGTGTAGCATTAAGATTATTATTACTAATTACTCTATATCATAGATATCCTAACTCCTAAGTCCTAATAATACATAAAGACGAACAAACAAAACAGTGGATGACTCTCAGACTTTGTACATATAAAACATAATATTAGTTTATGTCAGTACATCTGAACTTTTCTGCAAAGAAGAATCAAACATAGTCGAACAGTGGTATTCAAAGTCAAGGGGTGAACAAACCCCCACAATCTATCATTCAACTTTCACATAGAGGTTGAATGTTGAATCCTTTTTTCACTTTCATAGAATTTATTTAGCCTCTGACAATGTCAGATTTGGGGCCTACTTTTGTGTGTGAAAATGGATAAAACTAGACTTTGCCACACAACGTCTGAATCATCCCCTAGAGGAGCTATTGACTATTGACTATGAATTCCAGTGTAAAATTTATTGAATCCAAAGCTTAGGTTTGGTTGAGCTTTCACTGTAGTATTTTTTCATCTACATATTTTTTGTTGAGACTTTCCGGGAACCTCATTTGGAATTGTGTGTCGTTTAACTTATTTAGTTGGATAAGTAAGTGGGCATTTATCTTCTTTAGCCTATAAAAATACTTTCGTACTGATTTAGCTTTTGTAAAGTAATGCCAATATGTTTTCCCCAAACATTTATCTACACGTATGTCATACCTATTATATTATTCTATAATTCTTTTTTATAAATTTTGTATCTATTTATTTTGCGCTAAAGTTAGTAAAATTTACCAAAAAGCATATGTAGGTAATGTATATTGTTTTCCATTCTTTCAAATTAGATTTTATCAAAATTTTATATTAGATCTCCATTCTGCTCGTTAATAATAAAAACGATGCAATATTTTTGTGGTTTTCAATAATGAGAATTAGCAAGCACCAACGATTTTGTACTGCAAGTTAAATCTAATAAGTAAAGCCCCTGCAGATAACTTTTCCGCAGCGAATGTCATTCTCCATGAATAATCAGTATTTTTAATTATTAAAAACTTGCTTTCTAGAAAAAAAAGCATTTTTGCTTGACATATTACACTATTTTTAGCTAATTTTTGATCACATAATTCGCCCCGTTTACATAGGTCCTTTTGACTATAAATGAATTTTCCGCAGATTACCTGGAATTTTCCCTTTACCTAGAACTAGTGGACTGGTGGTATAGAAAATGATTGAATAGAAAGGATCGAATTTCAAAAACGCTTTCCACGCTACTGATAAAACGTGCTTTTGCACGCAGATTTCGAATGACAAAGCCTTTCCGAGCCAGTGAGGTGAAAAACATAAAATATTTCATTTAAGTCAGTAGTACCGCATTAAGAAAACAGTTACTAAACTCCTAATGTTTTTTTGTATACGCATACTCTGAATTAAAGAAAAAAAGATAGGTCACAGAAGACCAATGTTTTTAAATAGTACATAAAAAATGCGGAAAATTCATTTGCAAATTTAAGAATTGGGACTTATAAGATTGCGTATTATATAGGGTCCCATCAGGTACAAACGAAAAATAGCCCGAACTTGAAAATAATGTAGTAATCGTGTCTAGAGAGTTACTAGTTAGTGTGCAGTGTATTCATTTGGTCCTATACTTCAATAAATGTTGCTATATAATCTTGCGTTATGCAGAAATAAAATAATTCGTGAAATAGGCCGCGTTATCCCGTTGTATGGGATGAGGCATCTGTACTGTAGGTAATAAAGAAATCGGAAAATATAGAATGTGGAAAATCCAGAATATGGAACTTATCGCTGACACCACAAAAGCTAGTAAGTACCTCTATATCAGAAATAACACGGCTTCAAATCACAAAAAAAGAATCGAATCCAACAGGTGAAGAGCACGGTATGGCAGAATACTGATCTCACCTGCCTCTTATCCCCAACTTTTTTCTTCGCCCCCTGTTCTTGCTGGTCTTCCTCTTGAGTCTGTCTGGTCTGTTCTGTGTCGGAGGCTCCTTCCGCTAAGGACATATTGCGACTGACTGTGACCGACGACTGCCCTGGGTTTTCGTTAAGGAATGAACGTAGCGAGCCGTGGAGACGCTCCTATGTTTGGAAAGGATTGGGGAGGCGTGGAGACGACTTTATAAATTTTTTTGACCGCGAAAACTAAAACTTTTTAAAAAAAATACCTTATGGTTTTGTAGTCTATTCTAAAACAACGACCCTATAACTTATTAGATTAATTTTCAAAGTTAAGTTGACACGACTCGTAACCAAAATTCTGACACTTGTTTTGACATTGCTGCCATCATGGTGGGTATGGTACCTACTGGTGGTGGGCTGGTCAGGTCAGAGCACACAACACACTATCTGACCAAATGTTCTTTGTAGTAAAGGTGCTGACAGGACCCAATGCGAGCACGTTTATTACAGCAGATGAACTTGAAACTTATTTTGTAAGTCATAGGGTCGCTTTATGCATAGCAAAAATATGGCGATTACGTTGCGTTGCACTTCGACTTTTCCATTTTTCGGTACAAATAATTAGTTATAAAATAAATGCTTATTGTTATAAAAAACAAGCTTATAGACGGATGCATTGAAACATAACTTATTACTATTATTTATTTCAATGGGGTATCTGATTATAATGTAACATTTTAGGACGTTTGAATGATTTTTTAGAGGTCACTTCACGATTTTTTTTCTATCAAGAAAACTTTTCGTAAACATGTTTCGGTTTCGGCAGATAGAAAGAAGATATGACCAGTATTAACGGGATTTTTTTTCAATCCTGTGAAAGGTATACGTTTTGCGATAATCACGTTCAAAATAGTCGATTTGGGATCATTCAGCGCCTTAAACAGACGTACAGAAATTCGACGTTTAGCATACCTACTTACTTGCGTTTGCGCTGTTGTGTGTGTGTGTAAGTATCTATTCTGTATCTGTAGAAGTAATTAGTTTATAGGTACTTTGTTTAGTATTAATCACTTTTAAGAAAAGTGGTTAATACTAAACTGAGTACTTATAGGGCTTTCTCCACAGTTTGCCAAAATCATAGCGGCACTAGGTGGACCGACGATCTGGTGAAAGCCGCTGGGAGCCGATGGATGCAGAAGGCGAGCAACCGCTCTAAGTGGCGCTCCCTGCAGGAGGCCTATGTTCAGCAGTGGACGTCTTCAGGCTGTTAATGATGATGATGATGATAGCGGCTTCAGACTTATTTTTACCAAGACATCAAAATAAAAAAAAAATAGTTCTAACAACTACTCCAAAGTTTTCAACAATTTTTATTACAGGAACTATGCTGTAAGAACCAATACCGAGATGTATCTACCTACTCTTGTAGGCCAAAGGTAAAGCTTTGTTCACAGTGATACTCAGTTCTTTTTCTTTACGAGATCAGTGAGTAATAGCCGGCCAAGTGCGAGTTGGACTCGCACATGAAGGTTCCGTACCATTACCTATAAAAACGAGCAAAAGATCTCGTTTCTTGTATGGGAGCCCCCTTACATAATATATATTTTATTCTGTTTTTTAGTATAGGTACTTAATTTCTTATTACTTATAGCGGCAAAGAAATAAGTACCTACATCATCTATGAAAATTACAACCGTCTGACTATCATGATATACAGCCTGGTGACATACGGATAAACCGACAGATAGACAGACAGACAGACAGACAGACGGTCAGACAGACAGACAGCCGGATAGCAGAGCTTTAGTAGAGCTTAGCAAATCCTTAGCCGACACTTGAGAGCAAACCATAGTTTATCTTGAATCTGAGAAAATTAGACTCTCAAAAACTCGCCGGCAATGTTGTGTCATAATAACTAATATTATGAGTTTTGGCGGGAACGCGGAAGAGTTCACGTCGTCGTTGCATTGTATTATTTTTCAAAACTTTTGCGTAAAATATTTTATAACACGATGAAAATATAATACTTGACACTGGCTAAATACACTATGTGAGGAGCCAAAATATAAAAAAAAAACTAATATTATTAAAAATTCAACACTACTTGAATTTATTTCCAAAAACTCTCTTTATTCAAGTACTCACATGTATGTAAAATAAATATTATATCAGCTGTAATCATAATTAACAAAATTAAATGGAATTATTTATATCGCCTTCAAATGTTAATGATCAGAATTTGTTTTCTAAAAGCATTGTTATAAGTATGTAATAGTCCAGTCATTTAAGCTTAAATTAGGTAAGAATCTCGGAATTCGAGATACCCAGCTGTAAGTCTGTAAATACTTGTATATTGACACCCTAAAAGTTGTCTCAAAACCTACATATGGTAGGGTGTAAGCAACTATTAAATTTCAAGGTAAAAGGTCACAAAAAATTGATTTTTTGCGCTTTGTTAGGAAATATATCATTTCCTATGGGTTTTTTGTATTTATTATTATTGTAGAATACAAAATTCTCTACAAATTTTGTTTAAAAAAAATTTTTATACGGTGAACCGTTTTCGAGATAGAGGGCGGAGAGCGCGCGGTCACAGCATCACTTTACGATTTATTTCTGCACGCATTAAGTGGCTGTGACACAACTTCTGCGCTTTTTAAAAAGGGAAAAAATAATTTTTAAAAGTTTTTGAGAAATTGTTAAATTTGGATGAACTAGCTGCAGCATTTGAGAAAGAAAATTGTTCGGCCCAGAGATTATTAGAGAGTGGATGGAACTCAAACCTTATTGGCAGTCTATAATGCTCCGAAATCTGTTAAAAGTCTAAGATCATCTTCGTTATATGCATTACGTCAAGTCTACAAAACTTAATAAACCTGTGCAGCTTTCAAATATTCCACCACAAGTGCAGCTGCTCATCAACATTTCAACCGTGTATATTATCAAGTTCAAACTTGGCTAGGACATGATTTAGAACCCCAAGTATGGGGTTGGGCAATGCGAAACGATTTTCTGGAGCCTATCATGACAATTTTACCACCTGCTTCAGAAGATTTGCTAAATACAATTTTCTGCAACTGCAAGAGTGGTTGTGGTTCGCGATGCGGATGCAGGAAAGCGGGCTTGCAATGATCTTTAGCTTGTGGCCAATGTAATGGGCAAGTTCGTCTCAATGCTCTACCATATCAGAGCGACATTAACGAAGATGGAACCTTTGACCCCGAAATCATGGAAGAACTTGAGACAAATGTCGTTGAAGACGATAATGAAGATCAGTTTGAAATTTACCAGCAGCCAGAAGACAACGATGAAGAGGAAGATGATTAAAATCATAAATTGTAGTTTTTGTACCCTTTATTCCATTTTTTATACTTTCAATAAACATAAATATTTGTGCAGGTAGTATTTAATTTTTATTTAACTCAATTTACCTAATTTGTTTGCACCACCGACCTCTATCTCTCCAATAAATCTTTCCATCCAAAGGTTGACTGGAAGAGATCGCTCTTAGCGATAAGTCCGCCCATTGTGCTATATTGATCTAAGTGAGTAATTTTCTGTATCTTTAATGTCTGGTGTACAATAAAGAATTTTGTATTCTATTGTATTGTAAATGTATTGAATGATATTTTTTAATAAAAAGATTAATTCATAATTTATTTATTTTTTTCATCATGTTAGAAGTTATTAATATTAATTAGGTTAATATTCAAATATATTTCCTATATTTTCATGAACAATTCTGCAATTACATGGGCAGGTAAGTGTTGTTAAATAAATTAATACTGAATAAAAAGTGGATAGGTTAGGAAATAAAATAATAAAATATAATATAATAGTTAATAAAAATTGACAAATATTTATAATCATTGATTTATCGATAGTTCATCAACTATACAGGGTTACAGGAAAAATCGTGCTAGATCCATTAAGGGCGTGGAGTACCCATCATTTCAGACTTATTTCACTATGAAACACTCTAGCCTAAACTTAACTCTTTTCCAGATATTCGACTTTTAATTTTTTTATTGAAAATTGCCGTTTTTTAGGCTACAAAATTTAATTTTGTTTATTTTGTGTGTCTTATTACTATTATTATTGCATTTTAATATGTGTAATAATATGCTTTAGGACGTCAATCATTAAAATAGTACATAAGTTAATTGAATAGGCCGTAGTAGACAAGTGAAAGTTAAGAAATAGACAAAAAAATTATAAACTGTATTGTTCTCTAAAGGATATCTAAAAAAAATATTATGGCAGTAGTTCGGCAAATGTGTTTTAAAATATCTACGTTTCATCAGCTATCTAACGAGGTATAATAATCTAGGATTTTATTAAAATGCATTGAAAAAAAATTAGTTTCATAGGCGACAGTGGAGAAGAAAATTTATACTTAGCCCTAAAAAGTAAAATAAAACAATAGGTAAGCATGCAATGTCAGTTATTAAAGGTTTTCACACAAATTTTTCTTATGCTACAGTTCATGTTCAACATGGCCGTCTCTATTTCTGATACATTGTCGCATCCTTCTACGGAGACCAGTCTTCACTACTCCAGTGGTCAACGTGGTCCTCATTTTATTTGCTGCATCCACAATCCTTTCTCTTAAGTCTGCCACAGACGAAAGTGGATTTAGCTCGCTGTACACAAGACTTTTCATGAGCCCCCATACATGAAAATCCATGGGGGTTAGGTCCGGACTCCTTGCTGGCCATGGCAACGGCCCACCTCGTCTAATCCATTTGGTTTGGTAATTTGTGTCCAGCCAGTCTCTGACACTTCTCCTGAAATGGGCAGGGCAGCCATCGTGTTGGAACCACATGTCCCTGATCAGGTTGAGTGGCAGATCATCCAGCATATCACTCAAGTCTGCTCTCAGGAAATTTTCGTAGCTTTCCCCATTTACATTATCCGGGAGAAAGTAAGGTCCAATCAAATGATTGGATATTGGGATTCCTTAGTTATTTTGGGGCCCAGTAATGGGTGGGCCTTGTGATAGTTAGTTATGTCATCTTTATCAAATTTGGACTCATTCGTTCACAAGATATTTCTTAGAAAATCTGGGTCTTCTACGTCAGCATTTAGCATAAATCTGCAAAAGTCCAATCTTCTCGCAGGGTCTCAAAACAGAGCCAGTTTCTCGAAGTCTTCGATAAGCTCTGTCAAGAATGGCCACATCCGGCACTCGACGACCGGGGTAGCGAGTTATGTATTCGTTGCGAGCTTGCGCAGACACACAATCGCAGTATCCGTAACAAATAAGCATATCAGCATATTCCTCAGGTGTGTAGGACGTCATATCAACACTTCCGTATCACAGGTACAAATCAGAGTCCGGTTAACAAGCATAGTAATCACAAATCAGAAGAAATAGTCCAGAATCACAGCCAAGTCGAGAAATAGAGCAAAACGATATCACATCTACTATGTACGAAGCACAAAAGCAGTCTGACAACCAAGATACCGAGACCGTTAGAACTGCTATCTGGAGCGTTCCAACTATTTTTTTACCCGAAATGTAATACAAACCCTAGATTATTATACCTCGTTAGAAAGCTGATGAAACGTAGATATTTTATAACACATCTGCCGAACAACTGCCATAATATTTTTTTTAGATATCCTTTAGAGAACAATATAGTTTATAATTTTTTTGTTTATTTCTTAACTTTCACTTGTCTACTACGGTCTATTCAATTAACTTATGTACTATTTTAATGATTGACGTCCTAAAGCATATTATTACACATATAAAAATGCAATAATAATAGTAAAAAGACACACAAAATAAACAAAATTAAATTTTGTTGCATAAAAATCGGCAATTTTCAATAAAAATATTAAAAGTCGAATATCTGAAAAACGGTTAAGTTTAGGCTAGGGTGTCTCATAGTGAAATAAGTCAGAAATTATGGGTACTCCACGCCCTTAACGGATCTAGCACAAATTTTCCTGTAACCCTGTATATGGCGCGTTTTCGACCGGAGGCACCGGTTGACCTGAAGTGGCTGTGACCGCGCGCTCTCCGCCCTCTATCTCGAAAACGGTTCATCGTATGAAAAATTTTTGTTAACAAAATTTGTAGAGAATTTTGTATTCTACAATATTTATAATATATACAAATAGCAAAAAACCCAAAGGAAATAAGATATTTCCAAACAAACTGCAAAAAAACGATTTTTGTGACCTTTGACCTTGAAATTTAATAGTTGCTTACACCCTACCATATGTAGGTTTTGAGACAACTTTAAGGGTGTCAATATACAAGTATTTACAGACTTACAGCTGGGTATCTCGAATTCCGAGGTGAACTTACTATAATGACTGGACTATAAATATCCAAAAAGTATAACAAAGTCGTACAGAGACATTATTTTAAAGATATTAACGTAATTACATTCTCATAAAAAAAAAATACATGCTAGGGTTCCGTACCCAAAGGGTAGACAGTTGAAATTTTCACAGATGATGTATTTCTGTTGGCGCTAAGAATAACAAAAAATACTAAAAAACAATAAAATAAATGTTTAAAGGGGCTCCCATACAAAAACGTGTTTTTGACGAATTTTTATAGATAAGGTATGGATCCATTCGTGTGCGAGGCTGACTTGCACTTGGCCGGTTTTTTACTTGATGATACCCCGTGTCCAGGATATAAGCTATCTGCATTCCAAATTTCGTCAAAATTGGTTCAATAATTACGGAGATTAGGTATCTAATAAGTAGTAACAAACAACCACACACGCAAACTTTGCACAACTATAAAATGAGTACATGAAGTTTAAGTTATTTTTTTACAATTTATTATGAAGACATCTTTACATTTAACGGGTTGACATGACGTTTGATAAAATGCCCATAAGTGGGCAATGAAGCGTGGTACGAGCGTATGAGGTACAAGGTAGTTTAGGCTTTAGTTCCAGCTGGAAACGAAACGGAAAATTGATCATAGTTTTGTCTCCTATTTATTGTTTATAGTAGGTAGCCTAATACCCGGTAAGTAGAAAAATAGTAATGGACGAAAAATCATCATTATCATCAACAACAACCTGGGCCTGCTATTTCAATTGTGTCATAATTGTGCATGATTCGACCATAATGACAGCTTATGACACTAATGTTAGTCTAAAAACCTTCTTCTTCTTTAATATCTTTCTATCGCTTACGCGGTTATCGGAACGCGGAAAAGTTCACGTCGTCTCATTGTATTATTCCTCAAAACTTGTGCTTTTTCCAGTGTTAATGTTTAAAATTGGTTGCGTTTTATGCATTAAGTGCTGAATTACGAGCACGAGTGTGGGCAAGTGATATAATGTGGTGAAACGTGATTTTCCGTGTCGCTTCCAAAATTCCATAGAAGCTTCTAGTAAAGTTGCCACCACTTTACTGGAGCATGACTGAGACTGGAATATGACTACCTGACTTAGATTGGACTTTGACTATGACTAAGACTTCACGTGAAATATTATATTAACATGATGAAAAATTTACTATACTTGACACTGGCTAAATACACTATGAGTGGAGCAAAAATATAAGAAAAAAAAAACTCTGCCAATGTCAAGTGAGTAAAATTTGTACGGTTATGTCAAGTCAAAGTCATATTTTGTCAGTCAAAACGCCAACAGTAAAATGGAGGATATTTTACTGAAGGCTCTAAAAAAGGCCGTAGAAGCAAAAACGAAAATGCATGGTTTTATAATCTTGAAACCGTTTGCCAACACTCGTGCACGTTCACGAACAGTAAACGGATAATAATCCACCCTTATTACACATCAAAGTTCAAGATACACTAGTTTTGAAAAATAAATTCAAAATTCACAACCGCCATTGTCGGATTTTCTTCAAAGACGCAGTCTAAAAACCATAAGTAGACAACCAATAGTGTCAAAATCTGTCGTCATGTTAAATTTTGACACTATTGTAGTATACAAACCATAAGTAGACTATTATTAGTGTCAAAATCTGTCATTATATTCATGAACCATTATGATAATTGAAATAGCAGACTTGGGCCCTGAAGACGTCCACTGGAACATCGGCCTCCCCCACAGAACGCCTCTTTGAGCGGCTGCTAACATCCATCGGCTCCCCGCGGCTTTTACAAAATCTTCAGTCCACCTAGTGGAGGGCCTGTGTCTTCCAGTTCGTGGTCGCCACTCGAGAACCTTTCTTCCTCATCGGTTGTCAGTTCTACGGGCGATGTGGCCTGCCCATTGGCATTTCAACTTGCTAATTCGTAGAGCTCTATCGGTCACTTTAGACCTCCTGCGGATCTTCTCATTTCAAGTCGCAGGAAAACAACGAGCATAACTCTCCATAGGTCAATGCGCAACTTTGAGCTTGCTTAAGTACTAATGAGGCCAACAGTAGGTAAGAAAGCAAACCTCAGTTCCAACTTCCAACAAAGATAAGATTGAGATTTTTGAGTTTAAGATTTTAAGTTATCACTGGCAACACACACATAACTTTTTTTTCTTATATTTTGGCTCCACACATGGTATATTTAGCCAGTGTCAAGTAGTATAATATTTTCAACGAGTTTTAAAATATTTTGAAATAATTAAATTAGAATTTGCGTACATATGTTACCTATATTGTTCCTTAGTAATAGATTTAGATCGGTTTCACTGTAACCATAATTATTTTTAATTATTGTAAATTTAATATGATATTCTTTTGTTTTGTTTCAGTATTTTAGATTCATCACCACTCGTAGCTCATAGCTGTCTTCATACTCATTACCTACATGTGCCAAAATTTCTCACTGAACAATCTTCGTTTGATGTTCTATCTTAGTCCACGTGACACTGGCAAAATTGTGGTCACCTCTCCACAAAGGCCATTAACCAAGAGTTGAAGTTGAAAATATTTTGCGTAGTCAAGTCTAAGTTGACGGGCCCGATAGCTCAGTTGGTAGTATCCCTGCCTTCTGAGCTGAGGGCTGTGGGTTCGATTCCTACCCAGGACAAACATTTGTGTGATGAACATAGATGTTTGTTCTGCGTCTGGGTGTTATATTGTATTCTATGTAGCATTTAACGCTTAAATCGCCACCAATTTTAAACATTAATACTGGAAACAGCACAAGTTTTGAGAAATAATACAATGCAACGACGTGAACTTTTCCGCGTTCCCGCCAAAACTCAACATAACTGTTTAACTTTTAATAAAATAAAATAATTCCATTCAGTGTCAAACCTTATTAGAATTTGATTTGAATATTAGAATTTGGAATTACTGTTAAGTACCTTGCATTATAATGTACCTATAGCTTATAAGTGCTAAATAAAACCAGTTCAGTGTTGGCCCACGTGCTGCGAATAGCAGACCACTTGTCCGGTTACCCGTATTTATAGATCTATACATATTGGTATACATAATGTAATGCTTAACATTTGTTCAAACATAATTGTAAATGTTGTAGTTATTTTAAATGGATTATTGTGACCTGAAATTTGGCACGCAACGCAGGTAAGAATTTTAACGTGTTATAATTTAGAAACGCATTGTGTGAAAGTTTGGCAGATTTTTATTGGACCGGTCTATTTCGGCACAGACTACACAAACAACGATGCTATTAAGATCGAATGCATACTAATGATAACTTTTGTGATAAAACATCTTTTATTTAGTCAGAAATCTCTAGTCTCCTATACCTGCATGATATTATGTAAATGGTAGTAGTCTAGTGTGCAAAACCCGTATTTTAATTTTTATGCTTGGCACGAAATATCAATAATACAGAGTAGATACTCAAATAAGTAGGTAATTATCTAGGTACTAAAATATCCTCGAACCTCGAAGTCACTACTTATCAAGTCTATTCTAAGCCCTATTTTCTAATTAGACCACAGAGTAACCAGAGGGGTCATTAGAGTATAAACATCGTAGGTAACTATTTCTGAAAAAATAGTAATGAGTCGCTATTTTATCGATATCGATACTTCACTGACCTGACTATTAATTTAATAAAAACTGGACACCTAAAATAACTAAGACCTCAATTCACTTAGTTATTACTTAATTTTTTTATTGTATTTAGTATTTATTGTACAAAATACTGAACTGTTAATTGAAGAATAAACATGATAGTTTAAAAAATAAAATGAATTCTTAAATGCTGTGGAATAGTAGGAAATTACATTTATTGACTATGAAGTCACTAATCATTAACATGACAATTTCACAATGTTACAAAGTGCCTTTCGAAATTAACGCTTTATAGGTACTAAAAAGAAACAACAAACAGTGCCTACTTACAAATCGATCAGCGTAAGCTGTCCCCTGATGACCTATATATATTATTTAAAAATACGCAAGTAAAACATATTATGGTGAACGGTCTATAATTCTAAAATTTCTTGTCCACTTTCATTTATTTGTCCTGGGGGTCGCAAAGATCACAAACGCTAACGCTATCGCCAAACGCTAACTTCAAAAATGTATTGAAACGACATTCGCTGCGGAAAAGTTAGCGATTTCCGTAATATGATGTGGCAAGTAATATAGTTCAATGAACCATTCAGTTTAAAGAGTTATTTTATGAATTTGTATTTTCCAACCACTTGTGATTAAAATTAGTTGTTTGCTACAGGCAAACAATAAATTTTAATCACAAATCACAAACGGAGAGCCGATGGATGCAAAACAATATATTAAAATTAAAAATCCATCCAGTAATACCCTAGCTAATCCTAGCTAATTTCATGACGAATTTTAATTCATACAGACAGACAGTATTCTTTAAACTATATTTTGTCATAACACAAATATTTTTTTCTAAATTATCTCCTATGTTCAGATTTTTCCTTGGTTACAGTATTTAATCATAATAAGTATGTATTACGTACCTATACCTACCTACAAGCTACTTATGGCCATTGTAAGCTAATAATACCCGTATATACGTACCATTATAAACAAAATACATTCTAATTAATCTGTTAAATTACGTACTAGGATATACATACACACACTACCAATAAACGTAATGTAAATAACCGTGTTATGTCAACAGTGACCTATATGATTGTTTGTTTTTTTTCAGTGTCTCTATATGATAACTCGGCTCAGTTCAGTATAGAGATGCTGCCAAAGTGATACATAGTGGTTTTTGTGAATTTTTATCATTATGTCTGGATTCAATTGCATAACACCATTCAAGAAACAAGTACGTATTTAATCATTTATGATATACCTAATGCAGTAAAATAAGTAAATACATAAATTATATCTTTAGATTAATATTGTTATTCGTGTGTAAAATGTTCCGCTATATATCGTATTAATATATCATCTACTAAAACTAAGATACTAAATACAATTAAACTATTTTATAAAACTAAACTACTACCTTTAAACTACAAAATTAACAATACTTAAACTAATCTAACAAACCACTACCAGTAGGCAAAGTGGCAAAATGCTGGCAGCATTGCCATGTTGAATGGCAATGCTCAACCTTTGGGCCAAGTAGAGGCCAGCTTGGACCAGGCGTTTGGATAGCTCTTTAAAAATTGAACGTGCACTGGGTCCCCACGGCCCCAGCGTCTCTACCCCAAATGCAGTTAAGTACCAGCTGCGTATAATATAGACACAGATTAATACCTAATGTACTGGAATTAGGTATTTGAAGTACTTAATAAAATTATAGGACTAGGGTTTTTTTTAGTTGGTTTGGATTCATATCCCGTGCGAGATTCAAACCCTTAGGTACATTAACCAAATAAACCTAACCCAGTTTAATCATTATACCTATAAAAAGAATTATAATACAATTTATATAGGTAATATAAGGCACGTTAAATATCTATTTACATGCTTATTAATATGAGTAATGGCATTTTAATATAACTTTATTTTTGTAGTAGTTAGCTTAAGTAATAAAGGCATATTGCCCGTTAAAAAAACGTTATAAGTCATGTTTACCTATCATAATAAGGGTTTTATGAATGAAATGAAAACGAAGGTATAATAATTATAATGCTACAAAACATGATTGAAGTATAGGTACTTAATAATACCTATTAGTTGCTATTTATAATTTTTATTGACACCGCAGTTACAAAGAAACATTAATAATACCTATGCAAAATTAAATACGTCAAAGTACCTAGATAAAATAGTGAGCACAACATGGTTTCTTTAGCCAGACGTCTAAAAAATTAGAGGCGCTGCATGTCTTAGGTTGTGACTCATAATCTAAAAATATACCTAGGCCTATACGAATATGAAGACGAAGCGGGGCAGCCTATTGTAGGTAGTCCGTCACGTCCGCGGAAGATATAAAATAAACACAGAGAAACTTGTCGTGTCGCTTAACATCAGGTGAACGACTAGCTCGTCACGTCATTCAGTCTCATAAAAAAGCTACAGACCATGTTTAGTGGGTGGATAGTTATTCTGATGATGATGATGATGATGATAATGATGGAAACCAGGGCTGTTGTTTTAAATAGTGGTTAATAAATAAATGTGTATAGAAGCACCTTACATTTTCACTTTCAATGAAGCAGTTTTCTTGGAAATTAATTAAAACAAAACGATAAAATGAAAATAATAATTAGTCGTACCTACACAAATATTTAAGATGCTGACGTAAGTAAAGGCAACAACCAGCAGCCGCTCAAAGTGGCAACAAACAAACAGACAACGGCATGCTTATGTACCTTATATTTAAAACAATAGGTGACATATCCCTGCATGGTTCGCAATCTACCTTAAGCCAATCCAACTCTTTTATTAATATTGGAATTAGACCTTGAGTTTGTGTCACATGTTTGCTATGGCAAGGCCTATCCAGCCACAATATACTCACTACAATTTAATAATCAACACAAAGTTCAGCTGTTATGTTACTGTTATGCTATAATCGTAATCGCAAAAACAGCAGGAAGTAGGTGCATTGCCAAATTATAAATGTTTGGTATGTTGGTTGTTTTTTTTTATGAGAATGAATGACGTGACGTGCTGTTCGTTCACCTGATGTTAAGCGATACGGCCGCCCATAACAGTTGCAGTGTCACTCGGAACTTTAAAATAATATAGTTTCGCGTGGCACTGCACTGTGCACGTCATCCTGAGACATCACACAGTCTAGTAATCAGATTAGTGCACTGTGTAATCAGGTCATAAAGTCTCATTTGCCCAGTAATTTCACTAGCTATAATGCCCTTCAAACCGGAACACAGTAGTGGTTGCACACTACTGCTTGGCGGTAGAATAACTGGCAAAGCGGTGGTACCTACTTAGACGAACTTTGCAGAAAAGTCCTACCACCTAGTAAAACCCCCACCACCTGTTCAAGTACCACCTGGTTGATTCATAACGGTTCACTTGGAACTGCTACTTATTAGGAATGTCTTACTTGATGTGTGGCTTGCTGTGACTGGCATATTGGAAAAAATAATATCTTACTAACTATAACATAATTGCAACATGGTTATTTAGTTTTTAGTAGGTGCTAAGACGTGATATCAGCTTCAGAATTGATGATGATTTCCATCTATTGAAACTACGAATTTGTGTAAGACGAGAAAGATTTCATTGAGGTGAAGTGGAGGGTCTCTTCATTGAGTTACGGCAACTAGTACATAATCTGTCTTTACCATAGAAATCTTAATTATTATTATTACGATTTCTATGGTGAAGAAATAATATACATACTAGGAAAGGCCATAGAAATCGTAATACTTATTATTACGTAATTATTACGATTTCTATGGTCTTTACTTATATTTCATATTCCATATTCATAACGGAAATATACTACCAAAAGCTTGTCTGCGATGAAAGTAGAATTATACATTTATACCTACAGACTACAGGAACGGAACTTGAAGATGTCTTAAAAGTTTCCATTTGTGTTTCCAGTGTTTTGTGGTGATAGGAGCTTCCATCAACATGTCCCAGATCGGCATGGTGATGGGATACATAGCCGCTTTACTGCCACAACTAAGGATGAAGGACTCTTCTATATCCATCGATTACTCTTTAGAATCCTGGATAGGTATGTATGTCGACATCGTAACTCACACTATATAATGGTAGCTGGTGGTCATAGAAAATCATAGAGGGTCATTTGTTTCCTGACAAATATAATCTGGGAGTTTTTAAGGCTAGAGTGAACCGGTATCATCTAGGCAAGCTTGCTCCATCGTCGACCACGTCGCCACTTACCATCAGGTGAGACCGCGGTCTAATGTAAGCCTATCGTTGACAAAAAAGCTTCTTTTTTAACTAAATATAGTGCATATGCTGGCACGTGATGGTAAGCCTTTCTGAAAGCCTATTCTTAACGCTTGCTGTACTGCTGAACTTTCCATTCAAATATTTAGCCACAGGATTCTTCTTATCTGCCTATCTCTTGTATTAGATACTTACTTTACTTTCCTTTCTATCTGTCATATCGTGTTTTTTTTATGTATTATTGTAAGCTAATTAATTTTTGTGTTAATATTTTCAGCGGCACTCCCCGCGTTCGGTCTAGTAGTAGGAAACTTAACCATCCCCACCTTGATGGGCAAGCTCGGCAGACGGAAAGCAAATCTCATCAGCATCCTCATCATCATCTCCGGTTGGATCTGTCTCGTCGCAGCACGGAACGTCATCTGGATCCTGATAGCTAGACTTCTCCAAGGTCTATCTACAGGCTTGTCACTCTCATTAACGCCAATACTCATCGGAGAATATACCAGTCCAAAGAACAGAGGCGCGTTTATTATCATAATGTCTTTAATCATGGCTGGTGGAACCTTAGCGGTCCACACCCTCGGCTCTTACTTAACATGGAAAATGACAGCATTAGTGATCACCATAGTCACTCTTGTAGACCTCTTGATGGTGGCCTTATCTCCAGAAACACCAAGCTGGTTAGCTGGTCGAGGAAGATACGAAGAATGTGAGAAAGTATTCCTATGGTTGAGAGGTGGAGAGGAAATCCATGAACTGCATAAGTTAATACAATCAAGTGTTGCTTCCCGGCAATCCAATAATGCTAATAGTTCTATTACAGCTAGATTAAGGGAATACATATCAATTGCAAAGAAGAAAGAGTTCTATAAACCTATTATTATAATGATTCATTTGTATACGATGGGGCAATGGGCTGGTATTAATATATTGGCTCCGTATATAGTTGATATGGCCAAAATTACCATAAACGCTGATATCGATATAGCATTCGTTGTGATATCTACGGATGTGTTGAGAATTGTATCCTGCGTGGTAGCTATTTTCATAATAAAAAGATTTAAAAGAAGAACAATGCTCTTCACGACCTGTGGCGCTAATATGCTAGTATTTTTGATAACAGCTGGATACGTTTACGCAAAGGAAAAACACGTTATCCCGTTTGATCACCCAGCGATAGGGTTGCTGCTTCTTTACGCGTTAATGGCGACAGTGGCCATTGGATCCTTACCATTACCTTTCACGATTGCTGGAGAGATCTTTGCTTCGAGATACCGAAGTCTATCTACTGGGATCAGTTCCCTGTCCTGTTCCATTAACGTATTTTTCACAGTGAAATCCTTTCCTTATTTGGTTAATAGTATCGGTCTACATGGCGCATATTGCCTGTATTCTGGTATCATTTTGTACTGTTTAGCGGTTGTCTGGTTTTTACTACCGGAAACCAAGGATAGGACATTACAGGACATTGAAGATGAATTCAAAGGCAAAGTGGCAAACGAAGACTTGAAAGCTGCGCAGCCTTTGACATTTTCAGAAGATATAAAATACATAGATGAATAAATGAAAGTGTATTGAAATCAAGGGACTGTGATATAAACCTAAGTTTTACAAAGAGAGTATACCTACTTGAGTGGAACCGTGGTTTTTCAAACGCAGGTTGAGGCTGTCAGCAGTTGGGTGAGAAGAACAGAAGACCAAGACCGGGGTAGAACTGAACTAGCTCGTGCTTATGATGGTGATGATCGTGAAGTATGTACCTATAGATGTGTACTGGCACAGAGCAAAAAAAAAGCTCTGTATTTTTGCTCTGTGTGCGCAGTGCTGATGGTACCTAATGACCAAGTGTCCGGTTAAATATTGTGATTGTGAACTCTTCATGTGATGATACTTTATATACTTTAGATACTCAGAGCTAAAGACAGGGGAAAAAGAGTTAGTCAAAGTTGTAAGCAATTTTGTAAATAAAATGTTTTATTAGTGCCGTTGTTGACAAAATAGCTGCGTTCCATGGTTATTGACAAACTCGTAAAGTAATGTTTTATCTTTATTTCTGTTTATTTCCCATCTACAAAGCCTTGATGGGGTCTTAGCTGTAGGTACCTATTGTGACGTACTTACTAATGCGTAGTTAAATAATAAAAATAAAACAGTAGGATACCTATACAAGGTGAATATGAAAAAAAGAAAAGGAAGTTAGAGTAGTAGTAGACTTTTTACGGTGTCTTTATTTTTTGAGTTTTTTTTTTTATTATGGCAAATCTTCTCAATGATGAGCGTCCAAAGAGGCGCTACCAAAGTCCTATGGGGGAGGCCTATGTTCAACAGTGGACGTATTTCGCGCTAATGATAAAGATTACAACAATACTATATAGTTCCAGGGTTTTTTGTCGTCGGTGTATTTCTCCCAAAAAGGGGGGAAGTGTGCTGGAGTATCATCCATCGGCCAATTTTGGCAATAATATTTGGCAGAAATATTGGCTTCAGAAAAAATCGGTAGGTAGGTATATTTCTGCGATCACCGCCGCCTTTGCCAACCGTGATAAAAAATGAAGTAAATTTTTTTTTGACGAACTGTCCTTTGTAATGAATAGCCTTGCTGCATATTTTTATATACCTACAATTACTGTCGGTTAGATTAGGTACCTAGTACCTACTTATTAATGGTAAATTGGTTTATCAGAGCGCCTGGTCGTACCGAGGCGTGGCAAAATCCTGGCACCTATAACTTGGCTCAACGCATCAGCATTGCATTTCAACGAGGCAACAATTTTTATTCAATGAAAACATAACACTGAAATCTTTCATTAAATCAAAAATAAAAATCAGGGCACATCGCTCGTAGAACTGACTACCATAGGGAAGAAGGATTCACGAGTAGCTGGCTACCACGAACGAACGGAAGACGCAGCGTGGGTCGGTCAAAACCACGGGGAGAAAATAGATGCAGGAAGCGAGCAGCCGCTGAAAGTGGCGTGTTTCTGGAGAAGGTCTATGTTCTGCAGTAGACGTTTTCAGGCTATTGATGACGATGATGATGGTTCGGTAAAGGCACTGTGATGTTGTTTGTTTAATGAATGCGAATTATTGTGATGTATTTTAAAGGAGAAATATATATGTATACACCACTATTTTTAAATTACCAGAAAAAAAAATCAGCAGCATCTGTTGCTGGTACTCAACACATCCATACAGAAAAAAGAAAACACAATGCAAAAAAAAATATCCTATAAAATAAATAAATAATAAATAAATATAATTATGTGGACATTACACACAGCGCCATCTAGCCCCAAACTAAGCATAGCTTGTACTATGGGAACCAGATAACTGATATAATACTTATATTTTTTTTTGTTTGTAAATACATACATAGAATACAATATAACACCCAGACCCAGAACAAACATCTATGTTCATCACACAAATGTTTGTCCCGGGTAGGAATCGAACCCACAGCCCTCAGTTCAGAAGGCAGGGATACTACCAACTGAGCTATCGGGCCCGTCGTCAAAAACATCAATAAGTTGTCAATCATTGCGTCAATTCGCACATAAACATGAATTGTCGCCATTTCGTTCAAAAATAAGACATCCTCCATTCATAAACAACTTGACAGGCTACCTTCGGGTGGCCCCGATCGACGTGCTCCGACCGAATCGTTGGCCAACCCGAACGTCAGGTTGGACGCGATGGACGCGGCGCACTTCCCGCGCACCGCGCCCCCGCCGTCTGTGTCGATGTCGAACCAAAAGTAAACAAATCAAACGCGCTTGCGCCGACGTTAGTGTTAATTGTTTAATTTTAATGTAATGTAACGTAGGCAGAAGTGTACCTTACCTACGTACAGTTCATTTTAAGTAGTGTACGTGATTATGCCAGTGGGAAAGTGTAGTGTTGAAAAAGTGAAGTAACATTTTAACGTAATTACGCAGTAACTGATCTGGAATCTGGAAACGTCGGGGTAACGTAAACATTTTTGATTTGTACCTAAGTTAATTTGTAAATTAAAGCAGTGTTGTGTCTATCAATCGTTGTACTTACTGTAAGTTTATACTAACTTGTTTTAAAATTAAATTTCATATTTTTTTTAGAATTGCTTTCCTATCTACCCACATTGTTTTTGTCTGAATCTGAACCAAATATGCGAAAACGAGAGGTGTAGGTTTCGGAAAAGCGAGAAAGAGTAGGTGCCACTGCTCACACCCGTTATGTCCATTCATTCAATACAATTATTATTGTTGGTACGTAATATTTTTGTTGGTAACCATAATTTATGGAAAGATTTCCGGAAACTTCAACTTTTAATAACTTTTAAATTATTATGTATTCTAAAATTTTGACTGCATACATACAATGCCTTGCCTCGTCTGCATTGCCCATTTTTATATTTTTGGTAATTAAAAAATAGTTGTGTATATATAAATAATAGGTAATTGTTGGGAACGATACTCTCAGAGTTGTAGACAAATATGTCTACCTAAGACAGATTATCCAATTGGGTAGGTCCAACTTCGACAAAGAGGTCGCACGGAGAATCCAACTCGGCTGGGCAGCGTTTGGGAAACATCGACCTATCTCTTCATCTAAAATACCGCAGAGCCTAACGACTTATGGCACTGAGACGTGGTCCCTTACTGTTGGCCTGATGAATAAGCTCAAAGTCGCGTAGCGAGCTATGGAGAGAGCTATGCTCGGTATTTCCTTGTTTCCATGGTGATTCGAAATGAGGAGATCCGCAAGAGAACTAAAGTCACCGATATAGCTTTCAGAGATAGCAAGTTGAAGTGGCAGTGGGTAGGCCACATCGCTCGTAGGACTGACAACTGTTGGGGAAGAAAGGTTCTCGAGTAGCGACCACGAAGTGGAAGACGAAGCGTAGGCCAGCCCCCCACTAGGTTGACCGACGACCTGGGGGTCTAGTAAAGATACCAACCGCTAACGCTAACGCCAAACGCTAACTCCAAAATGTACTGAAATGACATTTCGGAACACGCTAACTTTTCCGCAGCGAAGGTCATTTCAATACATTTTTGGAGTTAGCGTTTGGCGATTGCGTTAGCGTTTGTGATCTTTGCTAGACCCCCTGGTCAGAACCGTGGGGAGCCGATGGATACCAGAGGCAAGTAGCCGCTCAAAGTGGCGCTCTTTGGGGGAGGCCTATGTTCAGCAGTGGACGTCTTCAGGCTGATAATGATTTTAAAGGAATATAAGACAAAACATTCTCGAATCATTAAATAAATTATATTTATGTTTTTATTAAATAGACAATAATACAGCTTATAGTAAGTAAATAAGTACATTAGATAGCTAAAGTATGTTACCTATACCTAATTAATTTATTTTAGCATAATGGATCAATAATTAACAAATTCTTTTGGAAATAGTTATAATTAAGCATCACCTGTTTATCATTGGTCAATCAACATGTTTATGGGGGCTTACTAATCAAACTGGATTAATTTAAACCTGTTTAAAATGTTAAAGGTCACAAAATAATTTTATTTTGAGTCTATTCTTAATGCTAATAAGTACCTAAAAACTGTTAGTTAATAATTTTAAGTATTTAAGCACCATTGCCAAAAACTAGATACTTATTATACAGGGTTACAGGGAAAATCGTGCTAGATCCGTTTAGGGCGTGGAGTACCCATCATTTCTGACTTATTTCACTATGTAACACCCTAGCCTAAACTTAACCCTTTTCGAGATATTCGACTTTTAATATTTTTTGTGAAAATTGCCGATTTTTAGGCTACAAAATTTAATTTTGTTTATTTTGTGTGTTTTATTATTATGATTATTGCATTTTTACATGTGTATTAAGATGTTTTAGGACGTCAATCATTAAAATAGTACATAAGTTAATTGAATAGACCGTAGTAGACAAGTGAAAGTTAAGAAATACAAAAAAAATTAGAAACTGTATTTTTCTCTAAGGAATATCTAAATAAAATATTAAGTTGAGGCTAGGTTGTTTCATAGTGAAATAAGTCAGAAATGATGGGTACTCCACGCCCTTAATGGATCTAGCACAATTTTTCCTGTAACCCTGTATATACATCTTATAATAATATTAAAAGCTAAATAAGTTATTAAAATTTTCATTTTAATATCACATTCGCTATCCGCATTAATAAATTAACATATAAAATTTATTATTATTTTCCTATGAAACAATAATTAATAAGGTAAGTGAGTAATATTCATAATTAATAAATAAACATATATTTTGGTTACTTTATATTCTAAGTTTAGGTATGCAATAAATAAATAAAAGAAAAGCTATGGAAATAATATCCACAAAAGAAAATTTTTCTTTATAACTATGCATGGCTGCAATAATTTAATCAATATTTAAATACTGATAAAATTTATGATGTTGCCTAAAGTAGGAACTACCTAATCAAATCAATTTATATAATACAAAGAAATCTGCTTACCTATCTATAAAATCACAATTTACAATCACAAGAATGTCTTCGTAAAATAATATTCTTCCGTATAAAATATCTTTTGAATACCTATTGCTTATCTAAAATACGTCAAAAGCGAACCTTTTTCATCCAACTTCACTTTAAAAAACACCTTATTTTAAAAATTTGTTTTAAGATATGGTCAAGTTTATACAACTAAAAATATATATCATCAACATACAACTGGACTACTACACCGTCTATCTTTATTGAAATGTTTCATCGATGTCAATGATTGCGTAGACTTCAACTCTTCAACTGTCAACGGTCTACCTCTGAACTCATCCTCTATATCCTGCAACGTTCTGTCCTTCGTCTCTGGTAAGAAGAAGAACGCCACCAACATACAATATCCTACCACTACAGCGTAAATAATATAAGCACCATGGATGCCTATGGTGCTAAACAACAATGGAACTGTCTTGACTGTGATGAAAAGGTTCATAGATAAGAACAGTACGCTGATTCCTCCAGCCAAACTTCTGTACTCTAACGGGAATAACTCCCCAGCAATTATAAATGGTAAAGGCACAGTACCGGTTGCTATAGTAAACATGTGAACATGTATCAAAGCTACTCCGATGAAAGGATGGTCGAACGGCAACATATTCTGGCCTTTAGCATAAGTATACGCCGCTGTGGTTAAGAAAGCAAACAGGTTGATACCAACAGTGGTAAACAACATCGTCCGTCTATTGATTTTCTTTATAACAAACACAGCAATGGTATTGGAAAATATTCGTTGAGCATCCAACGTGATGACTAGTAAAGCTATATTTACATCAGTTCCTATAACGTGGTGGAAGATATCAATGGTATACGCAGCTAAAATGTTGGCCCCAGCCCACTGTCCGAGCGTATAAATATGCATCATAATAAAAATTGGCTTGTAAAACTCCTTCTTTTTAACAGTAACAGCGAAGTATGCCATGTTCCTTTTGAATTTCTTTGAGATAGACTCCGAAATATTTGCCTCTCCCTTTCCTTCTCTAACAATAATTGCTGCCTCTATCATTTTATGCAGCTCCTCTTCTTCGTCTTCGGCTCTCAGCCATCTGAACACTCGTTTGGATTCTTCATATCTCCCGTGATCAGCGAGGAAGCTAGGAGACTCAGGTGAGTATATCACTATCAGTAAATCAAAAAATGCTATCAAGGCGCAGACTAGAGCCGTCACCTGCCAGGTTAAGTAGGATCCCATGGTATGCACGCAAAGAACTCCCGTTGCGATGGTCAACGATATAGTGGTGAGAAAAGCCCCACGATTCTTGGGGCTGGTGTATTCACCGATTAAAACTGGCCCTAGTGAAGCACTCATGCCCATGGCTATTCCTTGGAGGAACCTCCCGATGAGGAGTGCGGTGATACTGGAGGCTGTGATGATGCAGAACCAGCCGATGAGCAGTGGAGCGATGCTGGCGAGGTTGGCGATCCGACGGCCGTAGTTTGCCATGACGGTGGGTACGATGAAGTTGCCGGCTACAAGTGCGAAGCCGAGGATCGAAGCTGAAACGTGAGAAACAAATAAGTTGACCTAACGGCTCTATAATATTTCCTTTAGAGTTATCATGAAAATGATAGCAGATTAGAATAAGTACCTAAGAATAGCTGGTGTGATATATCATCATTTTTTTAATTAGGTAGTCTGCAGAAGTATGTTACCTAATTAAGAGAACAGTTGCGATCGTTGATAAATTTTACGCCTAAACCACGATAAGAAAAATGTTGGTTAACTAAACGTAAATCTGGGAGTGTCTCTCTATTGATAACAATATAATTATCGATAATGGTACGTTGTAATATCTCTACAGCAACTAATCTCTATACCTAAAACAATTAAGTTAATTGATAAGTGCGTCGTGTCGGTGGTGTATGACCAGAGTTCTTGAATGACGGTCACTTTTTCACCGTGACAAGCGAATAATATGATATCAGCTTTTAAAATATGCCTAGTAACTTTGTTGATTTCTTTGTTTGTTGCTTAATGTTCTTATGCTGACCTAAAGCCTTTTAAATGTTGTTGGTAATCTAATCAATAAATTCTGCTAATTTCTATAATTTGATTCATAGAAGCTTTAAAATTCTAGTGGAAGATAACTTTACTAAAGTCATTACTATAACAATAGGTTTATTATACGTACTTTCTTACTTACTTAAGTACGTGTATTTAAATTTAAGACCGACACTATACTAACTTCGAGATAGGTAATTCGGTATATTATAATATATTACACCTAATTATTTTCTCTAGTGTCAGGGTGTATTTCGGTTGTTAGTCCGGATAACCGAAACTTACTGAATCTTTTTAGTCGTAGTAATCTGGTTTTCATCATATCTTTCTTTGGTAACTATGTTTTTCACTATTTTACTTTACTACTTGGGCCTATCAACATTTTTAGATTTATACTTGCGACAGTTAAATTTTCTTCCATTCTTTTGTAGTAGTTGAGCCATGTAATTCTATGGATTATTTTCCAATTCGCTCTTACATCGGTAATAGAATAGAAAACATCATGAGTCATGTTCAAGAATTACAATACCTACAACGTGAGGCGTAACTACTGCTAACTATGTCAATTGTCAACTACACTACAATTATGGACTGATAGTGTGTGATACAAATAAATACAGTTTCATCTTGTTTAATTAGTTCATGCACTCCAATGACATTCCAATTAAAACTACAATTGTAAATAATTGTTGTAAATGGGATTTCATTGATTCAACTATAAATATTCATATAATCAACGTACCTATCCAAGATCCAGATACATCATCAATGGGGATCAACGAGTCTGGTTTCCGGAGTTGTGGCAGCAGTATTGCGTTGAACCCCATGACGAGCCCATGCTGCGACATGTTGAGGCACACGCCCGCTGTTACGAAACACTGGAATTGAAGAAAAAAGTGTTTTTACAAAACATCCTAATCAATGATCAATAAGATTCTAAAAGTCAGCTATAACGGTATTATTTATACGGCCATGTCTACATAATTATACACCTATACCTATACAAAATAAATGACAAATGTAATATATTAATTAAGTGGGTATTTTCGTACTTAATCGTACAAATACAGTGATAATTTTATTAATTTAAATAATTGAGTACTTAAATATTTTTATTTTTATTGTAAAAACTTGACTTGCAATTGATATTATGAAATAAATGATTATGATTAACTTGTTCCTAAATTAAAATTCATTTTCACTACTGACTAACAAACACCTAGTTGCAGTCGACTTTAAAGTGGGGCAAAAGTGGAGTGACGACTTGCGTCCAGTGGATGTCAGTAATTACATGATAAGATGCAAAGGTTTGGCTCAGTGGCGTCCCTGGGAGAGCCTTACAGGAGTAGACTAAAGCAGGCTAATGAGGATGATAATGATAGGTACTCAATGTGTAGAATATATAGCGACTCGATTTCAAAGATGTGTCTAGAACTGTATTCTACTAGAGTTCAATTCTATAGAATAATTTTATTAGACTTGAAACAAGACTCTGACATTGCTAAAAACCAATGTGGGCCTGGGCAGGAAAGACGTTAGGTGTTATCCTCTTCTATCCGTCTATCGGGTAGAGTTGGGAATGATAGTTCGATATACAAATCCAATAACGAATCTGATACCAAGGTTATGTCGTGCGTAAACAAAGCAGTACATAAGAAAACTACTTCAAAAAACGGTAGTCAACCTTATCAAAATTATCATGATATCTATATCGAACAATTCACGTGCATTGAAAACCTTGGGAATTAGTAATTTAGCAGTCAATAAATGGATAAGGAATATGTAAACGTGGAGATAACGGTAATTAGCTAAGACAGCGTAGCCTGAAGTTTACGTATAAACGGCGACGACAGGGTGGCGAGTCTGTAATGTCTGTAAAGTATCTTGGTGGTTGGACTACGAGAGGATGGGTATGGTCACGATGGGGGGCCGCGTCACAGCAGTGGCGGGCTGCATCCTTCATAAACTGACAAGATGGTGATCGCAGTGAACCCCGTCCACCTTGCGGATGAAGCGGTTCTGGTTCACCTGAAGTTAATCCAGGTGGTCTGAGGATGTATTTTTATTTTATTTTATTTTATTTTATTTTATTTATTTCACAGAATCTACAGATCTTAAGGTAAGGTACATTATACTTACTGCTAGGTCATACATCAAATTACAGATTCACTTTTTTTAAGTATAAAAATAAAAGAATAGAGAGTAGTAGTACGTACACATAAATATGCAAGCAAGTAATTAAACACAAGCGAGGCATTACAATTTTTATAATTTTGTTACTGTTTTGAGTACGCATAAAATAATTGCCTACAACCTATAAAATAACAAAACAAGTCATAATCAAGCATAATCTTTAACCAAAAACAGCTATTCTATTTAATAAAAATGTTTAGACCTTGAAATATATGTAGGAGTAGTACCTACTTAAGTGGGAAAGTAATGTGCAAATATGTAAGTAACAAATATAATACTTTTGGATTACAATTACCTACTTTAGTCTAACCGCATTCATTTGTAATAATGTTCAACACACAGTTTTTAAATAGTTGTTTTTTACTATTGAAAATATCTACAGAGCCAAAACGCTTGTTAAACGTTTCTTGTGTTCGACAGATAACCGAATTTTCGTAATAGTTAGTACGTGCGTGGGGGACATAGAACAGAGTTGTATGCCTAGTGCGGACCGAAGGGGCTCGCAGTTGCAGAAACTGCTCAGTGAGCTGGGTGCTGTCGGTTGCCCCATGGCAGACGCTGTGTAGGAATAGCAGCTCTAAAAGAGTTCGTCTTTCTTTAAGCGAGATAAGATTGTGGAAATGACAGGCTTCCACATAGGTTACATATTTGTGGTATGACCGGTAGCATAAATGTTTCAAAAATTTTGATTGAATTTTTTTCAATATCCTCTATGTACGTTATATATTGTGGGCTCCAAATATTGCAGCAATATTCAAGAATACTCCTGACGTAGGCGAAATATAATATTTTTAGACTGTATCTGAAAATGGTTTAGTAATACGCAAAATAAAACCAAGGCTCTTATAGGATCTACTAACGATGTCAGATACATGTTCGTTAAAAGATAATTTATGATCCAGGAGTACACCTAAGTCTCTAACTTGCTGCGTTCTCAGAATAGTGGTGTTAGAGATTTTGTATTCGTAGCTAATAGGTTGTCTCTTTCTAGTGAACGTTATTGTCATACATTTATTGACATTATGATCCTGTTTTCTGAGTAGTAATGATTTAACCTATCTAAATCTTGCTGTAGTTTGTCACAATCTGCTTGTGATTTGATATTGTAGTATATTTTTGTATCATCTGCATACATTAGGTAGCTAGAGGTTTTTTTTTTTTTTTTTTTTTTAATCTGCTTTACCACAGACACCTGGGTCCGTGCTCTTTGTTAGTTTATCACTTATTGTTATATTTTTATTTTATTTTATTGAACAAAATATTATACTAGAGAGGACAATTAAGTACTTAACCTATTTTTTTTTTATTTTTTTTTTTTTGTTTTTTTATGTTTTTTTTTTTTTCGTTTTGTTTTTTTTTTCCGATTTGTGCATACACTGCGAGCAGACCAGCTCCCGCAAGCAGCGCCCGTTCACGAGCTTGACGCATGCGCCAGCCATCGCCCTCCTCAACCATTTTTGAGGGAAGAGGACGACCCGACGCACGACGCCGCCGCAAGAAGAAGCTTTTTAGTGAGCGTGAGTGCTCCCGGTGTACACACAATAATCATTAACATTCTAGTACTATTTTCTTCATACGAGCGGGATAATTGACAGGCTCTTTTGAGTCCGTCAATGATCCCGCTCGTACATGTCGTTGTTAATCCGCCTTCTCCTCCCGGACCAGGACTTCTGTTACCGCCACGTTTCGATCTTTGATGGCCATCTGCAAGTTGTAATCGCGGATGGCCCTCGGTGATGCAGCCATCGCACGCTGCACGAAACGGCTGATGGCGTCTTCCTCATCGTCGGCGTAGTAAACGAAAGTCCCGGTGTGCCGCGAGACTGCAACCACCGCGTGCGGAACGCTCTCGTACAGTCTCATCTTGCCCTTAGTCTTGATGACGATGACCGACTCGTATGTCAGTCCCTGTGCTTCATGGATGGTGAGGATGCGCGACCCCGTGCCTCCGCCATAACCCTTGTTGGATAGGGTCTCCTTTTCTTCCTGAGTGTGTACTAGGAATAGGGTGTTGGGGAGGGTGCTGGATATTTGCGCACCTGTGTACCTTCTCTGCTCCAGGGACTTGACACGTGGGGCCGAGGAATATATACCAGAGTATATTTCTCTCAGCGCGTAAGCGACATCCATGGGATTCCTATGTGTGCATAACAACTCCTGGTTGAGGGTGGCCACCAGGTTTGGGCGATTGTATCTTAGCTCGAAGAGGTTCTCTCTGTCGATATAAGGTAACTGGTTGACGTCTCCGATAAGGACTACCTCGCGAGCACCAGCCTGCCGTGCAGCCATTACAATGGCCCCAAAGTGGTTCATAAGAGCTTCGTCTACCATAAGGCGAACGTTGCTCTGACCTCTTCGGATGCCATTTACGAGTACAGAAGCCATGGTGCGCACTTTGGTTTTCACCAAGTCACCTATGCGGTGCGCTAGCTTCTCCCTCAAGTCTTTGGCTGCTTCAGTTGTTGTGGTGATGATCACGTCTTTGTCCACATCGAAGTGTCTGACCACCCATGTTGTCTTCCCACAGCCAGGAACCCCGTTGACCCATCGAATCTTAGGTACCTCCCAATTTTCCCAAGACTTTGCATCGACTCCAGGGCTCCGTTCAATAGTTTTAGCCATTTCTAGGATCCTATCATCTAACATTATCTTGGTACACCGGGCGGTGACCACGATGGGGTCGTTCGGTGGTGCCTCATACTTCGGCTTTCCGGTCCGCTCCGTTTCGCTCTCATCTAGCTAGAGGTTTGAAAACATTTACCAACATCATACAAATACGCTGCATAGAGCAGAGGAGCCATTATCGATCCCTGTGGGACGCCCGAAGAGACCTTCATGAAGTCAGAACGATGTCCACCCACAACAACTGCCTGACAATGGTTGCGCAGATAGGACTCCGTCCATCTGAGCAGATCACCACAAATTCCTAGTTCATATGGAGTTTGCGTAGCAAGATGTTGTGATGTATATTTTACTACCCTTGCAGAGGGGAGGGAGGAGGGGTCTAGGACAAAGGCAGCCCTATCGAAATCTCGCTTAATATGGTCTTGAAGTTCAGTTTGGTCTCAAGGGTAACCCCCAGTTGAACAAGTGGCGCGGCTGTCCACAAACAAGGGCAGGGATGAGTAGACATGGGTATAGGTAGGCCGATATAACGGTCGAAATGACGCTGTGCTGGCGCAACTTAAGGCCCTACCTGTGCCTTAGGTAGGGCTGAAGTTTAACTGGAACCGACAGAACACTGCGACAGATTCCTTGCTTGAAATTGATAGTCTCATATACCATAGGTTAAAAGAAGTTTGAGTGCGATCGTTTGCACTTTTGCTTAATGAAAAATATAAGTTACAAAAATGTTTTCATGATAATGTCAACATTGAGATATATCTGGTGACGAGGAGTGCTGATAAATGAAAACAACATGGTAAAATGACATATCGATGATATAGGTAGGTACATTGATGAAAGTGTTTTGGCTAAAGTGACAGGTATCAGTACTTAACTACGTAACCACCCTTGGCACAAAGTTAAGTTACTTTCCAATTTGTTTTTATCTGTAAGGATACCGAACTAATATAAGGAGTTTTGGGGGGAACGTGTACCCTTTCTACCACTCTGTCTTTAAAACTCTGTATAATAATATTTAATCATTAGTGTAGGTACTAGCTACTTGTTCTATACCTATTATACTTGTTCTATATATAGGTGGCACAGCTATTGACCTTATTGTGTGCTTGGTTAGCAGATAGCACTTCACCTCATTACTATTGCAAGGCGCTGTATTGTTTCAATGCAATACTACAACTTGATCTGCACTTCCTGCTCACCACTTCTAACATTATATTATTGGAAACACTGTTAGCAAATTCATTCAGTGTGTGACTATGACTAAGCGACCAAAGTTTCATCTACCTTTTCTATTGGTTTCCGATTTGGTTAAAAGAATATATTTAAGCTAGCTACCTAACAGCAGAGGCTCAACAGTTCAAACCGGTTCTTGATAGAAAATTGGATGAATACTGAAAAAGGTAATAAATACTAAGCGCATGATATACGTACAGGGTATTCATAGTCAAGGGGTGAACAAAGCCCCAAAATCTATTCAACTTTCACATAGAGGTTGAATGTTGAATTATTCTTCATTCACTTTCATAGCATCCTGCCTTTGACAATGTCAGAATTGTCAGATTGGGGGCTACTTAATTTTGTTTATGAAATGCATAAAAGCGCCTGAATCATCCCCTAGAGGAGCCCCAACCTTAACTATGAATTCTAGTGTTAATAACTCACGCAAATATACACTTCGAATTAGTAATTGACAGTTTTATTACAAGAGATGGCAATTTTGAGAAGATAATTTATCGCTACCCTTACTAGTTTAATATAATTATGCTCGTAATTAAATGACCCAGTTAGTAAACTTCGTGTGCTGTTCGTGATTTTTATGATTTGGCCAGTGTTAGATAATGAGACTTGTAATAGTTACGTTATAGTGTAATGGTAATTATAAAAACTAAATGGATACAAAAAATAGGCGGCCTTGTGTGAGTCGGCCTCGCGCACCAAGGGTTCCGTACCAAAATGAACAAAAAAAGTCACGTTTGCTGTGTGGGAGCCCTCTTAAATATTTATTTTGTTATTTTTAGTAGGTATTTTTGTTATAGCGGCCACAGAAATATATCATCTGTTAAAATTTCAACAGTTTAACTATTCTGCCTGGTCAAAAACGGACAGCGGAGGATTAGTAATAAGGTACGGAACCCTAAAATTAAATGGATACAAAAAAGATGCTGTGCCAGGTGCGCCATGTTGCAAGGC
Organism: Ennomos erosarius; assembly: GCA_963580505.1. NCBI lineage: Eukaryota > Metazoa > Arthropoda > Insecta > Lepidoptera > Geometridae > Ennomos > Ennomos erosarius. The sequence continues at coordinate 9,193,245 of OY757002.1, read as the reverse complement.
GTGCTTTTGGAGAGGTCAAGTGCCTTTGAACGAAAAAAATAATCATAGACAACTTAGTTAATACAAATGGTAACTATTACCTAATAGTCTCAAAAGTCTAACTTTTTAGATACACTTCGCGCACGGGTTGGTAAAATTAGACATTATTCTTTTACGCTCTAACCCTGTCCAAGGGAATAGAGAACGGAAGAGCGAAAAAAATGGCGTGCCTCCCTTTGCCGTCCGTTCATCCAATATTCTTTTTCCGATATCTACCTTTTTGTGTACATTTCACGCTAAACGGCTGCATAAATTTGGCTGACATGTAGCATGTGGTACCTATATACAGGGCCTGAAGTCTGCTATTGCAATTATGTCATAATGGTTCATGAATGGTGCCATAATGACAGATTTTGACACTAATGGTAGTGTCAAAATCTGTTATTATAGTACCATTCATAAACCATTATGGTACAATTACACTTGACACAGGATAGCAGACTTCGAGCCCAGGTTGATTGCACTGACAATATATCAACACATAATTATTGATAGGTTTACTCCTCTATTAATCCTCGGAAATAGAGAATTCCTATGAAAAATCCTTGCTCAGTGGCATCATCATCATAATCACATCGTAGGGTTCTACCACTAGACTATCACGCCCAGCCACGGCTGCTGAGCGACGCGCAACGGCTCAGGCCGGGGTCTAGCAAAGATCACAAACGCTAACGCTAACGCCAAACGCTAACTCCAAAAAGTTAGCGAAATGTCATTTCAGAGGGTGTAGCAAAGATACCAACCACTAACGCTAACGCCAAAATTTAACGCTGCGGAAAAGTTAGCGATTTCCGAAATGTCATTTCAATACATTTTGGAGTTAGCGTGAGGCGTTAGCGTTAGCGTTTGTGATCTTTGCTAGACTTTCTTCTTCGGATATCAAAATGTATTGGAATGACATTTCGGAATTAGCTTACTTTTCCGCAGCTTATGTCATTTCAATACCTTTTTGGAGTTAGCGTTTGGGATCTTTGCTAGACCCTCAGTTGCATGCTGGTCAGTTAATATTTTCCAAAGTTCTGCAAAGAACGTGTTTTGTTGTGTGTATAGAATATTATGTAAGCATTATTATCAGGGCAATGATAAATCTAATATTCTCTTGATATTTGTTGACATGCTGATAAATATTAAGATATTGATCGTAAACTGTAGAGATGATAAACATATAAGAAATGGAGTAAAGGTACCTAATAAAATACTCTGCATATTATGTAAAGGGGGTCGAATATGTTACATAATCAAGCCACAATGTGAAGTAGGTACAGGCAGGTATCAGTGGGTTAGTAATACTGCCGCAAAACCGATATTTATCAGATAATTGCTTAGTTTGGGACTAGATGGCGCTGTGTGAAAAGTCCACACATATTTATTTATAAAAAATAAAAAGAAAAAACGACGGAACGGAACTTTACAGAACGAAGCATTGTAAGCATGTTCTCGTGAACTTTATTCGAAGATTTTATAAGATTTTTACTTATATAAACTTTTTAGGGTTCCGTACTGTAACGATCCAGGGTGTCTCGTGACGTCACAAATATTAGAAGGTTTTCTCAATTATAAATATATTTAAATAAAATAATTTTACGAGTAAGTAATAATCCAAAAATAATGCAAATATTGGTTTGATACTGCATTAACTGGTATAGGACATAGAGATAGGTGTAAAAGTAGTTATTTAAACGTAAAATGAGGTAATATTAGAAAGCATAAAACCTCTTTAATTATATTTCATACTAAAATCGCGAGCTAGCAGTCAAGAATGTGTCAAAGATTTTTAAAAATGATTGCAGATTGGGAGTTTTTACTAGGAAAGAAAAAAGAAAAGATGGCAAAATATAGTTTTTTCCAGGTTTATTGTATTACTAAAAGATGAAAAGAAATCCATGGAGTGAAGAAAATCAATCAGCAAGAAGGAACGGAGCAGTTCTATTTAAAACAGGAATAATGAATTAATATTACTTAAGACCATCAGGTTCAAAGGGAAGTACTTCGCTATATTTAGTCTGTGGAAATTGAAAGGTGAAATCTTCTAATTCATTGTTTAGTAGGTGTAGTTCTTTAGTATTTGAAGATATACACGGACGGAAAATGTTTGCTGCTGAGCGAAGCGCTTTCCTGGTAGGTTGATGTTGAGTGAAAATGCTTATTGTAGGACAATATCGTTGTGGACATCACGCTGAGCGGATGATCTGATGATGGCAGATGGTTTTAATGTACAGAAGGGAAATCCAATGCTATTCTTTGCATATTTCCTAGTCGGCAGGAGCTTAGATGATGATGAGTGTAGATGCTTATTGTAGCACAAGATCATCGTGGACATCACTTTAGGCGGAAGGTCTGATGATGGTAGGGGATTTTAATGTAGAAAGGAAGCTAGTGTTATTCACTGCACATTTCCTTAGCCGGTGGAAGTTTAGCGATATTCACGAAGGAGATGAAAGTTTTATTCTACGCGATGATTAAAAATATCGTGAATGTATTTGAATACTGACCTTTCATTTTAGATTTTATGTGATGATTTTTGATTTAATCCTAACTGGAAAATTATTGGGAATAATGTTGTAGTTCGTTTTAGTATTAGTCAATAATTATTTTCTTAGCAGGTTGTTGTTGTGATCACGGAGATGATCGAAAGATCTTATTCCCGCATGAAAATTGAAGCATACTCTGATGTATATTTATCACACTCATTTTATCATTCAGCAAAAGCAGGTAGAGTTTTCTTTCGTCAGATCATGAAGGAAACACAAAGGTGGAGAGGAAATCTTTTCCCTATTTATTTACTGTAAGTATCACGAGCGTATTTGAATATCATTCTAGTAAATTCAAAATAGGTAATGTTTTCATGCGCCTATAACGTAAAAACTGGAAATTTAGATTAAGGGCTTCCGTAATAGGTAAAAGATATTTATCTCGAGCAAATCAGTGGCGACTATGAGCTGGAAGACGCAGAGTAGGCTGGTCCCATTGGGTGGACTGATAATCTGGTCCGAGTCGTGGGAAGCCGATGGAAGCGGAAGACTAACGGCTGCACAGTGTGACATGAGTTTATGATGATGATGGTGCAAGATGATGATGGTGATGATGATGGTAATGTTTAGGACACCTTCAGGATGGTAAAGACGACGATGATGATGATGATGGCGATGATGATGATGACGTCTTTAGATGATAAAGCTGACGATGATGATGATGATGGCGATGATGATGATGATGACGTCTTCAGGATGATGAAGCTGATGATGATGTTGAGGGACGAGATAGGCAAAGATTTTATAAGATAAGATGCAATATATTTATTTATCTCAAATCTATGGGCATAGTTCAGTTTGGTGAAGTTTAGATTTGACATTGTTTTAATGAATTTTCAATAAAATTTAACTTTTATTTTACAACAAATTTATAATATTTTTCAAAAAGTAATTATTGTCCTTCGTATTTATATGGGTCAAGCATAAGCAGTACCTTGTTAGTGACTCCTTACCACACGGATAGGATAGCTAATTGTATAAATTCGAATGAGAATAACGTCTTGTTGATAATTGATGTCAATAATATATTTACAACTTACAATACATACACTTTGTTCTACGGATCAAACATAACTTTAGCATATTTCATTATACTGAAATACGTCTTAGATATATGGATGATTTCTATGAAAGTTCAGGAGAAGCAAAGTCAGCCTGAGAATTCATAAACGGTTCAATGTCTATAGTATACAAAATATATGCATAATATTATTATAATATCAATAAATACGGGTATGGAAACGATTAAGAATAAATGAAATGAAACGAAATGATCTTTATTTCCGACACACAATATCGCGAAAGGAACAATATAACACGGAACATAAAATAAGAAACTTATATAAATATACTAATTATACTCTGAAGCGATATTGCACGATGTCAGAAACAGATCCCGGCTCAGCTCAGCATACAACTTATTATCATTGTGTAATTACTCCGAAATAAATGTCCTGAGTTTTTATTCAACATTATTAATCTCCATTTCATGTCGGCCGAATCTTCGAGGGAGGAGCAGAGGTTCCACACGGCGAGGTTGCGCATAATGCATAACCTACGGGCTCTTCTTTGTAGGACGATTCATCAAGACATGTCTGATTGTCATTCTTCGAAACTTATTTAAAAGGTCATGTGTTTTCTTATAGATAATAGTATTTAATCTCGACGGTAGATGTATTAACTCTAAATTTACGGTTTCCCAAAAATATTAAATCGCTTCGTAAGTCGACTTTATAATTATTGTAAAATCAAATATTGTAAAACCAAACATGATATAAAAAAAATAAACCCTGAGGAGTTTCTTTGGGCTTCTTCTCAATCAGGAGTAATCGAAGTTTCCGGATATATTTTTAAAACTCAAAGTTAGTTATGAACGACAACATAATTTTAATATTTAATTATTTCCTCTGGGTACTTTAATTCTATAAAATTATTTTATAATTTAAATTATAATTTAAACTATTCCGATAAAGTAAATTCTAAATTCATAATCGTTTGAAATAACTTTTTCAATAAATAATTTGAGTTTTACTTATGTTTTTATTTATTAATCTATAATATAGAGCATAACGTAGAAAAGTAAGGGTAACGAATTCTAAACTATCGTCATAGAAGGCCACTTTAATAAACCAGATTTAGGTTTAGGATTAATTTATAGTTTGGAATTGGGGCTCAGAAGATGGCGTCATGATAAGCAGAAGAGGTTTATCATGACTTCGCTAATATGTATAAAATAGGCGTAAGGGAATGGTAGAATGGGTTGTAAGCATTTCCGGTAGGAATGATAACATTTTTGTAACTAGTGGGAATTTTTGGGCCGAATAGTGGAAGTGTAACAAACGGGAATTTTATATTTTTTAGATAGTATTAGTTAAGAGATTCTGATATATACACTTGAAGAATGGTTCTGAAGGTCAATTATAGGAAATACTTCAGGATTTCCAAATTAGGTTAATGTGAGTGGTTTTGGAGCAAACTACGTTTTCGATCTTTCCAGCAGATATAGGATTAGCGCTCATCAAAGGTTTAGATTGCAGTGAATAGTAGGATAATGGGTATTCCAATATACTACATTAATTGCGTATTGATGTTAGTTAGGAATTGTCTCATTACTTTAAAAGGATTTGGATTACTACATTATCACAACGTACGGGTTCTACCACTATTAGGAGACGATCACTTGGCCATATCAAATCTAAAACATACAACAAGCTTAGGTTAAACTTAGATTATTTCTAGATTCTTTTTATCAACAAACTTAGGTTAATTTTAGGTTCTTTCTATCGATATTGATTCTTGCTATCGGTTATTTAATTTCAATTTATTAGGATAATTTAAACTTAGGTAATTAAGTTCGGTAAATTAAAGATACAACTATAATTATAGGAAAATAGGGGAATAGGGGGGTTAGTAAAGGGGGATAGGGGGGGGTTTCTTACAATTTGGTGCCGTGACCAGGATTATTAATTGGGCTTATGCGACTACCTTTTTCGTAACTACGTGGCCAGAGTCGTTTAATTGGGATTTTGCGTCTTACTCTTTTCTTAGACATTTAGGTTATTAAATAATATCGGAAAGTTTGTTGTTTGTTTTGGATTTGACTTAGAGGCGATAATTTATTATCGCACAATTTGCTGTCCGTGGAAATAGGAAAGGTTTTGAGACAATTTATGTAGGGGCGATATATGTAGGGGCGATATATGTAGGGGCGGTTTTAGATTTCACTAATGTTAATGAGATAAATATTTCAATTTAGCTTTAATAATCAATTTGTAATTTGTATCTATTAGCTATAAGAACGTTTCAGTCTTTTATGCGTCTTCGAAAAAATTAAATTAAGCAGGTGAAGTATAAGTTTGACAAAATAGACGGAAGCAGCATAATGTAATTAGGATTTACAACGGGAATCATTAGCTGGTTGTAATTTATTGGGGCGATGAATTTTGGGATATCATCGTTAAATTATTTCAATAGGTTATAATGTAGAGGAACTGTGAGTAGAGGACAAACGGGATTGAGATCATCAAAGTAAACATAATAGTATCATCGTAGTAGTAGTCCATTGTTTATTTAAATTATAAATATTGTTATGGTTATTTAGGAAAGTGCATTAATAGCATGAGTTCATGACTAGAAAGGTTCATAATTTAATTACGGAAAAACGTAGGATTCAATTTTCATAATTATATGGATTATATTATTGTAAATAATTTACACTTTTGCGGTTGACACTAGGAAAGGTAATATTAGAATTTGGTAAAGACTATAAAACTCCAAGGGGCGTTTAAATTAAATTTCAAGACATTTAAAAATAGGAAATAAAATCACTATATTAAAATTTAATAATTTAAGCCGCGTTAAATAAATCGGTGAAAATGTTTCTTTTTGATGGCGATTGTTAGATGCTTAATAATTTAAACTACATTGCGTTATTTTAAATCAATCTTTACAGTTTTGAAATGAAAGTAATAAAAATAATTTTGTCAGATCGTTCAATGATTTTGTTAAAAATACAACAAAATATTGATACATTCATTTCTCTAAAAATATTAACTAAGTAAATTTTTTTAATATTAGTTTTGTGAAATGGAGGTTTCTAAAAATGTTATTATAGATATTATCTAAATTAAAATGATAAAGGGAAATAAACATAATTTTGGTCGTAATGTTTAGAAAATAATTTGGGGTTAAAAGACAAGCAAACATTTTATTAGTCTGCAATCAAGGAGGTCCTTGTTAATTCAATAAAAAGCGTGTTAGTGTGTTAAAAGGGTTTTGTTTGTATTTATGAAATGATTATAAACTAGAGTATGTTATTTGAATGGAAGAGGGGTCGGGGTTCATGAGAGATCTAATAAAAAAAATTAAGCAATAGTTATAATAGTGTGATAGATAGAGGGAGGAGGTTTTATGGAATAACAAAGGCTTAGGTTGCAGACAGGTTTGTTGACGGTGGCTTTGAATTTTACACGACTCTACAAATGGGTTGATTATAATTTAAGGCAGGTGCTAGGTTAAAAACAAAGCCTAAGTTTATAGAAAACTGTTATAACAACCCCATACTCCACAAGAAGGAAAGATCAGATCTACTACACTATACATCCGAAATGATAGCGAATTACAGAGTGGGAAATATATGTGAAATATTGCTGAAGTCATAGGCAATGAAGATACTTTGAACTATTAAAGTTAATCTGGTTGTCGAAGGGTTTTGTGGGAGGAAGCTCGGAATGAAAAAATGATTCTTAGGGGTACCTTCTACTTTGAGTTATTAGGACTGACCAGCCTCACAACCTGGTTTCTTTTGGTGGCCAGGTTATCCTTGGGATAAGTTACTTTTGGTTATGATTGATGTGATGAAATTTTGGATATTGACTCATAATGTAATTCACTGTTGTTACGGCTTAAGAGGGCGTTTAAAACAGAATAATTTTGGTTTGTTACAAAAGACAAATGATTGTCAATTCAGTATAATATTTAGTATGGCTAACTACGTTATTCTTTCGAGAATATTTTTAAGGTGAAAACAACATAAATAATTATAAAGAACATAAGTAACAATTAATACTTTTCGATCTAATACGCAGTACGCTGCATTTTATTTGAACATTTGCCATCGGTTTAAATATTTTAGATGCTCTCTTAAATTAAATATAACGGTTAGTTACACTACAGAACTATAATTACATTTTAAGTTCAGAGCCAAACGTCTACAAATTATAATTGCTTAATGGGGTTTAATTATAAACATAAATAATTTTATTGAAGTTTTGCTAATATTTGTGAAAATGTTTTATCTAATGAATAAAATTTTACTTCGGCTTTAAATTTAAAACGCCTGCGCAAATATTTTAGGGGCGATTGTAACGATCCAGGGTGTCTCGTGACGTCACAAATATTAGAAGGTTTTCTCAATTATAAATATATTTAAATAAAATAATTTTACGAGTAAGTAATAATCCAAAAATAATGCAAATATTGGTTTGATACTGCATTAACTGGTATAGGACATAGAGATAGGTGTAAAAGTAGTTATTTAAACGTAAAATGAGGTAATATTAGAAAGCATAAAACCTCTTTAATTATATTTCATACTAAAATCGCGAACTAGCAGTCAAGAATGTGTCAAAGATTTTTAAAAATGATTGCAGATTGGGAGTTTTTACTAGGAAAGAAAAAAGAAAAGATGGCAAAATATAGTTTTTTCCAGGTTTATTGTATTACTAAAAGATGAAAAGAAATCCATGGAGTGAAGAAAATCAATCAGCAAGAAGGAACGGAGCAGTTCTATTTAAAACAGGAATAATGAATTAATATTACTTAAGACCATCAGGTTCAAAGGGAAGTACTTCGCTATATTTAGTCTGTGGAAATTGAAAGGTGAAATCTTCTAATTCATTGTTTAGTAGGTGTAGTTCTTTAGTATTTGAAGATATACACGGACGGAAAATGTTTGCTGCTGAGCGAAGCGCTTTCCTGGTAGGTTGATGTTGAGTGAAAATGCTTATTGTAGGACAATATCGTTGTGGACATCACGCTGAGCGGATGATCTGATGATGGCAGATGGTTTTAATGTACAGAAGGGAAATCCAATGCTATTCTTTGCATATTTCCTAGTCGGCAGGAGCTTAGATGATGATGAGTGTAGATGCTTATTGTAGCACAAGATCATCGTGGACATCACTTTAGGCGGAAGGTCTGATGATGGTAGGGGATTTTAATGTAGAAAGGAAGCTAGTGTTATTCACTGCACATTTCCTTAGCCGGTGGAAGTTTAGCGATATTCACGAAGGAGATGAAAGTTTTATTCTACGCGATGATTAAAAATATCGTGAATGTATTTGAATACTGACCTTTCATTTTAGATTTTATGTGATGATTTTTGATTTAATCCTAACTGGAAAATTATTGGGAATAATGTTGTAGTTCGTTTTAGTATTAGTCAATAATTATTTTCTTAGCAGGTTGTTGTTGTGATCACGGAGATGATCGAAAGATCTTATTCCCGCATGAAAATTGAAGCATACTCTGATGTATATTTATCACACTCATTTTATCATTCAGCAAAAGCAGGTAGAGTTTTCTTTCGTCAGATCATGAAGGAAACACAAAGGTGGAGAGGAAATCTTTTCCCTATTTATTTACTGTAAGTATCACGAGCGTATTTGAATATCATTCTAGTAAATTCAAAATAGGTAATGTTTTCATGCGCCTATAACGTAAAAACTGGAAATTTAGATTAAGGGCTTCCGTAATAGGTAAAAGATATTTATCTCGAGCAAATCAGTGGCGACTATGAGCTGGAAGACGCAGAGTAGGCTGGTCCCATTGGGTGGACTGATAATCTGGTCCGAGTCGTGGGAAGCCGATGGAAGCGGAAGACTAACGGCTGCACAGTGTGACATGAGTTTATGATGATGATGGTGCAAGATGATGATGGTGATGATGATGGTAATGTTTAGGACACCTTCAGGATGGTAAAGACGACGATGATGATGATGATGGCGATGATGATGATGACGTCTTTAGATGATAAAGCTGACGATGATGATGATGATGGCGATGATGATGATGATGACGTCTTCAGGATGATGAAGCTGATGATGATGTTGAGGGACGAGATAAGCAAAGATTTTATAAGATAAGATGCAATATATTTATTTATCTCAAATCTATGGGCATAGTTCAGTTTGGTGAAGTTTAGATTTGACATTGTTTTAATGAATTTTCAATAAAATTTAACTTTTATTTTACAACAAATTTATAATATTTTTCAAAAAGTAATTATTGTCCTTCGTATTTATATGGGTCAAGCATAAGCAGTACCTTGTTAGTGACTCCTTACCACACGGATAGGATAGCTAATTGTATAAATTCGAATGAGAATAACGTCTTGTTGATAATTGATGTCAATAATATATTTACAACTTACAATACATACACTTTGTTCTACGGATCAAACATAACTTTAGCATATTTCATTATACTGAAATACGTCTTAGATATATGGATGATTTCTATGAAAGTTCAGGAGAAGCAAAGTCAGCCTGAGAATTCATAAACGGTTCAATGTCTATAGTATACAAAATATATGCATAATATTATTATAATATCAATAAATACGGGTATGGAAACGATTAAGAATAAATGAAATGAAACGAAATGATCTTTATTTCCGACACACAATATCGCGAAAGGAACAATATAACACGGAACATAAAATAAGAAACTTATATAAATATACTAATTATACTCTGAAGCGATATTGCACGATGTCAGAAACAGATCCCGGCTCAGCTCAGCATACAACTTATTATCATTGTGTAATTACTCCGAAATAAATGTCCTGAGTTTTTATTCAACATTATTAATCTCCATTTCATGTCGGCCGAATCTTCGAGGGAGGAGCAGAGGTTCCACACGGCGAGGTTGCGCATAATGCATAACCTACGGGCTCTTCTTTGTAGGACGATTCATCAAGACATGTCTGATTGTCATTCTTCGAAACTTATTTAAAAGGTCATGTGTTTTCTTATAGATAATAGTATTTAATCTCGACGGTAGATGTATTAACTCTAAATTTACGGTTTCCCAAAAATATTAAATCGCTTCGTAAGTCGACTTTATAATTATTGTAAAATCAAATATTGTAAAACCAAACATGATATAAAAAAAATAAACCCTGAGGAGTTTCTTTGGGCTTCTTCTCAATCAGGAGTAATCGAAGTTTCCGGATATATTTTTAAAACTCAAAGTTAGTTATGAACGACAACATAATTTTAATATTTAATTATTTCCTCTGGGTACTTTAATTCTATAAAATTATTTTATAATTTAAATTATAATTTAAACTATTCCGATAAAGTAAATTCTAAATTCATAATCGTTTGAAATAACTTTTTCAATAAATAATTTGAGTTTTACTTATGTTTTTATTTATTAATCTATAATATAGAGCATAACGTAGAAAAGTAAGGGTAACGAATTCTAAACTATCGTCATAGAAGGCCACTTTAATAAACCAGATTTAGGTTTAGGATTAATTTATAGTTTGGAATTGGGGCTCAGAAGATGGCGTCATGATAAGCAGAAGAGGTTTATCATGACTTCGCTAATATGTATAAAATAGGCGTAAGGGAATGGTAGAATGGGTTGTAAGCATTTCCGGTAGGAATGATAACATTTTTGTAACTAGTGGGAATTTTTGGGCCGAATAGTGGAAGTGTAACAAACGGGAATTTTATATTTTTTAGATAGTATTAGTTAAGAGATTCTGATATATACACTTGAAGAATGGTTCTGAAGGTCAATTATAGGAAATACTTCAGGATTTCCAAATTAGGTTAATGTGAGTGGTTTTGGAGCAAACTACGTTTTCGATCTTTCCAGCAGATATAGGATTAGCGCTCATCAAAGGTTTAGATTGCAGTGAATAGTAGGATAATGGGTATTCCAATATACTACATTAATTGCGTATTGATGTTAGTTAGGAATTGTCTCATTACTTTAAAAGGATTTGGATTACTACATTATCACAACGTACGGGTTCTACCACTATTAGGAGACGATCACTTGGCCATATCAAATCTAAAACATACAACAAGCTTAGGTTAAACTTAGATTATTTCTAGATTCTTTTTATCAACAAACTTAGGTTAATTTTAGGTTCTTTCTATCGATATTGATTCTTGCTATCGGTTATTTAATTTCAATTTATTAGGATAATTTAAACTTAGGTAATTAAGTTCGGTAAATTAAAGATACAACTATAATTATAGGAAAATAGGGGAATAGGGGGGTTAGTAAAGGGGGATAGGGGGGGGTTTCTTACAGTACCCAGAGGCTAAAGCGAACCCTTATTACTAAGGCTCGGCTGTCCACCTATCTGTCTATCTCTCTCTGTCCGTCTGTCTCATTAACCGTGATGGTTAGACAGTTGCAATTTTCTCAGATGATGGTATTTCTGTTGCCGCTATTACAAAAAAACAGAATACAATAAAAATTTTAGGGGGGCTCCCATACAACAAACGTGATTTTTTTCCTCGTTTTTACAGTTAGGATATATGGAACTCTTTGTGCGCAAGTCCGGCTCACACTTGGCAGATAATTTTTTCCACCGTGGATTGTTTTAATCTCTAGAATGGTCAATGAATTTAGTAACTTTTAACCTATATTGTCAAGACTGTTTTATTTTTTGAGAATATTTTTTTATTAATGTTGCAATTAAAAATAGTAGGACACTGGCCTATTTCTATGGGTGGGAATGACGCAATGACGCATGAATGACGTACCTATCTGAGAATCATACTCGTAGCGTGGTTTGTTAGAGGTGTTTCTCCAGCAGTGGGAGTGGGCATGACCTCTCATGATGACATCAATAATCATAAAACTCCCGATTATAATTATCTTTACATAAATATTTTAATGCAGAGCACAAACAATGCTCTCTAGAGGTCTATAAACAATAACAAATACTATACTTATAACACGACTTTTTTGATTTGTAGCATCTGTAACTCATTATTATCATCATCAGTCTGAAGAAGTCCACTGCTAACATAAGCCTCCCCATCTGTAACCATTTTTTAAAAAATTCCTTCTAAGTACTTGTAAGCCGTGGTGGACCGAGACGATCTGGTTAAAACAGCGGGGAGCCGATGAATGCAGGAAGCAAGCAGCCGCTCAAAGCAGCGTGGTGCTCCGCTCTATGCCATGTTCAAAATCTAAAAGGCTGTTATTATTATTATTGTTCATTGTAATAAGAATGGTTACATACACCAATAACACTTATTACACAAATAAACTATAAAATTTCGAGTTTCACATTACAATTATAGTCATAAGTTAAAAAGTTAAAATTGACTGTTGATTAACCATTGATGACCTAACCATTTTGACTTATAAACCAATTAAAACATCTATTTAATAGAGTTTTACATACTTTCGAAAAAAAATTCAAATCTAACATAATAAATTACGTAATCTACCTCTAAGTACTAACTCCACTTAGTAGAGCTAGACCTAGGTCTGTCAACAGGCTAAATCAACCCGGTCTACCTAAATAGACAGGTAGGTATGTAGGTACCTAACTAATTTATAGGTAAGTATAGATAAGTAGGTTACTTATCTAGAAATAAATATCTAGGTAAACCTAACCGTTGCATTGTGATTGCGTTGCATTATTGTCAAGATATACAAATTACATTGTATGTATAGGTAAATATGTATTACTGGTTAAACAACTGTCAAGAGAAATAAATACAAATCAATTCTAGACAATGGAACATTATAAAATTATTATGGACTGCCTATATTGATGTATTCACGTCTGCCCCCACGAACGTCTCTCACGGTGGCAGACGGTCACACTTATGGCTATCGACCCCTACATATGAAAAATGGGGGGAATATGTTAGTGCATGGTTATTACCATCTGCCACTAATTATTTATAATCTGCCACTAATTATTATAAGCACAAGTGACTAACACCAGTGCGTACATCGTTTATATTCTACCTATGATAGTCTTGTTGTAGCCAACACGACGTGATTGTCCGACGACATACTATCAAAATACAATTAACCTATCGACACTAATAAACTGAAATAATGAACGGTCTTATCTCTTAATGCAATCTCTTCCAGACAGTCCAGTTTAATTAAATTTATATTGTATTATTTTGTTTCTTTATTACCGAACAGAAATTAAGTACAAATGTTTTCAAAAACACGTCGAAATTGACACTCTAGCGGGAATTATTAGAACTCTATAAGACCCACAGACATCTACTACTACTTATACAGAACCACGGCTTTCATAGAAATAGGTCAAAACGTAATATTAACCTAAAGCAAGCTTGCTCTCTGTAAAAATCCTCCGCACCGACGTTTCCGCCTAAATCACTGAAAATATTATCATAAACATCTTTCGTCTTCGAATAAATTGCAACTATTAAGCTCCTAAATAGAAAAGGTTCTTACCTGCTTTTTGAAAGGCGTAATCCATCCTGCTGGCTTTCCCATTTTGTCTAAACTAAAATGTACATTATATCGACCACTCACTACCACAGAACTGGCATGACTGTCGACATAGGCAACAGCTACGGAATGTATCGAGTACCTATATGATACGAAATACGCGTAACAATCTGCGAATGGTTTTATCAATATCATTATCGACAAGACTTTTCAATTGATTGGTGTATCATTTAGAGATGAGAAATGATCCGGCGTTTCCGGCTACTTTTACTTGGATAAGCCGGATAAGAAAGATAGGCGACCATACATGTTACAAAGTTGAGAAAATTTTATTATTTTTGAATTCAGATTACCCACACCACCACTGCACTACCTACATTTTAAGCTTAACATCAGGGGAACAACTAGTGCGTCGCGTCATAATATGATAACATAAAAACACCATATATACACACAATGTGTGTCACATGTCATGTAAATAAACGCTCATTGATTCATTCTATTATTGTAAGACGTATATGGGGGTCTAGCAAAGATCCCAAACGCCAACGCTATCGCCAAACGCTAATTCCGAAGAACATTAGCATAACATTGAAATAACATTAGCTACGGAAAAGTAAGCGATTTTCGAAATACCATTTTTTTTTATTGAAGCACGCCACAGCATCCGCCGCAGCAACCGCCACAACCGCCGCACATCTTGTATATTTTTTTTTTATTTTTTTTTTTATTAAATCACAAAGCAGATTACAAACACTTCACAACAATAGTATTATACTTACAAACAGTTTGGAACTAGATTGTAACCCTAATATGTGAATACAAGAGCACTAAGTAGTTTTATACAATTTTTATCAGGAAACCTATGAATTTTGTTGTTTCATTAATAATTGATTACATTTATATTAAAATGAAGAGTACGGGTTAATTCAAAATATTGGTCCGAAAACCTGAATACTGGGTAGAATAATTCATTCCAATCTCAGAAAAAGTACCTAGGTAGGTAGCAATTCTATGCATTCCAATACATTTTGGAGTTAGCGTTTGGCGTTAGCGTCAGCGTTTGGGATCGTTGCTATACCTCCTGTTGCTTCTGTTATGTGTACCTAAACCAAAATTATATATAAATTAAAATAGCGCAGTACCAATTTTCTAACTTTTAACAACAGCTTTTTGGACGATGTTTTGACATAGCACAGCATAGTATACTTACTTACTTAGGTAATTAGCGTCAATAGTTCCGAAAGCTTATAAATCCAAAATCGGCAATTCTAGCGAACACAAATACCCTGTTAGTATGTACTATCTAATTATATTATCATCATATTTATGTTTCTTAAATATTCTGGCGACAACACTTGAGTGTGCTGAGTGACGTCACAGTCGCAAAGTCCATTAATTTAAAGTTGGTCACTGTAATAGATCTACAATCAGCGGTATAATGAACAAATACATTCGCCGACAAATGCACACTTCAGTCATATAATATAGTTATATAATTATGTATATACGGTATATACCTACTTACGTAACTACTTACCTCATTTTTTATGCTTCAAAATAGTGCAGGTACTTGGTACCTACCTGTTACTCATACATACAGTTTTAGATTGAAAATAATTGGTACCGAAGTATTGTTTTTCATGCGGAAATAAACTTTTTAGTTACCTAGTTGTACAACCATGCGATAGGTTTTTCAATAATAAATTTCTTCAAAGTAACGCCACTGCAAGTAGATAACGTGCTTGAAAATTGAAATCATTCTGCTTAAATGTTAATTAATTATGTATGTAGGTACTTAGAACTAGAAGCGCTATCACGGTTAAATCAGAGTTAATAACCTGTTTTCCGGTGGAATTTATAATTTTTCCTGGATAAAACGTACCCTATATGTATTGATATTGAGCCTATGGAAACGATCTAAAAACCTTCGAAAATTCATCCGAATCGATTCAGCTATTTTGACGTGAAAGCTGAACAAATAAGTAGGCTTCACTATGGTAGGCATGTTAACAACACGATACGGTTTCACTGAGGGTAGGCGTGTAAGTAACAACAAAGCCTTTTAATCAAACGGATCAAACCTCCCTGATTCCGGCATCCCGGCTAATCCATATTTTCCGCATTTCTATTAGTTCGTTTCGTAAGATTCATCGCAGGCATGGCCATAAATAAATTGGATCGATTCTCAATCAATCCTGTAATAGATGTAACTTTCCTACATCAAAAACACTAAGTAATAATATTGTATTAGGCCCATCACACACCAAATCAGAGTTATGTAGTGGAGCGGAGAGAATTCTAGGACTGGAATCTATTAGGACAACCCAATTGTACCGGGATATATTCAATTGACGGATTTGTTCAAAATCTAGTTATTTATTTATAGTCATAGTCATAGTAGTCATATTATTTTGTTATATTATACTTATTATTATACCGGGTGTAATTGAATTCATTAGCATCCTTTGAAACTAAGTACCTACTCTTGATACCGGTTACGTCTGGACCAAAATTTTTGAATTCTAATACATTGGTTTAGTAATAAATATAACTCCAAAAAATGAAATAATCTTACTTAATCAAATGCTACAATACAAAATTTAATTAAAATAATGTAGTACTGTTTTTAATTAGTATACAAGGTATAAAAACGTTTAAATATATCAAAATCATCCGTGCCAACTGCGTTAGGCGCCGCGGCAATCTTCATAATTTTCAATAAAAATATTTTCATTTACACACTTTACTCTTTAATAATCATCTATAAATGATGGTACTATCATGGGCTCAATTTATGCTAATGAATTAAATTACATCCTGTATTATCGGACATTCATAAAATGTATTTGAATATGTTATAATTTTAATAATACCATCAGCTGGAGGATGTCCACTGCTGAACATAAGCCTCCACATAAAACACCGTTTTGGACGCTTATGATAGGGAGGGTTGCTATTATCATGACGCTTGGCAGGTTGGTGATCGGTGAAGATTTTAACGTACTGAACTAAATGCTGCTGGGCATTCCCTGGATATTCCCGTAGTGCAACTACTGCCCCCTACGGTAGTGGGCTCTTACGGGCAGAAATGCCCCCGCCCGATGACGCTGTAAGCCCGCCCGGTGACGCTGTAAGCCAACCCGGTGACGCTGTAAAGGTCGTTAGAGACCAACAGCATTAGCCCGTTCAAAAAAAAAAAACGGGCAGAAATGGGGTGATCCTGTTCGCAAACCGGGACTCTACACGGCCAATATTATACAACACAATACAAACACAATACTATTTTATTGAACTCCAATAAATAACAGTATAAAATAATGTCAGAACAGGCAGCTTTATCGCATAAGCGATAATCTCATTGTAATTCTGTTGACTTTATTGTAATTTTATTGACGATGTTTGAATATTATTAGTTTTAGTACTTTTGCTATATTTTTTGGCTTTATCTTATTTGTGATGTACAAATAATTGTATTGTTATTGTATTTATGTAACTGTTTTATGTGTTCGAAATAACTATTACTTTGTGTGATTTTGTGTTATAACACGTTCAGTTTGTAGGCTTAAAGCTGTTGTAGGTTAAGGCGGCTCTCTGAAAATATGCTACATACAAGTTTATGAAAAATAGATAAATAAATGCATTTATATTATTTAATTTTAAATTAAAATTAACCTAAGCTAATATTTAAGTAACGGTTATTTAAACTTCCAGTTTATTTTTTTCGCTCCGCTCCGGTTGTCTTTAGAGCACGATGCGCCTTAAGTGGTCAATCTATTAAGCCATTGCGAATTTTCCGTTCTACCCCACCTTGCTACCACTACCTACTCTTTGAGGGGTAGTTAAAAAAGGGGCCTAAAGCTGTTTAATTTTGAACTTAAATTTTTTAATTATAGGTACTTATTATGCAAAAATTAGCGCGTCTTAAATTTTTTTTGATGATATATTTTTATTCTCGGCCTAGGCCAAGTCTAGGCCGAGACAGAAAACCCTGTCCCGGTCGACCTTAGTTTACTGTGAACAGACGACACAGCTTTGTAGGGTTCCGTACCCAAAGGGTAAAGCGAACCTTATTACTAAGGCTCCGCTGTCTGTCTGTCCGACTGTCACCAGGCTGTATTATCTCATGAACCGTGATAGTTAGAAAGTTGGAATTTTCACAGATGATGTATTTCTGTTACCGCTATAACAACAAATAATAAGAAGCAGATAAATAAATAAGAATTTAAGGGGGCTCCCATACGGTAATCGTGTTTTTGTCTCGTTTATGTAGATAATGGTACGGAACCCTCCATGGTCGAGTCCGACCCGCACTTAGCCGAGTATTAAATGATTCCCGTTGTCCATCAATGGTGCATTTATTCTTTTTAAGATTAATATAGTCCACCAGCAGTTAATCAATTGATCATCAATGCTCTAAGGATCATGCACCGTGATACAACTTGTTGCCCGCACTGCACATACATGCCATATTATACCTATACCGGAAACGTTTATCATGAATCATTCATAAATCCATTATTCAGATCTAAATTAAAGATTTGCGAGTACAATTCCGTGCCGAAATGACCGCCGCCCGCGCCGGGTCGCAGATTTTGGCATCACGCCATTTTCTGCTGCATACTCAATTACACATACCTACAGTGTATTTGGTACGTAGGTATATTGCTTGATAATTTAAAAAGATGTTATTGTAGCTTGTAAGTTGCACGAAATTAAATTTTGTCGATGTTATTTAAAATCGCGGGGATGCAATTTTTGACATTGATCCGTGGTGAAAGTAGATGTAGAGAGGCTGATGTCGACTTCGAGGACCATGGTCCCTCAACACCCAGACACAGAACAAGTAAGTACACTTTTTGTTAATTTGCGCATTTTTTCCTGTGCCAAATACATACATGTCCTGTCGCGAGAATCGAACCCACCGCCTCCTGGTTATGAGCCGATCTGCTCAACCACCACACCACAGAAGCTATCAAAGTACAGCACCTACAAATATACTTAAATATAGATAAGCATATAGGTACCTATATAACCTACCTACTTATAATACCACACATAATATACCTATCTCATCGTCACGTGACCTAAAATTACTCAAACTGAAATCTCGTGATTCGTACCGTTAAAATACTTAGCTAAAATTATCTAACAGCGTAAAATTGGAATTCAGCATGTGATTTGGCACTCACGTTTCCCTCTTAACTAATTACAGTGCATATAATTGGCTTGGTCTAATCCTCCCCGGTGGAGCTGCCCCGTTACCGGGGAGGTTGGGGAATAAACTTTAAAAAAGTGTCTTCCCCCGGTAGCCTCATTGGTCCGTAACGAGTAGGTATACAAACCGAACGTCAGATCGTGATTCGATTATCTTAGATAATGTTGATGATGTTGATGATGATGATGATGAGGTGTTAACACCACTCAGAACAATATTAAAATCTCAGATCAGACATCTCTAGTTTCTTCAGGCAACCTAACTTAACCGAATATGGGCATGTTCCCAAAGTAGATGCCCTAAGTAGCCACCGTCTTCTAAAAACATGCCAGAGTAGCATTTACGTGCTCTTGTTAGGTTGCATCTTCTATAGAAGTTATCTTAACGGGACGTTAATAACATATCTCTCCCCCCTTTCATTCCCACCTTATCTTGACTCCCACTCCTATCCACCTTCCATGCGGCGGGGAAAAGAAGCATACAATAGCATCGGACCTCCACACTACGCATAACTCCTTAACTTTAAAAAAACCTAACCGATTAGGCAGATTCTTGTTACGCCTGACAAATATTTGGTTTAATTATATGTTTACAGAGTGTGTTACAGATATCTACTTTATTTTATACAGGCGTTATTCATGCAGGTTTGCCTTTAGAATCTATAGCCATTAATCACCTAACCTAAACCGATTAGAGGCGCCTACGGAACATTTCCTCACAAGAACTCGTGTGACACCCAATAATAAAAAAAACCCTCTACAGCCCTCCTTCACTGAGCGCCACTTTGAGCGGCTGCTTGCCTCCTACATCTATCGGCTTCCGACGGTTTTAACCATATCGTCGGTCCATGTAATATGGGGCCTATACGCGGCGTTTTCCGGCTCGTGGTCGCCACTCGAGAACCTTTCTTCCCCATCGGATGTCGTCTACGAGCGATGTGGCCTGCCCATTGCCATTTCACCTTACTAGCTCTAAGAGCTATATCGGTCACTTTAATTCTGCGGATTTACTTTTATATATTTATGTATTATACTTAGGTAGCATTTTGATGACAGATGAATTAGGTATGTAACAGCCGAACAGGCACATTCATTTATGCACCACCTGCTTTGGCATCATCTTCATCATCATTATCACTGGAACAGCTGTGCCAGCGACCCAAGGCCGTTCTCCGCTACTTCAAGGAGTTGGGATAGCTAGGGGGATAGGCTGGCGGGGGGTAAATGCACAAAACACCCCATGCGGGACGTCAGTGCAGGCCTTTATCGCCCCCACTTAGAATAAGAATAAGAATAGGTATGTAAATCCTATATTCTTAATACATACCTATGCCTACATGGTTTTATTATGTTAGTAAATACCTATTACCTACGCTACGTTACAGGGTACCTACCTATCCTTAGCTGCTATCATCGGCAGTTGGCATTGGCAACTGTCATAAATTATTCAGTAATGTGATAATTGCATTAATAATTTAATCTTATTTAATATATAAAAATAGGTACGAGGTCGATTAGAAACACCAAAATAGGTTAAGAGTAGAAGCATGTGGCATAATATATCAAAACTTTGCATGAAACATTAAGGCTGAGTTGCACCAGCTTACTTTAACGCTAACTTTAACCCTAACTATAACCATTCCACGCTATGCAGGGTGGGCTAATGTCAAAATTTGACCGTAACTTTAACCGTGATTATGGTGCAACTCAGCCTAAGGTAACCAATGGTTAAAAAATATAACTAAACTTACCAAAAAAAAAAAAATTATTTATTTATGAAAAATAAGTGCTGCTTACAGACTAGGCCAAAACGCTAACACTTCACGATTAAAACAATTAAGTACACATTTTATCTAATATAACATGACTCGTGTACAAATAATCTTAATAAATTGCAAAATAATTTATGATCTACTTAATAAAAACACTAAGGGCTTCGTTCTCTATATGCAATTAAAGTTACGGTTGCCTAGCCAGTGAGTAATACTGATCGGGACGTAAAGGCGGCGAGTAGTTCTTTTCACTTTCACGAACGAAAACAGAGTTTCGATCAACTACTCAGAGAGTAAAAATTTAGGATGGTCTGTAGCAACGTCAACTGTTCATTTCGTTCGTTCAATAGTCACCCTGACTGCTGTCAGTGACGCCATTTTGGGATCTTTTTTTATTTTTTTTGACATCCTTATGTGCCAGCTATATGCTGCGGTGCGGTAGGTGCCCTTCAAAGAGTATTTATTCCCTACCTAAAAACAGTAAGTAGGTAAGGATTTACCTTTACAAAAAGGGGTATCGACTAATTAAATTAATGTAATGACGAATGTATTACGAATTTAAATTACATTGTTTAGTTCAACGGGAAATGTAATAAGTAATACCTATAGGTACCTGAAATATGGGTTTATCTCGACACAATAATCAAACATAAAACAGCACAAAATAAAAATATCATAATATAGTAATAGGTGTAACCGATATAGAATTATTTTATCAAAACAAATATTAATCTAAATAGAAGTGTAATTGACTTATATACTCTTTGGACTATTGTGGAGGTTTGTCTGTGGAATCGCCGCTTGGTGGCGCTATTGTTGACTATCATACTCTGGTACATTATTATACTCTTTGGGTTGTCATTGTTCTGGGGCCTTTAAAAACGGCAGAGGCTGGACTGTATGTAACATCACTTTTTGATCGAGCAGCGGAGTGGAGAACACCACCAGACCTCCACCACAGTCTTATTATGACTGAGCCATGAGCCATTGGTAAACAGCTCGAAGTTGGATACCACAGTCCTCAGAAGTCTTGTTTAGCTCTTTATAGTAGTTGCTTATTAATGGTGCTGTAAATGTGTATTAAGTTTACATAGGTATTTATCATAATTATGATTTGCGTTTAAAACTTTTTAGTCATCATCATCATCATAATCATCAGCCTGAAGACGTCCACTGCTGAACATAGGCCTCCTCCAAAGAGCACCACTTTGAGCGGCTGCTAGCTTCTTGCATCCATTGGCTCTCCACGGTTCTGTTCTGAGCGGACTGTTTTAGTAATTCAATACAATGATTTCTATATTCATAAGTATCTGATCTCGAAATAGAAACAGGAATAGTCGATGTTTTTATAGCAGTAGCGTAATCAACAGGGTTGATAGTTTTCAGTTCCGTAGATCTCAGTATTTGTGGCATGCAAACTACTTAATAAATTACAAACACATGCGAGCTTGCAACAAGTTTTGCTATAGCCGTCGGTTAACCGTACTAATCGGCAGCTGATGTGTCCTGTAAGTAGCTGCCTGGTTTACGGGTCGGCTAGCGCTACTCGGACATTCTGAAATTCGTTACTGCAGTTACAAGTGACATTACGTGGTGGCTAGCCAACTCGGAACTTTACTCGAATATAGAGAACGAAGGCCTAAATAAAATAACTTATTCATGTCAAAATAAGCATAATAATAGTAATAGTAATGATTATAAACAAAACGAACGTTAAAAAATTTACATACATAATTTTACAACTGTAGCCAGAAAGAAAAAGGCATTTAATCAAGCGGCGAAAGCGTGTTAAAAGATATTTCGAAGAGCTCGCTTCAACAGAATTGGTTTGTTTGGGAAAAAACTTGCTTCATACCCTTCAGGGAGCAGTGCGTTTTGGTCTCTCGCCAAATCTGTCGAAAGCAACTTCTGCCGTCCTTCACTGCCACCGATGATTAAACCAGACGGCTCGCTTGCTCATACCGCCGCTGATAAGGCAAACCTTTTTGCTTCCCTTTTTGCAGGCAATTGGTTTCTGGACCCTGGTCTCAAGCAGCTCCCTGATTTGCAACACTGCGGCTCCTTTATGCCTGAAATCTCAATAAGGCAAATTGACGTGTTGAAAGCCTTACGTGGCCTCGACGTCAATAAGGCCAGTGGTCCGGACGGAATTCCTGCAGTGGTGCTCAAAAACTGTGCTCCGGAGTTATCTCCTGTCCTTACTCGTCTGTTTCGTCTCTCTCTCGTGACTGGAATTGTGCCGAAATAATGGAAGCTTACCAATGTACAACCTGTTCCCAAGAAAGGAAGCAGAGCTGACCCCAGTAATTACAGACCAATTGCCATAATTTCCATCTTCTGTAAGGTCATGGAGCGTATACTTAACTTAAAGCTTCTTAACTATCTAGAAAGCAACGATATCCTCAGCGATCGCCAATATGGTTTTCGCCGGAATCGGTCGACTGGGGACCTTCTAGCATATGTTACTCATTACGGGGGTGAAGCAATAGAGCGGCATGGTGAAGCTCTAGCTATCTTGCTAGATGTTTCCAAGGCTTTTGATCGAGTTTGGCATGCTAGCCTCTTGAATAAGCTTCCCTCATTCGGCATCTCCTCCAGCCTCTGCACCTGGATCTTTAATTTCCTGACTGACAGGTCTATTCGGGTAGTAGTTGATGGGACTTCAGACCTAATGGCAATCAATGCCGGAGTCCCTCAAGTCCCTCAAGGATCGGTTCTCTCTGCAACACTGTTTCTTCTACATATTAACGATTTGCTCGTGCCAGGAATTCTTGGTTATGCAGACGATAGCACTGTTGTGGAGAGATACCTTTCGAATGCTCGGGCTGGTGCTCATGATGTCTTGTCTCACAGGGAGGAGATGACTTTGCTTTGATGATGAGTTTGCGCGTTCAAACTCGACTCTTGAAGTAGTGTCTCACTGGGGCGCTGATAATCTAGTTCAGTTTAACGCATCTAAAACTCAGGCGTGTGTTTTTTCTGCCAAACGGCTACCATTGTCCGTCCCACCTCTCTTTCAGGGAACGCCGGTGCAGTTAAGCGATCAACTTGACTTACTCGGCGTGCAGATATCCTCTAGCCTAAATTACGGACGTTTTATAGAGTCTAGAGCTAAGACGGCTGCGAGAAAACTTGGAGTATTGTCTAAAGTTAGGCAGTACTTCACACCATCCCTGCAACTACGGCTGTACCAAGCTGAGATAAGAGCCTGTATGGAGTATTGCAGCCAGATATGGGATGGTTCCGCTAAATACCAGCTTGCTGCTCTGGACTCCATAGAACGTCGCGTCAAAAGACTCATCAATGACGAGGTGCTGGTAATGGGAAAAATGCAGAGCCTAGAGCACCGACGGAGGGTGGCATGTCTTTCGATTTTCTACCGGTTGTACCACGGGGAGTGCGCACAAGAGCTGCACGAGCTAATCCCACCATCTCCATTCCGCCACAGAACTACGAGGCGCGGAGAGTCGTTTCATCCCTATGTAGTAGATTTTCCAGCATGCCGCACCAAGCGTTTCGCTGAGTCCTTCATTATGCGGACTGCTAGGGAATGGAATTTGCTCCCGTTGGTCTTGTTTCCTAACAAATATAATCTGGGTCTTTTTAAGACAAGGGCGAATAGGTACCTCATGAGTCTGCGTGCTACACCTTCGGCTACATCGTCGCTTTCCATCAGGTGAGATGTAGTCAAACGCAGGCTTATTCTACATAAAAAAAAACATTATCGAGTATCTAAGGTATCGGGTAAAATACCTAAGTATCCCAACTTGGTTGGTCTTTGACGAATTTCTATTCGAAGTTAGGTAGGACCTATTTTCTTGCATCCATTGTCGACCGCATCGTCATTTACCACCGAGTGAAGTGGTCACGTGTTAGCGTATCTATGATAGAAAAAAATCCGGCCAAGTGCGAGTCGGGCTCTTGCACGAAGGTTTCCGTAACATTATCTGAAAAACGAGCAAAAAAAACCACGTTTGTTGTATGGGAGCCCCCTTAAATATTTATTTTATTCTGTTTTTAGTAATATTTTTTGTTAGGTATAGCGGCCACAGAAATACATCGTCTGTGAAAATTTCAACAACTAAGGCTGAGTTGCACCAGCTTACTTTAACGCTAACTATAACCGTTCTACGCTTCGCAGGGCGGGCTAATGTCAAAATTTGACCGTAACTTTAACCGTGATTATGGTGCAACTCAGCCTAAGTATCACGCGTCATAAGATGCAACCTGGTGACAGACGGACAGACAGACATATAGACGGACAGCGAAGTCTTAGTAATAGCATATTATGTGTAATAAGTACTAATAAGATCTGTTTTACCCTTTGAGTACGGAACCCTAAAAACCATTACAACCTGACAGTCCCCACCACATTTCATTTCATTTATTTATTTATAAGCATAATCTTACATGTCATTAATAATTTCAAAATAATACAAAATATTATATTATTACTAGCTTTTGCCCGCGGCTTCGCACGCTTGTTATGTTATTTTTACGTTATAGTCTAATAATAGATCATGCATTTCGTACCAAACAACAGAATCCACTAAATCTTTTCGAAGCTGAGCACAGTAACCTGTATTAGCATAGGTATAGGTATAACGCAAGCCTAGCCGTGAGTGGAAGCTATTTAAGCCATTACCTAAAATTAAATGTTTTGAGTCTAATATAGATTTATAACAGTGAAAAAAGTTTCAAACAAAAAACTACAATTTTATAAGTACCTCTTCATATTACAACCAAAAGAAATCATCATCACTTCACTCAGGTCTTAAACAGAAGTTTCAGTAAGTTTTGTTTAGGTAGTAGTTACCTAAGCAGGCAGGTACAGTTTAGAAAAATATGGAAGAATCACACACGATGATCCTGTTTTGCTCAGTTTTACATAATTATTATCCGCGCGCTTTTTGTTCCATTTACCACATTTTTTTTACCTTCTTAAGTTTGGTTCCATACGAATTGAGTACCTAACTACCTACACATAGCCAGTGTCAATAATAAGTTTATAAATTGCTGGAGATATGCATTTACCTGTACGACGCGTACATAATTAATTTTTTTAATACTAATTAGGAATTACAAATACTAAACCACCACTCCTTAAAGAATCGACAGTTATAATTATTATTATCTCCACTATTTTCCACGCTGTCTCATTCCCAACATACCTACCTAGTGATGAAAGTGAGGAAGTAGGTTAAATCGTCATTACATAATTATTAGGTAACAAAGTTACTTACCTACTATAACTATAACCTTCTTGAAGAAACCGAGTAATCAATCATTTTCTGCACCCGTGGTTTATTTAAAAGCCCACAGATCTAAAATATTTTAACTATTAAAAACTTATTTCAACATGCAAGAAGAAGAAGAAGAACAAATAAAAAACGAATGAACATTACGCGCCATGTTGTTAATTCGAGGATACAATTTTATTGCCATAATGAATACCTACATATTAATTATTATATCTAAGTGCCTACCCTTTTTAAACATTTTTCATCAAATATCGTATTTCGTATCATTGGCTAAATACAAATAATAGCACCTCCGGCTTACTTTAATGCCAAAATAAAAAAGGATTAAAATGCGTAGCAATGATAAGGGTATATAACTTAAGTAGCTATAAGTACTACAGGGGGTCTAGCAAAGATACCAACCACTAACGCTAACACCAAACGCTAACTCCAAAACTGTATTGAAATGACATTAGCTGTGGAAAAGTAAGCGATTTCCGAAATGTCATCCTAGTACATTTTGGAGTTAGCGTTTGGCGTTAGCGTTAGTGGTTGGTTTCTTTGCTAGACCCCAGGTACCTTAAAATTTCCTTGGGGTTGATCAAGAATGTAGCAGTAGCGCAAAAATAATTTTATCTACCTAATTAGAATGGTGACGTGTAGTAAGTTCATGTAAATAATACATTTTACCAGATCGCCAATAAAGAACATTACTCCCGCCAAAACCCTATAAATCGAAAACTTGAATAAAAATGTAAGCTTCAATATTGACTAAGTATGATAATCGTGTGAAGCCTTATGAATAATTATAAAAAGTCTAAGTACCTACCCTTTTAAACAGTTTTCATAAAATACTTCCTATCATTGGCTAAATACAAATTTTGTCTAATGCCAAAATAAAAAAGGGTTTACAATGCGTAGCAAAAGCAAGGGTCAATAGGCACAGATTACTGAATATGTTACTACTAAAGGTTAAGCTATAGGTACTATAAATACAATTTTAAATACTTATTTCGAATGGTAACGCGTAGTAGATTTTTTAAAACTAATACGTAATACCGGATCGCCAATAAAGAATTTTGCCCTCTCCAGAACCCAATAAATCGAAAACATGAATAATAATGTAGTTATGTTTCAATATTGGCTAAATATGATATCGCGTGAAGCCTTAAAACTTATAAAAAAGTCTAAGAAGTTTTTCTTGTTCTCTTTGTCGTGCTCATATTCAAGAAGGTTCTCATACCTATCCTCTTTTTTTTAGTTTAGACCACAGATTAACGAAAAAACTTATCTATATGTAAATACATATGATTTTTTTGGGTATAGGTACTTACATAATGAACACATTGTTTTTCTCTAATCTGCATTGCATCGAGCGCAGACGAAGTTATCGCGCGTTGTATTTCGCCGTAGCCCGAAATGTGTGATACACTGCCGGTAATGCAGGCGCACCAATTGTTATTTACTGTTGTAAAACATGCATTAAATTACTTCCTTATTGCTTAGTGCAGTGGGGATTGTTCAGAATGAAATACAAAAATATAGGAGTTCCGTACTCAAAGAGTAAATCCTTATTACTAAACCTCCGCTGTCCGTCTGTCTGTCGGTCTGTCCACCAGGATGTACTCATGAATCGTGATAGTTAGACTGTTGAATTTTTCCCAGATGATATATTTCTGTTGCCACCATAATAACCGTGGTCCGTATTCAAAGGGACAGATAAACAGACAAATAAAAAAAATAGTTTTACTTCATATTGATAAGGAATTATAAATTAAAACAATTACAATTTATTTTTGTAATCACAAATAATACTCTCACAGTTTGTAAAACATATTTATTCGCCGACATGCAATATAACGCTACTGCTTCCTCCATTTTATTTAGCCCACGTCGGTCGCGCAGCAGGCAAACAAATTGACTGTGTGTCCAGGTTGGGGCGCTACAAAAACATCGAGGATAGTCAACAGAGATGTTTTTGCGCGCCAACTCAACAGCGAAGGTTCGGGCGTATATGAAGCAGTGCCATAATAGTAACAGAGTTTTTTTCTTTAATCTGTGCATCCGGATAAACCCGAGATAAAATTACCGTCAGTAGCAGTGTAGCCGAGTAATTTTTTTTTCTTTCATCTATGGTTAGTAGCCAAAATATAACTTACCTTTTGACACTGGCTAAATACCTACAAAACTTACCTTGAGGCCTTGAAGCGGCCATCTTGTTAAAATCCCGTTCCGTTTCATAATGAAATCTTAAACATTTTCACCAAAAAAAAATTAACGATATACAAAATTTAATATATCCTATGTTTTGCGCCGGGTTTTTCTAAGCTTATTAGTGAAAACCGCATGAAAATCCGTTCAGTATTTTCGGACTTGTGCCGTAACAAACAAACAAACAAACAAACAAACAGACAAAATGTCTAAAAAGTAGCTTGACGTGATCAGCGAAAAATTTCAAGCCAACCTGTGTCATTTTTTTTCGATATCTTGCATTTACAGATTTTTTTATCACAGTTTTATTATATGTATAGATACATAATCTTAAAATTAAAATTAATTACCTGATGTAATTGTAAAATGGAATTCACATACTTATTACAATTTTATTTTTTATTGGAGTGGATCAGTGAGCTTGTCCGCGAAAAACTCATCGATGTCATAATATGCTCGTTTGAGCAGTAGCGTCTTTAACCTACTGGTAAACAAGCTAGTGCTCGGTGCATTGGTAATGCTTTCAGGGAGGGCGTTGTAGATTTTAGCCCCTACATAATCCACTTGTTTTTGTGACTTGGTAAGCCTTTTTAGAGGTAGCCGTAGGTGGTGCCGCCGCCTCGTCAAGTGGTTGTGTGAATCAGCTCACGTAGTGAACTGTTCAAGGTTATGCCTAACGTATTTAGCAGCTTGGAGTATGTACTGGCAGGGAACCGTAGGGACATTTAATACCCTGAACAGTTCCCTCGCAGGGTGATCCCATTCAACTCCCGACATGATTCTAATGGCTCGCTTTTGGAGCCTAAATATCCTATCCCGTTCAGCGGCTAGCTGCTTAGCACAAGCTGGTTACTTAGCATCACAGAGCTTTGAAAAACATGACGCTTTCGCAGCGGTGCGTTTTTTCCGCACTACACGTCTTATAATTTTTAAATGCTAAATGGGCAGTTTTTTAGGTTTGACAAAATCTCACCCGATGATCAACAGTCAAGGTGGAGTGAAGTTTGTCTACGAGATGCCCATTGCCCAGTCTCTTTTGACTTGAAAAGACCCAGGTTTAATGAATATTTTATGTACATTCACTACTTACTTATCTACATGGATTAGTTTACGTAGTTTGTTTGTTGGCTCTTTAAAGTTCTAGAGATATTTTAATATAATCCTGATAGGTACCTATCAATTCATCAGTACGTAAATGTTACCGGAACGCCGGAACAAAACAAAGAGCAAACAAAACCTAAGCGCATACCTTATTATTGTAATACCTTCAATTAAATACACAAGATAAGTCTCCTAATCTCACGAGGTGGATTTGTCAATGAACAATATTATGAACGATATGATGATGAGGCCAAGAGACATGGTATCTTCATGTTATAAATAGGCTCTAAGTACTTACCAACCTAATAAAAAAAGCAAAAATAAAAAAAAAATATAAGCAGTGGAAAAACTTATCTCAGCAATTCTGCGGCAGGTATGCATAGTGATATCTTCATGTTTATCATTATCACTATCAAGCCTAGTGGATAGGGCTCCAACCCGGTGAGTAGGAGGCCGCGGGTTCAAATCTCGCTGACTGCAAGAGTTTTAAGGACTAGATTTATTTTTATAAACAGACCCTGTTGATTGAATAAGCAAGCCTCCCCCATAAAACGCACATTGGACGCTTATCAATATAGATAATTTCCCATAACGACCACGCATGGCAGGCGGCTTGGTGATCCCTGAAGATTTTAATGTACCGAGGAAAATGCATGGAAAATGCTTCAGATTTCCTGGATATCACCTTAGGTAGATTTTACAGCATTGGTTTGTTCCATTGCAAGGTAAAAGCCTGGTCCCTCCTTCCACTCTTTACGGTCTAAAGCTCTAGAACAGTGCAGTTATTGAACCAAAAGTCTAGCTCACCCCGCTTTCTTCGTTCGGGTCAGCCACGTCACCCACTCATAGCAAACGTTTTTTGGAAGCCGCTCTGTGTGGAGTTTGGCCAACAACCTATCCGACATGCGACAGAGGCATGTCCGGCCCAATTCCACTTTATATCAGCAGTATCAAAATTTAGTCAAAAGTTTCGGAGCACACTGAAATTTCTGATACTGCATGATACCTACTTTTTCCTCTGCGTTCCTCGCTGGCAAACTCCAAAAGCAGGCTTTTCACGTTCAGCCTAGAACAGGATGTATCTGATCTGAGCACCATATAGGTGAGGATAGAGAGACTCCATACGTTCATTCGTTTTTTTCCTTTAGCAAATTAAGGTCTTTAGGACCTTAATTGTATGCTGAGTCGGGGCCCATTCGTGACACCACGCAGCATTGCACTGCTTGGCACTGCTTCTGTTTGTGTGTATATTGTTTTGTAATTTCATTATTTAGTGTAATGTTGTGTGTGTTACTGTCATGAATAAATGTATTTTCTTTCTTTCTTTCTTTCAAATAAATGGTTTCCAAATTTTTAAGGAGTTCCGATGAAATATTATGATCGTTATACGAGCGTTCCATGTTTTATGTCATAACTATACTCTCGCATAAACTCGAAGGCATGCACTAGTTGAACATGTTATCATCGCAATTTTCCAGCGACTTATCTTAAATATCATTATTGGGCTATAAAATATAGTTTATTGTTCCGCCATCGGTCCGCTACCGAGACAGATGCCTTCAGTTGGTGGAGAATAGTGGAGAGAGGAAGTCGGAACATAAACTTGCAAGAAGTAATATTATGGTGTCCCCGTTCCTGAAGCAGGTATGTTGGTATTTGTTTTTGTTACTTCTTCGGTAGTACCAATGACCACCACCTCCTTTTTTATTTTACTTAACTAGCGCCCGGCTTCGCACGGGTTAAGTAGTTTTAAGCCCTAACTCTGTTTATGGGTAAGAGAAAAGGTAAAGGTAAAAAAATAGGGGAAAAGGATGAATGGGTGGGATGGCAATAGAAGGAGGCAGGCGCATACCTTTCTCTTCTATCTTCCCTTCGACAGGGTGAGTATTATAATTTTTTTAAATGAATTTTTTTGTTTTATTTTTATTTCTCTTTTTTAAATTTATTTTTTCTTGAAAGGTAAAATTTATAAACAAATATAATTATATGTGCGAACCAAAACAATCTTTAATAAAAATTACATCTCTATTGCTTGGGCAACCTGCACTTGGCTGTATTAGAAAACAAAAAGTATCCTAAATGTTATTCTGAATAGTCAGCTATGACTATAATATACCACAGCAACATCCGTTCAGTAGTTCCGGCGTGATGCGTGTTCAAAGGGACAGACAGCCAGAGAGAATAAAATGTTTCTTTTTCTATATCGATTAAGAATGGCAATGCAGTCATAATTTTGCAAAAATATTCAATGTACAGATTTAGCCTGGTTACAGTTTTATTATTAGTATGTATTGATTGATGATCACGTGTAACTATATCGTTGCTTAATTAGGATAGCGCATGCATGACCCAAAATAAGTATTGATCTCCGATAGTAAGGGTCGTCACTTGGATCTGTCTTGTGCTAAGTGCTATAAGCTTTCTGCCCGGCTTACGTAGATCCTTAATTCTTGACTTCACCACTTCTCTAACATAGCCGGCTAGACGTCAGCAATTTGGTCCGTTCTATTATACTTTCAGCCTGGTTTATCCCCAGGGCAAAGGTACTCTCAACAACCTATCCAGTATTCATACATGGTCTAAAAATTTAACAGTCCAGAGTCTTTTGTCACATAACTATCTTTCGAAACCCGTTACCCGATCTTATACATTCCATAATTATTTTACTTTATAATAAAAATAAATAAATAATTGTAAATATTGGTAGGTACTAGGTACCTATACTATCTTAGTTTGAATTGGTATATTGTCCCGAAAGGGGATTAATCTACTCTTTTTCTAAATTAATTAATAGTTTATGGTTATTATAGCAGTATCGCCTGCTCAGCGTTATCTACAGATTAATTTGTAAAGGAAAAATTAGAATCACGAGCGGGGATTGAACCCGCATCCATCCATCCCTCAAGCCGGGATATGCTTTACTTAAGCTACCGTGACAAGTGGTCTCATGTCCTAATTTTTCCTTTACAAATCAGTCTGTAGATTACGCTGAGCAGGCGATACTGCTATAATAATCATAAATATTGATTTGGGAGGCGTTATATGTACAGCATTTGTGTTGATGTAACTTGACCA
Source organism: Ennomos erosarius (assembly GCA_963580505.1). NCBI lineage: Eukaryota > Metazoa > Arthropoda > Insecta > Lepidoptera > Geometridae > Ennomos > Ennomos erosarius. The sequence continues at coordinate 9,160,581 of OY757002.1, read as the reverse complement.
TGCTGGTTGGGATGATTCTCAAGAATATCTCTAGATGGCGCTACCAACCCTATAAGTTGGTCGTATAAGGTGAAGGAAAAATTCGGACATGAGACCACTTGTCACGGTAGCTTAAGTAAAGCATATCCCGGCTTGAGGGATGGATGGATGCGGGTTCAATCCCCGCTCGTGATTCTAATTTTTCCTTTCCAAATTAGTCTGTAAGTTATAGTTATTCATTGAAGAAATGCTATTAAAAGTTTACGTTCGAAGATAGCCTAAGCGTATGTGGGTAACGCGATCCCATCTCGCCCCACACGGTGGAAGACTATTCATGGGGAGGTTTTTAGTGGGTTCGAGTCCCACATACCCCCTGCCTCCACCCCCGTGTTGGCAGGGAAATGCGTGGGCATTTTCCTCTACCCCAAACAAGTTGGGTGGTTGAACTTCGTCCTTGACCGAATGCACATAAATGAGTATGAGTTTAACAACCTATGTTTAAAAATGAATTTATAGTATTTTTTATAGTAATTTTAACTCTAGTAGCAATCGCACGAGAATCGTAGTAATTTCGTAGTGAATTTATTTTTTACCATGGAGGTCTGGAAACACGCAGTTTCAAGTAAGGCTCTCACAACTTGAGTTGTGAGAGCTTTTTCGGGAGAGCATACCCATCCAAGGTCACCTTGTATGTATAAGTACTAGGTTTTCAAAAGTTATTGCAGAACTTCAGAAGTATCAATATGTCCTCAAAGCAAGATCCTTCCAGTTATCTTCAGGATAATAAATTCATAATTATAAAAACCGACATCGTATTGATAAAAGTCATATTGAATATTTATTACAGTAGATAAACTTTACGTATTGTTTTTGCAGTCATGGACGGTCTCGGCAGTTCTCATAAACATGATAGGCCAGGGGATGCTGTTGAGTTTCACCACCACCCTGCTGCCAGCGCTCGCAGACCCTGACTCGCCCATCAGAGCCGACCTGAACACAGCATCGTGGCTATGTAAGTGGCATTCAATAGGTACTGTTCAATTTTTCCGGTGAATTAAGACACTGCGCAAATGCGTAATAAATTGATAATAAATCGAAGTGACTGTTAAGATAATAATGTTTTTGTTGTTGATTCGGTTGTTATGAATAGAAAAGAGAGCTCTAAATAATTTAAACATCGTTTATAGTCCGGAAAAGCTAACTCTGCAGTGATTTAAAATTGGCGTAATATAAAATTTTGTATATGGTAGCACCATGGTAGCACAATGAATATCAAACGAAGTGATTATAATTATTATCTTCGAGTGAATACTTCAAAAAAATTTGAACACTTATAATTAGTTGAACTATTATTTCGAAAACACAACCAATCAGAAAACTAATATACTGACATATTATGAAAATGACAGGTAATGACATAAAAAACTGATTGCTATATGAAAAAGTTTTTGGGGGTTCCAAAATATGTCACTGCAGAGATACCTTTGCCAGATTATAACTATCAGCATTTTTAGTTTTCGGTAAGAATAGCTTATTTTATTCACAGCATCATCAGTGGGGCTAGCAGGGGTACCAGGCTTCCTTATTTCTTCAATTCTAATGGAAGTCTACGGAAGAAAAATAGCTCACGGGCTCGTCATCTTGCCTGGTCTCTTTGGCTGGACCCTGATTTACTTCGCGTCCAATATTCCGATGCTCATGACTGGCCGAGTGCTCGGAGGAGTCGCTGCTGGGGGCACAGTTTCCTTAGGAGCCATCGCTATTGGAGAATACACCAGTCCAGTAAACAGAGGAATGTTCTTGAACCTTAAAACTGCAGCCGTCTGTATGGGAGGAATGCTGGGTCATATCATGGGGAATTACCTCACATGGAGAACTATATCCCTGTTGGCAACGGTGCCATATTGCGTCTCTCTTCTCATTACCCTGACATGGCCAGAGAGCCCATCTTGGCTAGCAGGGCGGCAAGAGTTCGAGCGGTGTGAATCAGTATTCTATTGGCTTAGAGGAAAAGACGAAACCACATCTAAGGAGCTGGAGGACTTGATACAAGCTCAGATGGATCGATTCAAGAATGCACCAAAACATACAACATTCTTTGAAGATTTTCTGGAAATTATCAAGAAGTTTACACGAAAAGATTTCCTCAAACCTTGTTTTATTCTTTTGTTCGCAATAACTTTGTTAGAAACGTGTGGCCGGCATATTTTCCCCGCATACGCTTTACAGATCATTGAGGAAATAACTGGAAACAAGACACAATCTTTCTACTTCACGTTAGGCATTGATCTGATCATCATGGCTAGTACTTTTTTCTCCTCCATTTTAGTCAGAGTGATGAAGCGACGTATCCTTCTCTTCTCCACTGGTTTCAGTGCTCTCTTCATCCTCATGACCGTTTGTACTTATATGTTTTTAGCTTCCAAAGACATCATCTCGAAAAATACCACAGTACCTATAGCTTTATTTACTCTTTACTTCATCCTTGCCAATCTGGGCTGTACTCCGATACCATTGGCTTTATTAGGCGAGTTGTATCCCTTAGCTCATAGAGGAGTGGGGTCATTAGTGTCAGGGATCGTCATGTCTTTTGGAGTAATGGCAGGACTCCAACTGACCCCTTATTTACTCTTTAGTGTCAAGGTCTATGGGACCTTTGCTATTTATGGAAGTGTAATGGGTTTGGCGTTAGTGGTTCTCTTCTTCACGCTACCGGAGACAAAGGATAGAACTTTGCAAGAAATCGAGGATTACTTCACGTATGGCCGTTTCAGGAAAAGGGTGGATGATGATGACGAAGATGTTAAGGTTAAGATGGTTTTATAAGCTGATTTGGGATGAATAGGTTGCTTGTTTTCGTTAAGAGGAGTATGCTTTTCCATTTTTTGTTTGTATTGATAGATACCCTGTTTGCGAGTTCCATACGAGTTCATTGTTTTCCTTTGTTTGTTTGTTTGTTGTTGTGCATTGTTTTCTTTTGGTTGTTGTTGGCTCACTACTCTGAGATTCGCGAGTCTGTTGTTTGATGTTGGTGTTGTGAGATTGTTGAGCGAAAGTGGAAGGGATAACCTTTCAACATTTTCCTTCAAACGGTGATGAAATAGTTGTGATTAGTTATTAGTATTTAGGTAATATAGAAAGTAGAAACCTTGTGATGGGTTCAATTTGGTGACTATATTTATGAAAGCGATAAGTAGGAATAGGTTATTTAAAGTAAAACACAGGAGATGATTAAGTACCTACGTGCACTTGATATATGCGCCATACTGGCTAAAATAAGTAAGGCATATAACATGATACCTCGGTGGGTAGATACTATAATGTAGGCTAGCCCTACATCTACATCCCCCTTCAAAAAAAAATTTAGTGTAGGTATATAAACAAAAAACAAAACAACATTAGGTAAGAGCAATAAAAAAATCAAACAAAGTAGGTACCTAGGTATCTAAGTCTTAATGCAATTGAACAATAAAAAGTAGTTGGTTGTAAAATAATTAAAAAAAATAAGCCACAATAATTATAAAACCGTAAAAGTGTTATGGAAATATTTTAAATTTGGTGAAACACATATTTCGTAGTAGTTAAGTTACACAAAAACACAAATATAATTAATTTAAGTACTCAAATACGAAACCATAATTGTAAAACAAAATTAAGACATAATAAAACAAAAGTACCTATGCCATGGCAAAAAGATAATGTAAATGTAACTAACACTTATTCAATTACTTAACAGGTAGCAAGTGTTCATTTTCCGTCACAGTTTATTTGTTTACGTTTACAGCCCGCGTGCACAGATAAGGCAGTTATGGGTAACTCCACCGCCGAATCTATTAAGTCCTTACACTAGACGACACGTTTAATTTAGGATAAGTATTTACCTTATTTTCACGCACTGCACTTTTAAATTGTTTACACGTGTTTCATACGATATATGCAAATGCATCACTTGTTGCTTGCGGTGCCCCTTGGATTAGGTAATAGGTACTAATACGCGCTGCGCGATTACCTTGCCGGCCCGCTTGTGCTTTGCTGTTTTGATTTTCTTCTTACACTGTCTCCACACTAGGTAGAGGATTCCCAAGGTGACTGCTACGCTGACGACCACCACAGCAGTTTATGACATGGTGTGCGAGGCAGCGGTGTTGTCGTCGACGTAGACAGCATTAGGTGCTGCCGGTGTTTTGTGCCACTATGGTCGTTCTGCTTTGTGGTAGTCCCATGCTGTTTAGTAATTAGCGTCGAGGATGCCGATATGGGCGTGTGGAGTCCAGTTCTGTGTTTAGTGGTAGCGGATGTGCTGTAAGCAGTAACTGTAGATTATAATGCAGTTCAGATGTCATACCTACCTAGTTAACGGACCAGGATGTAGCTCAAAAGTCGAAGCGCACGGTTCTCTTAACCGTGCGACAGAATCGAGTAACGATAGGTGGCTGCTTTTGTGAACTGCTGTGCTGTGGATAAATACTTTGCGATGGTTTTTTTGGTTGCGTGACGTAGGTTGTAAAGAACCCGAGGTTTCCAAAGGTTTACTTGTTACTCTGCGTTGTTGATGTTGTTTTCTGTTGGAACGAAAAAATCTCTACATTTCCCGCACGTCATTAAGGGACGTTAGAAAAATCTTGTTGAATACGTCTACAGCTTCACTAGTCCCGTCGATTTTTTTTTATCCTTCTTTGCATTGTGTAAATATTTATCTAATATCGCTTGTGTGTCCGCGGCCTTTGGTAGATTGTTTCGGTAAAATAAAAACTAATGAGAGAAGCCGCCAGAAACCATCGAAGCCGAGCAAGCGTTTTGACTATTCGATGGTTTCTGGCTGGGCGTATTGTGTAATGGCGTTGACCTTGGGGTCTAGCAAAGATCACAAACGCTAACGCTATCGCCAAACGCTAACTCCAAAAATGTATTGAAATGACATTCGCTGCGGAAGTTAACGATTTCCGAAATGTCATCCTAGTACATTTTGGAGTTAGCGTTTGGCATTAGTGTTAGTGGTTGGTATCTTTGCTAGACCCTTTTGTCATCCTATCCTCCGGCCTAATACCGTCACACGTAACGTGATAGCCCAGAAATTTGAGTTCCGTCTTGCCGAACTCGCACTTGCTAGTATTTATGGTTATCGCATATTCGTTGAGTCGCTTGAAAACTTCTTCTAAGTCATGAAGGTGGCTATGATGATTCCCAGAAGCGATAAAAATGTCATCGAGATAAGAAAAGGTATTTTGCTTCGTTTTTGGGATTTCGTTTATAAAACGCTGGCTGCGCTGCGTTCCTGTACCCCTAGTGCCAAGTAGTTTTCCAATCAGTAAAAACGCGCGAATCTATTTAAAATTCGTACTGTCATTTTTAGTTCATCAACGTGTCCGCTAGGGACGCTGCAGAGAAATGTATGGGAGAAAAGGGAGAAAACGTAAACGAATCAAGTTTTAGTAAACTATCGAAACTCGCACTAAGGGTACAGATCCCGAAGTTAACTTTAAAAATTTCGAAACTTTCCAACTGTGGGGCGATTGCTGTTTTTGGCTTAAGCTTAGCCACGACCAATACGAGGTGATTAAGTACGTGCGCTTTATACATACGCCAGCAAACGACTGGCTAAAATAAGTAGGTAAGGCAGGTATATACAGGATGTAATTTAATTCATTAGCATAAATTGAAACCATGATACTACATCATTTAAAGATGATTATTAAAGAGTAACGAGTTTAAATGAAATAAATTTTATTGAAAATTATGAAGATTGCCGCGGCGCCTAACGCAGTTGGCACGGATGATTTTGACACATTTAAACGTTTTTAGACCTTTTATGTACTTATTAAAAACAGTAATTCATTATTTTAATCAAATTTTGTATTGTAGCATTTGATTAAGTAAGTTATTCCATTTTTTGTAGTTATAATTATTACCAAACCAATGTGTTAGAATTCAAAAATGTTGGTCCACACGTGACCGGTATCAGGAGTAAGTATCTAGTTTCAAAGGATGCTAATGACTTCAATTACACCCAGTATATTGCAACACTTTTGTTAGAGTACATTGATTTAGATTACTTTATTTTAAGTAGTACATACTAAGTCTATGTAATCCAATTAAATAAATATAACACGATACCTCGGTAGTAGGTAGATTAAATACTATGATGTAGGCTAGCCCTACGGTAATTTAGGATAAAAATACATATTGTGACTGTGATGATATTAGTTTAATTAATTATTAAGCTTTTATTCATAATAATTAAATTAAATGTACCTACTACAAATAGTATGATTTATTTGGTTTCATCGTTTACTTATTTTATTGAACATATTATTATAATTTCCGTAAACAGTATAAAATATAAATAACATTTTACTTTCATCAACAGAACCCCCAAGCAAAATGGGCGCTTTAATTCGGGTAGCTGGTATCTCAGGACACTATATATATACATGCTCATACCTGACATAGACATTTCAGCCCAACCCGTGCCTCCAATACCACGTTTTTAATAGTAGAGTAGTACTTATTTACGGGATATTTACCGTGAAACGTAGTGAACAAGCATGAAAGTTTATAACAGTGCATCAACACCATGCCCAGAATGGAGTTCTCGATACGGCCCTGAGGCTCCTATTAATTAATAAACGGATTTTTATCAATCACTGCTATTTTCCAGTGAATTATCTTAAGATAAGTAATTTATTGTCAGTCATTGGTCCGCCACATAGACAATGTGGTAGGACGTCGGTGGTAGACTACCTCAGTTGTTGAAATAAAGTGGAGCGGGTACATGAACATACCTAATAATAGAAATTAGTGAAAGAAATATGGTGCCTCCGTTTTGTAAACAGGTATGTACCTATTTAAAATAAATATGTGTGGACATTTCACACAGCAGAGCTTGTACTATGGGAACCAAACAGATAACTAACTGATCACAGAACAAACATCGGTGTTCATCACACAAATGTTTGTCCTGGGTAAGAATCAAACCCACAGCCCTCAGTTCAGAAGGCAGGGCTACTACCAACTGAGCTATCGAGCCGTTATACTCTTCAATATTCACAAAATGAAGGATAAACCTACCAACTTTTGCTAAATGAATTAATTTAAAAATAAACTGTCAAGTGTGAGTCGAGCTGCCGCGCTGAGGGTTCCGTTCCATGCCACTGCATAGTAATGACCGTGAGGTCCCGGTTTGCGAATAAGATCATCACCCTATCACTTTCCGTGGGTGCCGCAAAAGCCTGCTATCCAAGGAATGGGCATTTTCCTCGATACATTAAAATTGTAGGTATACGCGATCATCAAGCTATTTGCCAAGCGTGGTCCTCCCTATGATAAGAGTCCAAAGTGGCGTTATATAGGAGACGCCTATGTTCAGCAGTGAACGTCTTCCGGCTGACGATGTGTGTGTACGTATTGTAGATAGATAGTAATCTACAGTGCGCGTGTCCGCCTTGGACTTGGCCAGTTTTAATTATACTGCTCTGAGCCCTACTTATCTACAAAAATTAGCATCAAGTTATAAGCCTTTGCTCGTGTATATGATTAGATTTCATAGTTACCGATACCGGTAGACAATACAAAATAAGCAAAAAAATGTAGTCTTGACGGACCTTAACAATTCTGGTAATGTAACCTTATGTTGCAGTCATGGACAGTCTCAGCAGTTCTCATAAACATGATAAGCACGGGGATGCTGTTGAGTTTCTCAACCACCCTGCTGCCGGCGCTTGCAGACCCTGACTCGCCCATCAGAGCTGATCTGCATACAGCATCGTGGCTCTGTAAGTATTAACACTTCCCCTAATTATACCTTTAGCCGGCTCTTATGTTGCGTTTATATAAAAGATTGCCAGATAAATAATAAATTCGTCAAGTACTTACTTAGTCAAGTCATTTTTAGCATATTTAATATCTTGAATTTTTAAAGCAATTCGTCTGGTGATCATTATAACTTTATTGGTTCTTTTCTTTCCATTGCAGCATCCTCGGTAGGACTAGCATCATTACCAGGTTTCCTTATTTCATCAGTTTTAATGGAGGTCTACGGACGAAAAATAGCTCACGGGCTTGTAGTCTTGCCTGGTCTTTTTGGTTGGGTGCTGATTTATTTTGCGTCCAATGTGCCAATGCTCTTGGCTGGCCGAATCCTTGGGGGAATCACCGCTGGAGCGACAGTTTCCTTAGGAGCCATCGCCATCGGAGAATACACCAGTCCGGGGAACAGAGGAATGTTCTTGAACCTTAAAACTGCAGCTGTCTGTATTGGAGGAATGCTGGTGCATATCATGGGGAGTTACATCACATGGAGAACTATATCCCTGTGGGCAACGGTGCCATGTGGCGTCTCCCTTCTCATTACCCTGACATGGCCAGAGAGCCCATCTTGGCTAGCAGGGCGGCAAGAGTTCGAGCGGTGTGAATCAGCATTCTATTGGCTTAGAGGAAAAGACGAAACTACATCTAAGGAGCTGGAAGAGTTGATACGAGCTCAGAAGGACCGATTCAAGAATGCACCCAAAGACACAACTTTTAAGAAAAATTTGGTTGATTTTTTAAAAAAGTTTACACGAAGAGATTTTCTCAAACCTAGTTTAATTGTTTTATTCTCAACAATTTTGTTAGAAACGTGTGGCCGCCATACTTTTCCCGCATACGCTTTACAGATCATCGAAGAAATAACTGGAAACAAGACACAATCTTTCTACTTTACATTAGGCATTGATCTGATCATCATGGTCAGTGCTTTGCTGTCCTCAATTTTAGTCAGAGTGATGAAGCGACGTGTTCTTCTCTTCTCCACTGGTTTCAGTGCTCTCTTAATCCTCATGACCGTTTGTACTTATATGTTTTTAACTTCCAAAGACATCATCTCAAAAAATACCACTGTACCTATAGCTTTATTTACTCTTTACTTCATCCTTGCCAACCTGGGCTGTACTCCGATACCATTGGCTTTATTAGGCGAGTTGTATCCCTTAGCTCACAGAGGAGCGGGGTCACTAGTGTCTGGGGTTATAATGTCTTTTGCTTTGATGGCAGCACTCAAACTGACTCCTCATTTGCTCTACAGCGTCAAGGTATATGGAACCTTTGCTGTTTTTGGCAGTGCGATGGGTTTGGCGTTAGTGGTTCTCTACTTTACGCTACCGGAAACAAAGGACAGAACTTTGCAAGAAATCGAGGATTACTTCACGTATGGCCGTTTCAGAGAAAGAGTGGGCGATGATGAAGATGTCAAGGTTAAAATGGTCCCTGAACGGAATGGATTATAAATATGTCTTCTACCAGTTTTTGGTCTGGCAATTGGGCATTCTCATTTTGTGCTTAAGTTTTGGTGCCTACTGTTTAATATCTTAAGTTTGTACATTCTGCATTTATACGTTTTTGTGTTCATTTTGAGTGTCGTCTTCAGCTCATTTTGCGTATTGTACGTATATTCTAAACGTACGTAGATACCTACTCCGACACGAGTCCTACAAGTTCGAATCAAAGTGAAGGTAGGTTATTGAGAATCTGAAATTCACAATTTAAAAAAAAAGTGAAATAATGGATTTAATTATAAATATAATATGTAGGTATTTTATACATATTATTAAAATTAAATTATAAGTTAGGTAGGTAGGTAAGTACCAAAATGTTGTAGTATTTTATGTTCATATTATATTATGTATAATGGTGATAATATATGTTAATTAAGTATGTATCTAGTGAAAGATAATTATTACAATAAGTACCTAATTAAAATTTACCTAGTAGGTAATTTAAAAATGCTATAATCTGTAAGATAAACAGCACTCCTAAATATAAAATTATGATAAGAATGCACTTGATTTGCTTTAGGTTTATCTGATTACCGCTTTAATAATCTTGATTGCTGGTTTGAATTAAGTATCAAAAACAATTCTGCCGTGTCTGCTAAAAATTGTTATCTCAATGCAATAATTAAAAAATAAATCGAATCTTGGATTTTTTGTATACCTACTACTGTTGTACCTATAATAATAATAAAATAATAAATATGTGTGGACATTTCACACAGCACCATCTAGCCCCAAACTAAGCAAAGCTTGTACTATGGGAACCAGATAGCTGATATAATACTTAGATACTTTTTTGTTTGTAAATACATACATAGAATACAATAATTACACCCAGACGCAGAACAAACATCTATGTTCATCACACAAATGTTTGTCCTGGGTAGGAATCGAACCCACAGCCCTCAGTTCAGAAGGCAGGGATACTACCAACTGAGCTATCAGGCCCGTCCTATATTAACGCTTTGTGATTTACGTTGGTAGTAAGTGCCTAGTTAATTGATTACCAACTCAACCTACTTAATAAAGTAGGTTGAGTTGGTAATCAACGGATTAATATGATTACTTGATTGATTTGATTAAACATTATTAAGCCGAAAATCGGTCATTAATAGCTGACGATTTATAATTTTTTCATATAAATAAAGATTATAATTATACTAGGTACATACATAATATGTCTACACCACTTGGTTTTACCTGCGTTGACAATACAATGAAACAAGAAACGCACCTGGGATAAAAGGTTGTTGTACCTAGATTGCACCTTTGCGATTAGGTATAAATATACAGGAATACTCGGCTGGGCAGCGTTCGGGAAACTTCGACCTATCTTTTCGTGCAAAATACCGCAGAGCCTGAAAACAAAGGTTTTCAATCAGTGTATGTTGCCAGTTATGACATATGGAACTGAAACGTGGTCTCTTACTGTTGGCCTCATTAGTAAGCTCAAAGTCGCGCAACGAGCTATGCTCGGTGTTTCCCTACGAGATAAGATCCAGAACGAGGAAATACGCAGGACTACAGTGACCGATATAGCCCTTAAAGAGAGCAAGTTGAAATGGCAATGGGCAGGCCACATCGCTCGCAGAATTGACAACCGATGGGGAAGAAAGGTTCTCGAGTGGCGACCACGAACCGGAAGACGCAGCGTAGGCAGACCCCCCACTAGGTGGACCGACGACCTGGTAAAAACCGCGGGGAGCCGATGGATGCAGGAGACGAGCAGCCGCTCAAAGTGGCACTCTCTGGGGGAGGCCTATGTTCAGCAGTGGACATCTACGGGCTGATGATGATGATGATAATGATACAGAAATATAATCTTTCTTTTATGAGAATGAATTACGTGACGTCCTAGTCGTCAGTCACTATATGTACATATATTATACTAATACGGATAAGAAGTACATACTTACGTGTTAAGTTGGAACTCCCTTACTGAATATGTTACGCTGGGGCAAGCTGCTAATCGGTCACCTATAACAGATTAAAAAATTGTAAGTACCATGGACGCAATAAAACGATCAAAACAATAAGGATCATACATGTAATCCAAGTCTTAATGTTACAAATACGAAAGCAGGTAAATTTGTCTGTTTGTAAATTTTTAAATATTAGTATAGTATTATTCATACTAAACCTTCATGAGCCTATTGGGGAAATACAGGCGACGCGGCGGTTAGTTATTGCCATAAATTGTAATGCAATAAGTATTATCACTGTAAATTGCGGTATTAATTAAAACAATAACTCATCCTTATTATTACTGGAATGCAGATATCACTTATACTTACGTATAATTTATTTGTTTGCGGCTGACCATCCGACGACAGTGTTGTTTTGAAAAAACCAATGCAGTTCTAGTTCCACTGACGTTAGGCCGAGAAAAATAGTGTTATTATTGCAGTGGCATGACGATGCCCAGCATAAAAATTGATTATTGATAAACAAATTCTATATACAGACATAAACCGTTGGTAGTTTACCTTTTCAATCAAAAAGATTAACGGACCCAAAATGGATCCCTGTAATACTCCTTATACACTTTTCCATATTATGTGGTGTAACTATGGACAATGGCAGATATTTGTCTCTACTAGTTTGGGTAAATTTTCATTTACTCGAATACATCTTCATATCTACCGCAACGACAATTTTTATTTTTATTTACTGAAGAGAATATTGTGGTTCGCAAAATCAAAGGCTTCTAGAGATCACAAAATGTATCTATCGAATGATTGGTTCTAGTTTTCAATTAAATCAACCACAGTTTATCGAAGACTCTGTTAAGCATTTTTTACAACCGTGTTTTATACTGCAAACAAATGATTAGGATTTGGATATAGAACATTCTTTTGAGAAATAATGGTATGCTTATAATTTTATTGGACATTTCTCCCAGGCTACAACTGAGTCGGAATACTGAGAATAATATGATTCAACTAATGCTACTGGTAGTGGTACAATTGATATCATTAGTAAACCATGTATTTCTGATATATTCAGGATGTCTAAAAACTAGAATATAAATAAAACAAAACATGTGTGTCTGTACGTCTAGTATTTCATTTCTCTTCCACATTAATATACATACAAACACCCAGTATTCATAATTTACAATATATTGTGTTAAATTACATCTACACATACATACCATTCGCACTGGATATCCGTTCTTCGATATACAAACTGTATAGATATGTCAGCATTTGGTGTGAAAAATATTACTTTGTCTTGAAAAACGAATATCCTATTTAAAAATTATTAATATAATTTTTCGTATCACTATACGAACAGTTACGGCAAAAATCATACGTATTCGTGAGAATTATAGACTATTATAATAAAATGTATGTATGGACATAGAATGGACATTGCTCTGCGGTACTGCCCTTACTGTTTATATGCCGTATATATTTAGCAATGCCTTAATTTTACTCTACGTATCGTGCAAAGAAAATTACTTTCTTTGGGTTATTTCTATGATAATTAAGATTGTTTATTAAGCAGATTATCTGCACGTATTGACGTTCTTTTGATGCTCTATATATTTTCTATGATAAAAGTAGGTATAAATAAATGTTAAGCATGTTCATCTCTTTTTCACATGAGAGTCCCGCTCTTACAGAGTTAATAAGGGGCTACAAGTATCCTTGGTTAAGCACCCCGCAACCACAGTATCTATGTATAATTTTGCTGCGGTGCCTTGCCTGAGTCCCAGCATTATTTGCCGCTAACTATTGCATTAATTAATTTATTTAAACCATTTAAAATATATATATTGTCAATTAATTATATTTTTGTTGACATATATAATAAGGTCATCATTTCGTTTTCTGTAAACAGGTATAACTACCACCAATAAAGAAGAGCTCTGAAAATAGCTGACATTTATATTGCTATCCCAGTCCGACGAAGTGGGGAGAGTGAGATAGCTATATTCTTAAGCGTAATACCGAATCATAATAGCGCAAGTACGACTGTACGCATCAAAAAAGAGCGTCGCAAACTTACGTGCCATCAAATAATATATAAAAAGACGCCATTTTTGTATCACTTACATACATACTTGTATATCTGCGATCAGTGCGTTTTATTCTCTTGTAGTACATAGAAATACATATAATAGACTTATAAAACTCCTTAATATCTAACGTTATTTGTGATTTCCACATTGAAAAGAACACCCTGTTTTTTTTATGACAACATGCGTTAAATCTTATGCAGATGCAATATATTTAGACGTAATTATTTGTTGAAATACATAGACGACAAGGTGCAAATAACTTTTGGTATTTCGATATTTTCTACGAAAATAAATCGGTAGACTTACAGTGTCGAAAAAGTTTCTTTTGATGAATTTAATAATTAAAATTTTATATGATTTCCAACAAATAAATACGCCTAAATTTTGATGTAATACAATTGCAGCTATCATTTAGAAAAAATGATATTCGTAAAATACAAAAACATATTATGTTTTTTGTAGAAAAGAAAATAATGGACAGACTAAACCGAGCGTTTCCATGGATGCAGTTCTATCACTAAAAACCATTTAAAATACAATATTACCCTCACAATCACTCGACGCAACAAAAAATAACATTTTCAAAACTCGATCTTAATTCTACTATCACTAAAAAACGTAACAAAAATAAGATTAGAGCTAAAGCAATGATTTTGATATTTTTTTATACTTTTTGCAATTTTATCCTATTTACATTTCGATAAGAAGGTGGGTATCCTATTTAGTAACAAAATAAGTGAAATATATGTCTTTTAGAATGATTGAAGTGAAGAAATCTATCTGCCTTGAAACGATAGAAGACATTTATTGGGTAAATGCGGCTTTTTTACATCAGACTTATCTAGCAATTGACCACGCACTCCACTTGGAAAGTGATGGTGAGTGTGTGAGTGACTTGCTTTAATTTTTTCGTAGAAATCCTTTCTTAGGTTGGAGTAATAATATATAATCGATTTTTATAATAAGTAGTAAAAAAAATGTCGTAAATATCGTGCCAGGGCAGAAGAATGTAGTGAAACAACAATAATTAATTAATTTTAAGCCTACGCCTAATAATAAGTAATTAAACACGAAAACCATACGTTAATCAGATCCGTCAATAAACAGCTTAATTTTGATACCTAGTCCAATGAAAAACTTTCAACAATCTGTTTAAAAAATGACGCGACGAGCTTGGAGCTTGTTGTTCACGTGAAGTTAAGCGTTATACCTTGTCAAGAATATCAAAGAGTTTCTTAGAACCATAGATGTTAAAAGCGCAGATAAATCATGAGACACATGTCTGTATTGCTTGCTATCTTTTATCGCACAGCAACTTAGAGCATTTAAAAAAGGAGGTGGCATGGCAAGGCGTTCCCCTCTGCCGGTCATATGGCGCTACTTGGTCATCTACAATATCATAATGTGCGAGTAGACACTGCGCTAGTATATATTATGTGTGCATGTTTTAAGATGGTGTGCGGCGTGCGTTTACGGGCGCGGTTTGCGCGTGTTTACCTCGTCTCCAGTAGAAATTGGCAGAAAATTGTGCTTGCGGATTATAACGTTAACATCTCCATCTATAGATGCTCGAAGTACAGCAAATAGAGTGCATTAAATACACTTAATTTAAAAGGCCACTTTCGAGATGCTATAATGTTTGATCTGTATCTTCCCTTTGTAAATCTTTGTTGAAATATCGTAGATGGGGTTATCTTAGTTCTATACTAGACCTTCGTAAACTAATATCAACAATTTCTTTAATAAACGATCGTCTCGTTGCTCTCTTGAGTAGGATTGATTACGCTTACAATTTTGTGAAAAGAATTTCACAAAATGTCGGATGTTGAAAGATTTTCATCAGACTTAAGACCTAAATAATTATGAATCAATCAATTTTAATCTAACATCAATGTCTAAATAAAAAAATAAAAAAAAGAATTCGTTATAATAACAAATTATGTCATAAAGCTAGGCACACACTTGCTAAGAGTTAAATGATTCAAGAGCAAGACATTTATAAAACTTTATATGAATGAATAATTTTACAGATTGTTCTTACTGACGGATTGCTGCTAGTGACAAACATTTTTAACCATAAATATTATTGCACTTATTCATATTTTTTTTTTTCATACAAAAAATTTTGTTACTCCCGCCTTTATTTATGGACTACATGTCATTGAATATTTTGAATATTAATAATTTTGTATCCGAGCTAGATTTTTTTTTCTATAAAATGCTGAAGAATTAGTGATAATGCAAAGACTACAACTAGAACATTATCACTGGGTAGTTTTAAGGCAATTCCAGAAGGAAAATTCATTATTCTTTGTTAAGTGCATCCTTTAGCAATATTATTTATTTTACAATAGAAAAAAGTTTGAATAACATAACAAATATTACATTTCTGTATTTTAATCGTTAATTATATTATATTTATTTTAGGACTGAGGGTTAATTACATTGCACCAATATGATAGGTTCTACGTCATATTATTATTTGCAGTTCCCGATTGCATTGGAAAGAACCATGTGCTGTTTTTGATAGAATTTCATTGTAAGGATTAGCTTATATATAACTGGCAGTGGGGCATATGGATCGTCTATAGACGACCAATGGGGCCAATTTTAAAGGCTTTAGTTGACAGATCTAAAAAAAACTGTTGCTGTTCTTGTCAAACAGACGGGAATGTAAGAGACGGACATATTTTTAGTATTTTAAATACTGTCAACTAAAGCCTTCAAAATTAGGCCTAATAGACATGTTAAATATTGTTGTGAATTTAATTTAAATGTTTTGTAGTAAGTTTTGTCAATAAAAATTAATGTTTTCGTCAGGTTTATGTCAAATTGCTAAAGTATGCACCCGCCCTAACATTACACCTAACAAATCATAGACATCAGCATAGCCGTCCTTACACATTGGTCCGTGCTACATACATATACAAAATATTCGTACAAACATCCGTCGCGTCGCTACAGCCTGCTCGCAGTATGGGCACTTTAAAATTACCGGTTAAGTGCGAGTCGGACTCGCGTACGAAGGATTTCGTACTATTATCTATAAAAACGAGCGATAAAATCGCGTTTGTTGCAAGGGAGCTCCCTTAAATATTGATTTTGTTATTTTAGTATTTGTTGGTATAGCGGCAACAGAAATACATCATCTGTGAAAATTTCAACTGTCTAACTATCACGGTTCATGAAATACAGCCTGGTGACAGACGGACAGTGAAGCCTTAGTTACGGGGTTCGAGCTTTACCCTTTACCTAAGCAATAAGGATATAAATGAAAATCTGAAATAAACCTAGACACTACTATTTATAATGAAACAGCAGATTTCATTTTCATGTGATCAGGTTTCGACTTTATTTCAAAATGTTGAAAGTTTGAATTAGCAAATAAATAGATAATCGCGACCAGTCTCTGAATGAAACAAGATTATTTCAACTTTAAATCTTATGCTAAAAATTAGAGTAAATAATAGTATAACATTTTATTTTATTAAAACAACAAACAGCTGTTTTACCAAATAATTGGAAATGATTTTCATTTTAAATATTTTTTATTCCAGTCACTTAACAATCGTGATCGTGTAAGTTTGTTTATCATAATATGCTCCATCGTCGACCGCGTCATCACTTACGATCAGGTGAGACCGTGGTCAAATGTTAAAGAGGATAAACCAGCATAACGCTGAGTTAGGGCTTATTTGTAACAACATTTTCATTTTGTTTTGTTGATAATTATGTGTTTTTAGTACCTAGTTGTAACGTATAAACAGTTTTATTTTCTTTCTTTACAAAACAAAATTCACAAAGTCAGTTTAGTCGAAGCACCCATACTGCCAACACTGTAACCTAATCAAGCTACAAGATATACATACAGATATTATATTTTTACGAAATCAATATATCATTTTGTGTATTTTCAGTATTTTCCCGAGACGCTGTTTCGCCGTCTTCATACCTTTTTTCAGTCTTGAATTATCTGAAACGTTCATTTCTTTCATTATTTCTACTGTTGCAGTTCTATGATTCCACATCAGTCGAAAGACTATTGAGCATTGAACTTAAAAAAAAAAAAAAAAACAAAAATAAATAAATAATAAATAGATCTCCGCCATAAAACACCACGTTGGGCGCTTCTTATAGGGAAAGGATTGCCATAATGACCACGCGTGGCAGGCGGCTTGGTGATCACAGATTTTAATGTATCGAGGAGAATGCTGCTGTGCATTCCCTGGATATTCCCTTAGCAGCCACTGCCGGCACCTACAGCATCCACAGGAAAAATAGGCATGATGACTACTATTAAAAATGAACAAGTAAATATTACTTTCATAAAGAAGATTAAAAATGAATGCAATAATTGAAAAAATAAGCAAAATCGGTAAATAAATGACTGAGCTAAGCTAAGCTTTTAAAGTTTCCACAGGAGGCATCTCCTGTCCCTTTCTCGCGAAACAGAGCGCCCCCACAGTTACTATGAAAAATTTACTCGTGACGTCACATGCCAAAGAGATTGTATGAAAAGCTACCACAGCTTAGTAATGAGGTACTATGGCGACCTTCCTCTGACGTCACTGGCCGTTTGAGCTCTCTTTTTGTTACGATTTTTAAAATGCTAGTAACTTGGTCATTTTTTTGAAATATTTAATTTTTGTTTTCACAAATGTTTATCTTTTGAGGAATATAATTAATTAATCCAAAAAAAAATGTTAGTCATAATGCCTATTAGGGTGGTCCTATGTGCACGCTGGGTCCATACGGCGGCTAACTTTATCTTCTGCTTTGTCTCTGGTGAGTGGCGCTTAGTCCAGATATCTGAGTTCTTAATCCGACAAAAGGCTTGCCATTACGATCATTTTCTTACGACACCAGCCGGGACCGACGGCTTAATGTGCCCTCCGAAGCACGGTTCATCACCATCATCAGCCACGTTCACTGCTGAACATAGGCCTCCCCTATAAAGGGCCACTTTTAGCGGCTGCTTGCCTTTTGCATGAAGAAAGGTTGCTCAGTTGTAAATACCACTTTTGTAGAGATCACCCATTCAAGTAGGGACCGCAGCAAACGTTGCTTAACTTAGTCGATTGGTGGAGAACGACTAGTCGAGCTTCATTGTGAGCGCTATGTTACTACGATAGTATGATATTGTATGGGTGTGATGATAAGTGATGATGGTGATAAACGATGATGATGGCAGAGGTAGGTTCTGGTACTTACTCTGATTTTTTGGCGTTGTGGGCGGAGGCGGCGGCGGTCGCTTGCTTTTCGTTGGTACCGCCGCACGTTTTGTGCTCTGAAACGAAATATGGCACAATGAGAAGCACTGTAAATCCAAAAAAAAATGCTTATGGATTAACGCGATGCGTGTCAGGCGTCCGATAATCGTGTGTTTTTTAATTATTCATATTGTCATACAAAATAAGGTCATACTTTGGTTAGTAAAATTATTAATAGCCTGAAGACGTCCACGGCTGAACACAAGCCTCTTCCATAGCGCAGCACTGACTGGCTGCTTCTGTCTTGCATCCATCGGTTTCTCGTGGGGTGACGGTTGTCAGTCCACCTGGGGGTCTGCGTGTGACGGTCCACCTAGTGAGTTTCTACGTGTGACGGCTCGGTCCACCTAGTGGGGGCCTGCGTGTGACGGTCCACCTAGTGGGGGAGTCAGGCTGCGTGTTCCAGTCCATGGTCGATACTGGAGAAGCCTGCCTACCTGGTGCTGCGCGGCGTGGAGCGCGGCGCGCACACACTCGCGGCGCACGGCGCGGGGAGCCTGCCTACCTGGTGCTGCGCGGCGTGGAGCGCGGCGCGCACACACTCGCGGCGCACGGCGCGGGGAGCCTGCCTACCTGGTGCTGCGCGGCGTGGAGCGCGGCGCGCACACACTCGCGGCGCACGGCGCGGGGAGCCTGCCTACCTGGTGCTGCGCGGCGTGGAGCGCGGCGCGCACACACTCGCGGCGCACGGCGCGGGGAGCCTGCCTACCTGGTGCTGCGCGGCGTGGAGCGCGGCGCGCACACACTCGCGGCGCACGGCGCGGGGAGCCTGCCTACCTGGTGCTGCGCGGCGTGGAGCGCGGCGCGCACACACTCGCGGCGCACGGCGCGGGGAGCCTGCCTACCTGGTGCTGCGCGGCGTGGAGCGCGGCGCGCACACACTCGCGGCGCACGGCGCGGGGAGCCTGCCTACCTGGTGCTGCGCGGCGTGGAGCGCGGCGCGCACACACTCGCGGCGCACGGCGCGGGGAGCCTGCCTACCTGGTGCTGCGCGGCGTGGAGCGCGGCGCGCACACACTCGCGGCGCACGGCGCGGGGAGCCTGCCTACCTGGTGCTGCGCGGCGTGGAGCGCGGCGCGCACACACTCGCGGCGCACGGCGCGGGGAGCCTGCCTACCTGGTGCTGCGCGGCGTGGAGCGCGGCGCGCACACACTCGCGGCGCACGGCGCGGGGAGCCTGCCTACCTGGTGCTGCGCGGCGTGGAGCGCGGCGCGCACACACTCGCGGCGCACGGCGCGGGGAGCCTGCCTACCTGGTGCTGCGCGGCGTGGAGCGCGGCGCGCACACACTCGCGGCGCACGGCGCAGCGCGCGGGCGCCCGGAGGCGCGGCACGAGCCGGCCCAGCCGCGCGCGCGGGGACCACGACTCGTCCCTGAGGAACAATACAATATATCAACATTGCTCCTTTTCATCCATTCAAATTTTTAAAATCAGTATTAAGTAAAGCTTACGATCACGTGGACCACATTATTCTTCTTATCAAACTTTACACAACATAGATTATAAAGATCTGTTTATATACTTGCTTCATAATCAATCATACGTCGGACCAACAATCAACTTGTGATCGATTAATCAATTCGCTTCTACTAATTCTACGTTAATTTCATTTGGAATGCCGCAAGGATCAATCTTTGAACCGACTTTCTTTATTCTATTTATTATAGATGAGTACTTCATTAAATCAATAGAAATCATAATAACAAAACAATTAAGTACACATAAAACAGCAACAACAATTATTTATGGCTGTCTGCACTAAAAATTGATCTATCGCACTTATGTCATTAGAGCGTACCCAAATAGGTGCATCAAAGAGAGATAAGCGCAAACTTAAAACTATCAAACTTTAGCGCAAACGGGCATTAAATTAATGAAACAAGATTAGGTACTTATCCACAAACAACACAAAACAACAACCAAAACACAAATAATACAAAAGGCAAGCTCCCGCTTAAAGTGGCCTTCTGTGGGGAGGCCTATGTTCAGCAGTGGATGTCTTGCAGGATGATGATGACTTACTTATCAGATTTCGCCTTATCGACCCTGTTGCGACTGTTCCGCCGCCGCCGTGTAGTGTCGGTCCACTCGTCGTCTTCGTCCGAACTCATCTCCAGCGACGGATACACTGGAATAGTATCATATAGTACAAGCGAACATTGCTATTGCCGTCTCACGCACACTACACTTAAAATCGTGCTTCCAATACCAGAAATAAGCTAGACGACTACTATTTTTCGATTCCATAAATATATAATATTCCTAAAAAAAATGAACAGTGGTGAAAACAAAAAATGACAAAGTTAAAATTAGAAAGATACAGTTCAAAAATTGTTCATATTGTATTTCTACTTATGTAATTTTGAATAAATATAATTTATTTATCTTTGAACGTATTTTGACCTGCTTATCTGGCTAATAGTAATGTGCGACAAGGACTCACCGTACTCCTCATCTCGATGCACCGCCTTGATGACATCCTCGTCATCCAGTTCATCATCCTCCGGGGAACTGACCGCGAGCGCGGGCTTGCGGGCTCGCTTGCTGCTGCTCGCCGTACTTCTACTACTGTTCGATCGAGAATATTTATATATTTATGTGTCATCTGAATTTAAATGCCTCTCATCATCATCATCATCATCATCATCATTAACAGCCTGAAGACGTCCACTGCTGAACATAGGCCTCCCCCCGGGAGCGCCACTTAGAGCGGCTCCTGCATCCATCGGCTCCCCGCGGCTTTCACCAGGTCGTCGGTCCACCTAGTAGGGGGCCGGCCTACGCTGCGTCTTCCAGTTCGTGGTCGCCACTCGAGAACCTTTCTTCCCCATCGGTTGTCAGTTCTACGAGTGATGTGGCCTGCCCATTTCACATTGCCATTTCAACTTGCTAATCCTAAGAGCTACATCGGTCACTTTAGTTCTCCTGCGGATCTCCTCATTACGGATCTTATCTCGCAGGGAAACACCGAGCATTGCTCTCTCCTCTCTCCATAGCCCGTTGTGCGACTCTGAGCTTAGTAATGAGGCCAACAGTTGACTCTAAACAACAGTAAATAATTAACTAGACCAGCGGGTCTAGCAATGATCCCTTTCGATTAGCATTAACGTCAAACGATAACTCAAAATGTATGCGAATGACAGCCCCTGCGTAAAACTTTTCCGCAGCTAATGTCAAACCTAAATGTCATTTCAAGACATTTTGGAGTTAGCTTTTGGCGTTAAAAACTCCATAGAAGCTTCTAGTGAAGTTGCCGCCACTTTGCTGGAGCATGACTTAGACTGGATTATGACTACCTGACTTAGACTGGACTATGACTATGACTAGGACATGACGTTGCGTGAAATTATTGCGTTATAAAATACGATGAAAATTGTAATACTTGACACTGACTAAATACACGACGTGTGGAGCCAAGACATACAAAAAAAATGATTCACGTCATATATGACGTCAATTTCTGTCAAAATAGCTACAGAAAATTAAAACTACAATTTGGGGCCTTACTTATCAACGATGCTTAAAGTCAGTCAGTGTTTTAAATGTTCCGTCTCGTTTTCCCGTGTGACATTTCAAATCAAACAAGAGATGACATAAGATTTTAAAGATAAAAAAAAAATATGTGGACAGCGTCGGACTGTATTTCACACAGCGCCGTCTAGCCCCAAACAAATGTTTGTCCCGGGTAGGAATCGAACCCACAGCCGCCAGTTCAGAATGAAGGGATACTATCAACTGAGCTATCGGGCCCGTCATTGGCTAACTTTGAGCATCGTTTATAAGTAATGATGTGTACATTTCACACTGACCTATTAAGCGTGTCCCCAGCGCTGGGCGTGGGCGTGGGCGTGGGCGTGGGCGTGGGCGTGGGCAGGCCGAAGCTCCGCCCCGGCGTGTAGCGCTGCTCACCGATACTGAGCATGCCCGCCACTGCTGCGTCTTCGCTGGAACCGTCAACATCATTAATATCATCATCGTCATCGCCAAAGAATTTTAATTAATCTGTAAATTACACTAAGCAGGCAACATTATTATAGTCATACTAACGTCATAACCATAGCCATCGTCATTCTCTCAGTCATAATTATTTTCATTTTCATCGCCATCACCACAGTCACCATCATCATCGTCTTCGTTATCATGGTCATAGTCATCGATGTTATCATTATCATCATCAACCACATAATCATAATCATCGTCTTCGTCATTGTCATCGATGTTATCATAGTCATCGTCAGCGACATCATCATAATCATCGTCATCAACATTATCATTATCATCGTCATCGACAACAAAATTTATCAATACATAACACATCCTCATCTAAAAATAGAAATTTGTTATCAGCCTAGTTTATTTTCTATAATAGGCATGATGACTACTATAAAAAATGAACAAGTTAATATTAATTTCATAAAGATAATTAAAAATAAATGCAATAATTGAAAAATAAGTAAAATCGGTAAATAAATCACGGAGTAATAAGCTTTTAAAGTTTCTACAGGAGGCATCTCCAAAATTGTTTGAAAAGCTACCACAGCTTAGTAGTAAGGTACTATGAAAGACCATCCTCTGACATCACTGGCCGTTTGAGCTATCTCTTTCTATTCCGGTTTTTAAAATGCTTGGAACTTGGTCATTTTTTGAGATATTTTATTTTTGTTTTCACAAATGTTTATCTTTTGAGGAATATTATTCATTTATACAAAAAAAAATGTTAGTCATCATGCCTATTATGTTACTTTTTATTGTTTATTTGGCTGTAAGTTTTTCTATGATGAAATTAATAAACATTATCATAGTCATCGTCAACGACATTATCATAATCATCACCATGAACATTATCATAGTCATCGTCATTATCTTAGTCTTTGTATAAGTTGTTTTATATTTATTAAATATTTCTTAAATAGCGTGTTTTTTTTACAAAAAAAAAGCCCCTATCTTATCTTTATCTTCTCTTCCCTCCCCAACTAACAAATCCCCCATCTCCCTTCCATCTCACTCCCTACATACTCACGTCTCATTGACGGGTTGTTCGTCCGCCAAGACGGACGCCTGTATGAGGGACTCGATCCCGTTGGCGGGCGCGGGCGCGGGCGCGGGCGCGGGCCTGTATGCAGTTGTCGTTATATGCTGTGTGGTGTTACTTGACGCTGGAAATGAGATAGGTAAACTCTTTAGTGATTACATAAGACACACACACACCCATACATACATACATACACAGATACAAAGATACAGAGTGAATTTTAAATTTTTTTTCAAGCGGCTTGGTAGGCCAAATCTGAAACTGACGAATAGTGAAAAGTACTCAAAGAAGTCTCGGGCTCGATTTTAATGGCATCTAAAACGGCATCATTGGATTTCGGAAAGCAAAAGACCAAGACAGTTAACTGGTCCGTTGATTTAAAAAAAATTACAGCCGGTATTATTACACCACTCGGCAGTGTCGCTAAAAAGGACCAATTCAAAGATCCCTTTTAAAAAAGTGGTGAAACCTTCAATCGAAACGCTGCAAATTTTGTAAAAAAAAAAAACAAAAAGAAAACCCTATGGAGACTCCATTTAAAATGCATAATATACGGAGGCCAATCCAAGATCGGCGCTCGAAAACGGCACCGTCAAAATAAGGCATAAATAGTGTGTCTGCCTTATTTTGCTCTCAGTCGCGTGTGACCGCGCCAATTGCCTGACGTGCTGCGATACCGAAATGTGCCGTGAAAACATGCAAGAATTAGATGGATAGATAGATAGATATTTCTTTATTGTTTCACCAAGGAGATATACAATACACAGGAATACAACGAATCTTACATGCGCAACAATGGGCGGTCTTATCGCTGGCAGCGATCTCTTCCAGACAACCTTTGGATGGAGAGTATCAATAGACAAAGAACATACGGCGGTGCAAACAACTTTAAAATTACAATGAAATATAGATTAGTATAAACTATTGACTAACTACTCTGCAATTAAATAAACCTACATCCTAATACATAAATATTTTACAATTAAATAAACTAATACATATTTATCACAAAAGCATGGAATAGTAACAGTATAGTAATAGATAGCAGCAGTTAACATGACAAATAATAATTGTGCACCATATTTTTAAATATGGTCTGAGACTTAGCATGGCTAATTTCTGTAGGAAGAGCATTCCACAGACGAACGGCTTTACACTTTAAAAGTGAAAAAAAATTAACATGTCATACTTTCAGTAAGTATCACATCGCACAAGTATCACAAGTAAGTATCACACTATAATTAAATTACTCATACTACAAACTCATTATTAATACTGACATAATTTTATTATTTATTTATTTATTATTATTAATTATGTAAATAAATTAAGTTAAGTTTAATTTGAATATTTGTGCGCCTGAACCTATAGGCAGAATTTTGTTGAAAGAATTATGTGCTATTCCATCTTTGCAATACTGTAACCCAAAATTCTTACAAATAAATTATTTCATTTCATTTCATTTCGCTATCACTCTATTTCTATATTTATTGGCATATATCTCATATTTACTAATATTTATCTTCATTTAAAACCACGCACCGTGTACGCATCTATCTCTTTCACTTTGATGAGAAAAACGAAACGAAACTACTCCCGAGTCCAAAACGATGTAGCTCACATAATATTTGAGACGAATTTGTACTTTAGCGCTAACAATTTAAGGTTATTTTTGCAATAAATATATTATTGGATTCGTGAAGCCAAAAAGTAATGGTTCAATAACTATCACAAATGTTTAACAACTCTATTACAGGGTGTTAAGGTTCATTATTAAAATTAAACAATATGCGCTCGTGGACTATTTTTATATTAGCTGGATAGGTATATATCTGTATATGTAAACATTGGCAAGCGGGGACATTGTTGAGGTTTGATTTTCGTAGAGAATATGCATCTATAGTATATTTGATTGGAGCATATACAATTATATAGCATAAACAGGGAACCACACATCAGTTCCGTGATAAATAATTGCATCGATGAGGCACTGACAGCCTATGAGGAAGAAGGGTTCTCGAGTGACTCGAAAATCGCAGACGGAAGATTAAAACAGTGGCAAGGAGCCGCTTAAAATCATGTTCTGTGACAGATGTTTTTTTTCTATCTGCCTTACCACTGACACTTGGCTCCGTCATTATAATCACCATTAACAGTCTGAAGACGTCCACTGTAGAATATAGTCCTACAGAGCTGCTCACCTCCTGCATCAATCGGCTCCCCGCGGCTTTCACCAGGGCCCTTATTCCGTATGACCATTCACGCAAGTAACGCGGCTTGTTACGATATCTTCGTGGAATGGTTTTGGGTTTAAAATGCTATTCTGTATGCCATTGTCAAATTTGACAAACACGACAACACACGTTACACGCACGTCAAAAAACAGAAAACACTGTGCACAAACAGTCGAACAGAATACAATTTTTTGATTCCATGTCGTGGCGCGTTAAAGCCCGCATTTACGTTTGGAGCATGTTACACGTCACGCGTGATTGGCAAGGAATCTCATGTGTCATAGCGAATAACCCCCCTGATCGTCGGTACACCTAGTGGGAGTCTACGCTGCGTCTTCCGGGCGATTATTCTCTATGAAAACACAAATTCCACACGATACAGAAACCACGTCGTTATCGCGCCTTGTTCAAATCGTGTGACAGCAAGGAATCGTCAATAACCTATTCTGTATGATTCTAGGACGTGCATTCCGAATTAGACTAGGATTTCTCATTCCAAAACCGGTAAAAATAAAAATATAATATTAAAATAAAGGAATGGCTTATAGTTATGTTCTGATATAACGAAGCCATGGTTAATTATTCAAAATAGACAGAAAACCTTTAGAAATACTATTTTTCAAATAGATAAATTATATTAACATAATTGGTGGTAATTTAGAATAGAATAGAAGAATATAATAACATTTATTCAATACTTGCTTAAACTATGGCACAGAACGTCGTCAAATGTCGTTAGGTACTTAAATTAAATTATTATAATTAAAAATAAGAAACAAACACAAAACAAGTATGTGACGGGCGTCGGCTCAACATGTGTGCAATTTTTAGTATAATGACGTTCCGGAAAGCGTCACCTGGAATTTTTGATCGTTCAAATCGCGCCAATTCCACGTTTATTTCGCGCGGTTTCGTTTTCGTTTCATAGAGAATAGTTTTGCAGATTTCTTATGTAAGACAAGGAATTCGCGTGGTTTCAAAGTAAGGAATCGATAGAGAATAATGGCCCTGGTTCGCCACTCGAAAACCTCGCTCCGTGCTCTTTGTTAAACTTTTTTTAGCAGTGGTCGTGTCGATGCTGTTGTCGGGTAGGTGCGGTACATACCGTGCGCGTGCCGTGCGGGCGCGCGGTGCCGCGGAGCCGTCCGGCGGCGCGGCGCGGGCGTGTCGTCGATGTAGAGGTCGCAGTCGGAGTAGTCGTACGTGTTGGAGACGCGCCGCCGCGCCGGACGCTCCGACCGCCGGACCGCCGGACCGGCCGCCGGGCCGGCCGCCGGGGCAGCCGCCGGCTTCGGCTCCTCCACCACCTTACATCAATAGTACATTCTAATACAACTGCCATCATCAATTTCACAGTCATACGTTTTTCATCACAGCTGGGAGGAAAAAAACAAAGTTGTGTTGTTAGTTAACTTTTGTGAAAAATTTTGTACAGATTTTTTATTTTCACGCACCGTAAAAAAAAAACCGCGGTTGCGCGAAAAAAAAATCGAAAGTGAAACGAATAATGCTGTTGCTAACACTGGCAAAAAAATTACCTCTAAAGTTAACAAATTAACATAAATATAATTAAATACAAATTATAGAGTTCTTGTACAAAAAATACTTCCTTTTTGCTACGCGTCACCCGCACTTAGCCGTTTAGAAAAATATATATAACGTATCCTCTAAACGTCATACCCAAAAATTTGCAATAACCACAGAAAGTTTCATCAAACTCCCTCCGTAATTTTTAGGGTTATACGCGTTCAAAGGAACAGACAGACAGACAAGAAATTAAAAAATGTTATTACTTATATCTATAGTGAAAAAAACACATTTTTTTAGAACTGTATGGTATCACAGATTAATTTGTAAAGGAAAAATCGCGTGATCAGTACAGCATTTGTGTTGATGTAACTTGACCATGCTGGTTGGGATGATTCTCAAGAATCACTCAATAGATGGCGCTACCAACCCCGTAAGTCGGTTGTAAAGGTGAAGGAAAAATTCGGACATGAGACCACTTGTCACGGTAGCTTAAGTAAAGCATATCCCGGCTTGAGGGATGGATGGATGCGGGTTCGATCCCCGCTCGTGATTCTAATTTTTCCTTTATAAATTAATCTGTAGATTACGCTGTGCAGGCGATACTGCCATAAAAATCATAAATATCGTATGGGAATCGAACGCACAACCTACAGTTCAGAAAGCAGGGCTACTTTTAACAACTGAGCTATAAGGGCAGTTAAAATGACTCACATATCCGGTGTCAGGCGCTGCAGTGACGGCGCCATATTGCTGCGCGATGGCTGCGTCATACGTCGGGAGCTGGTTGGGGTTGTGATGGTAAGCGCCGTTAGCAGCGGGCTCTACCGGTGCACACGGATAACTCGCACCCTGGGGGTAGAAGTTTAATTTGCAGTTTGGTATTTTTTTTTTAACAGTATGGCTATGAAATCTACTGATTTGCTTCCTTTTAAAGTCATTGTAATTTTTTTTTATATCTATTTAAACGCCTGCGGAATTGACAAATGTTTTTAAACCCCCATTTTTTTAAGTCTGTTGAGAAATAACAGACATGTATTTTTATTTTGCTTTTAAGCAATATTCAATTTTGTAATTTTTTTTTTTAATTTTGACTATTTATTTATTGTTAGAAAGATCAACTTATCTTACATGATAGAAATTATTGTTAGGCTAGACTTTAGCAGGAAACCAGAAGTAATAAAACATCCACCTTTATTTCAGATTCTATTTTTTGGCAGCCACTAACTCAAAGTAGGTTTCACACGTCGACTATCATTACTTTGATTTTTAAACAAAAACTTGCGAAACAACCAAATTAAAAATGTAATATTTTTATATGGAATTTTCAGGGGATAATAAAATTACATAATGGTTTTCAAATTTCAATACCTTCCAAAAAAAACGTCAATTAAATTTCTGTGCCAAGTCTTCTGAGTCTACGGAGAAAATCGGGGTAATAGTTGTATGGAAAAATAAGGGTTTACATACCTGATGCACAGTAGCAGGCAGTTCCCCATATCTTTGGTAAGTGTAAGAGATATCCGCGGGCTGGTAGCCATACTCCGGTTGGTATGAACCGGGCTTCGCAGTCTCCGAGTATTGGTAGTCTTGCTGAACGTCTTCCGCTGAGTACATGCCTAAATAACACAACACTGCTTATATTCCTGAAGAAACACGATTGAATGGACGGAGATCCGCCGGAGTACTAAATTGACCAATATAGCTCTTATAAGAAGTTGAAATGGCAATGAACAGGCATCGCTCGCAGAACTGACAACCGATGTGGAAGAAAGGTTCTCGAGTGGCGACCGCGAACCGGAAGACATAGCGTAGACCCCACTAGGTGGACCGACGATCTGGTGAAAACCGCGGGGAGCCGATGGGTCGCTCTAAGTAGCGCTCCATGGGAGCCTATGTCCAGCAGTGGACATCTTCAAACTGTTGATGATGATTATTGCAACATTTTTTAAGCTGTTACGTTTTTCCACTACATTCTCTAATCCCTTACACATGGGTTGGCCAAAAATGAATTAACGAAACGAATTAATAAGTAACAAATGAGTTAGGTAACGAATTAATTATAAATTACGATACTTCATGCTTACCAGGTCCATAAGCAGGGTCATCACTCCTCACAGTTTGAAGGTGTTCATTTGTGTACAGCACCTATACACACAAGTGTTGATTATTTTACTTTGGTTGGTTGTTTATGCAATTTTAGTAATGAGAATTTTGCACATCGAGGTTTGTTCCTGGAATGTTGTATTTAGAAAGTTGGAAGCGGACATTTTGGGAAGTAATCTTTATGTACTTAATCTAAAGGAATAAAAATGACGTATAAAAAATGAAAGTTATTGATAAACTTGCAACTCGCAACTCAGTTCTAGTGTTATCCTCAGATCACGTCAGTGTTACTATAAATTATAAAATCAAAATCAATGTATTTCATTGCAAATAGGCTGTTGTTATCACTTTTGCAAGTCAAATGAGATTAGGTACTTTAAATATTTAAATTAAATTATAGTAAATTACTAAACATAGGTATAATTTTAATTATAATACTTATTATGTTACGTTATTTATAATATTATGATCGTTTTCGTGACATGTAAACTGAAATTTATGAATAAATTGATTATAGATTATAAAAATTACAAAGTGGTTTTTGGAGGGAACGCGGAAAAGTTCACGTCGGTTGCATTGTATTATTTCTCAAAACTTGTGCTTTTCCAGTGTTAGTGTAAATAGGTGGCATTTTACGCATTAAGTGCTGAATTACGAGCATGAGTGTAGGCAAGTGATATAATGTGGTTTCTCGTGTTGCTTCCAAAATTCCGTAGAAGCTTTTAGTAAAGTTACCACCACTTTACTGGAGCATGACTTAGACTTGACTTAACGTGAAATATTCATAACACTGAAAAATTATAATACTTGACACTGGCTAAATACACTATGTGTGGAGCCAATATATAAGATGAAAAAAAAAATTAAAAAATACATAGTGCTAAATGTCAAATATAATTAGCAACTTATTTTCATTACAATACCTGTTATTTTAGCTATCACCGTTATCTACTAGTATTCTTATCCATTAGGATACTAAAACACTGTTTTAAACTTTCACGGGAACTTTCATTAGGATACTGTTAACTCTATAACCACAAGCGGAACCTAAAAAGGCTTTCTAATGTCTGTATTCATAATTTATTAGCTGCAAGCAGCTGTTAGTAGTTCATGGAAAATGAAAATAAAATATATAAAATGAAAAATCATTGAATGCTCCTACAGTGCACCAAAGTATATGGATGTAGCGTCCAAAATATTATGTGCCTCACCTGCTGATAGTCCCCCTCCTTCTTGGATATGGTCCAGTGTTGTTGGTGGGCGGAGCGGCCGCGCACCAGGTGCGACTTCAGGATGGACTCCGCGGGGTACGGGGGGGGCTCGCACCGCGCCGCCGGGGGACTGTAGGGGGGTTATGGACCTAGTGTAAACTCCGACCCACGTATGTCCCGCGGCAATAAGTGGAACTAATTTTGAAAGTAAGTAATAAGCATGGACTACTATTAAAAATGAACAAGTAAATATTATTTTCATAAAGATTAAAAATGAATGCAATAATTGAAAAAATAAGTAAAATCGGTAAATAAATCACGGAGTAACAAGCTTTCAGTTTCCGGAGGGGGCATCGCCTGTCCCTTTCTCGCGAAACAGAGCACCTCCACTTGTGACGTCAAATACCAAAGAGATTGTGTGTAAACCTACCACAGCTTAGTAATGAGGCACTACGAACGACCCAGCTCTGACATCACGGGCCGTTTGAGCTATCTCTTTCTATTCCGATTTTTAAAATGCTTGTAACTTTGCAATTTTTTGAGATATTTTATTTTTGTTTTCACGAATGTTTGTTTTGAGGAATATTATTAATTTATGCAAAAAAAACGTAGTCCTCATGCTTATTCTAACTTAGGGTTTCGCATGACACTGCACTCTGCATGCGATCCTGAGACTTATGATTTTCTTATTCTAAATGGGGGCGGTAAAGGCCTGCACTGACGTCCCGCATGGGGTGTTTTGTACATTTACTCCGCCAGCCTATCCCCCTAGCCACCCTAACGCCTTGAAGTAGCGGAGAACGATCTTGGGTTACTGGCACAGCTGTTCCTGTGACATCACCACGGTCCATTAAGACCAAGCAGCCTACCAAGCGTGGTGATTGGTCCAAAAAGGTGTTTTATGGGAGAACCTATGTTCAGCGGTGGGCGTCTTCAAACTTAAATGATCTAATAGACTGGTCTTAGCTCGAAAAAAAAAGGGCAAAACACCTGTGATAAGGCTTCATTACACTGGCTAATATTATACTACTCCAATCATTTTCGTTCAATGGTCTATCAGAAATGTGACATTGGAGATTCTGTGGACCTTCACAAAAGCCAGAAAAAAGGCGTCTATATGGCATACTGCGTTATACTTAACACAGTTAACACAACTACATCAATAATTAACTTACTTCAACTTGATCTTCAAAATCGTCTTCTTGTCTCTCTCCACAAAATCAGTTTGATAAGGCACCTCATCGTACGTCTGGTAAACATAATCCTTCCCCACATCCTTATCCACCACATACTTCCCGTTATTCACTACATATTTCGTATTATTCACAACATATTTCCCACTATTGTCTTCTAAATACTTCCCGCTAGAGTCTACTAGATATTTCCCGTTTAGATCGACTAAGTACTTCCCATCAGCTATGTATTTGTCTTCGACTACGTATTTCTCTTCAGCATATTTCATTTCTTGAACGAATCTTTCAGGGAAGACCTCTTTGTCGTCGATATAGAACTTGTCAGCGTATATTTTCTCTTCGAACTCTCCGTTCGGGCCCATGTGCATTATTGGCTTGGGAAGGGTCAGTTTGAGGGATTTTTTCGCGGGTGTTAATTGCTTCTTCGCGTGCTTCGTGGGTGACGCGTGGCTCTTTACTTTGTAGTCCTATATAATCAAAATAGAAACATTCGATATGTAATATAAATATAAATATGTGTGGACTTTTCACACACCGCCATCTAGCCCCAAACTAAGCATAGCTACTATGGGAACCGGATAACTGATACAATACATAGATCCTTTTTTGTTTATAGCATGCATAGAATACAGTATAACACCCAAACACAGACAAAGACCTATGTTCATGACACAAATGTTTATCCCGGATGGAAATCGAACCCACAACCTATAAGTTCAGAAGGCAGGGCTACTACCAACTGCGCTATCAGGCCATAAAGTTTCGAGTCAGGCTAATCTTTTCAATTAGCATAAATTTTAACATCGGACTAAAGCACATACACATTTGCACTTTTTGAGAACATTACAGCCCGAAAAATAAGTATTATAAGCAAATTGTACTGTACCGGATTCCCGCTATCTTACATCCTTCGCTTTCATAAGGCAAATTCGATTTAAACGAAGAGTTCAGAAAAGCTCGAAACAGGTACAAATACCTGTCTTTAAAAACGTTACCTTGTCCTTATTGGCCGCAGTGGCGGCTCGTTTCTCTAACGTTCGTAACTCCTTGCAAAGTTCCCGGACCAGTTGGCCAGAGTTGAGGCATTTGGGCACATTGTCACGTTTCACCTGGTCCGTCTGTGGCAAACAAGTTTTTTCATATTTATTTATTTAATTTATTTATTTTTTATCTAGGTTAAAAATGGGAAAGAAGGAAAAAATAACCAGCCAAGTGAGAGTCGGACTAGCGCACGAAGGGTTCCGTACCATTATAAAATCACATTTGTCGTATGCCCACTTAAATGTTGATTTCATTGTTTTTTTTAGTATTTGTTGTTAAAATGGCAACAAAAATACATCATCTGTGAAAATTACTGTCTAACCATCACGGTCCATGACAGCCTGGTGTCAGACGCGACGGACAGATAAAAGATGTATTAATGCAATTATGCAAATAATGCAAATAAACAATTGAATTGAATTTTTTTTTTATTGGCCCACTCTTCATGTGAGAGAAGGCCCGTATCCCAGCAATGGAAAGGTATTGGGGCGATGACGACGACTTACACTCTTAAGCGCATGCCACTCCTTGAGTGCGGTGGCGAGGATCTTGACTCCCCGCAGCAGTAACGGCGGCAACGTTGCTGGAGTGTGCGGTATTACAGGGTCGCCTAGCGTGAACTCTTCGTCCTGGGGACAGAAATATTCACCTTACTGGTATGTACATACATGCATAATAATTATTATATCTTAAATTAACAAAGCCGGCCAAGTGCTAGTCGGACTCGCACACGAAGGGTTTCGTACCATTATCTATAAAAACGACCAAAAAATCACGTTTCTTGTATGGGAGCCCCCTTAAATATTTATTTTATTGTTTTGGTATTTGTTGTTAATAGCAGCAACAGAACTACATCATGTTCATGTGTCAAAATTTCAGCAAAGAAATGGAACACCTTACCAGCGTCATTGTTTCCTGACAAAGATATAGGACTTATTAAGGCTAGAGTGAACCGATATCATCTAGGCAAGCATGTTCCATCGTCGACGTCGACTTACCATCAGATGAGACCGTGGTCAAATGTTAAGCCTATCGTTGATAAAAAAAAGACTGTCTAACATAAAAATAACATTGCAAGTCAAGTTCAAGTCAAGTTCAAGTCAAGTTCAAGTCAAGTTCAAGTCAAGTGCAAGTCAAGTCCAAGTCAAGTTCAAGTCAAGTCATAGTAAAGTGCAAGTCGAGTACAGCGTTGTCACCTGTATCTCCTCGTTATGCCTCCGCAGCATGGTGAGTAGATGCGCTCCGGCGTACCAGTTCATGTGCTCGAACAGCGGGTACCGCAGCATTAGGGGTGTCTCCACGCGACGCTCGATCTCATACACCCTGGGGGTTGGAAGGGGTGGTTTTTATAGATTTATTCTGTTAGTTATCAAATGGAAAGTCTGACACCAGAGCGTCAATTCAAGATGAAACGAAAATATGCACCGCAGTTTTTTCGTTGGTGGATAATGAAATGTGCTTGTAATGTCTTTAAGGCTGACATTCAGAGATAATGTATCGAGTTTACTCCGATCGAACTCACGTGAGTTCAAACTCCGGACACGGCGAGTATACTCCGCGTTTTTAAATTCACAGTAGAGTTCCAACGTGAACTCCGCCCTCGCTCCGCCGAGTAAACTCCGGCCATAGACAAGTGTAGTTTGACATTAGTGACTTACACGTTGTCTTTTTTATTTGGCAGTATTATGCTAAAAAGAGAGAAAAAATAGCAAATATTGTATGAATAACTGAAACAGGAGATCAAATTTACTGGTGATCACAGATTAGAGAAAAAAACTGGTGATAATTAAATGCTCTTTGAAGGAGACTTTAAAAAGCGCGCCATTTCCCTTTATTTGTTTTTTCAATTATTATGATTATTATTAATGTTGTTATTTACCTAAATAATAAAAAAAAGAGTGAAAATAAAACTTACAATGGAAATGGAAATAGCAATGGAAAATAAATCGTCTCTATAGTGTTCACAGTACTTGTTCACAAAATCTGAGGGAGCTAATAGCTCCATACATATAAATTCTAGAAACTAAATAAAAATAAATGCTTCATTTTAATAATAGAAAAGAAGAACTAGGGAGCCAACTTGCAAAGCATTGATGATTTCTTCATATTTTATGTGCATGGTAATTCCTAAAAGGTACCATATGAATTGATTTTTATTTAATAAACCTAAACCTACCATTAATTTAAGATTAATTCTATATTATAGGTTAGGTACCTACTCACAAACAACTTAAAAAGGCATGGAATAATGTGAATGTGAAGACACAAGCCGGGGAAGCAAAATCTATAATACAACAAAGAAAAGAAAACACACAGGATCTGCCAGTAAATTACTATTAGAATTTTTTTATTACTCGAACTCGCGAGCCTTAGGCTGACATTCACAGACGAGTTCAGAGTTCGAACTCAAACTCCGTTATGTCAAAATTGGAGTCTAGACTCGTACTTCGATCGAATTGGCATTCACAGTCGAGTTTGGCATAATGGAGTACGAGTATATGCTCATCTGAGCATGAGACGGGCTGAGCCACGAAATCGGTGACACGAGCCGTGCTCAGGCACCGCCATCTTTATTATCACGCAAGTTTTTAAAAACAATGCTGCTTAAAATCAATTTTTAATGTAGTTTTTGTGAAGAAATGTATTTAGTATTGAATAAAACGAATGAATTACGAAATAAAATTAGTTACTTCATAGATTTATTTATAATGAAAATAACAATAAAAAAAATCTAATAGTAATTTACTGGCAGATCCTGTGTGTTTTCTTTTCTTTGTTGTATTATGGATTTTGCTTCCCCGGCTTGTGTCTTCACATTCACATTATTCCATGCCTTTTTAAGGCTGAGTTGCACCATAATCACAGTTAAAGTTAGTGTCAAATTTTGACATTAGCCCGCCCGGCGAAGCGTGGACGGTGACAGATAGCAGTTAAAGTTAGCGTTAAAGTAAGCTGGTGCAACTCAGCCTAAGTTGTTTATGAGTAGGTAACTAACCTATAACATAGAATTAATCTTAAATTAATGGTAGGTCTAGGTTTATTAAATGAAAATCAATTCATATGGTACCTTTTAGGAATTACCATGCACATATGAAGAAATCATCAATGCTTTGCAAGTTGGCTCCATAGTTCTTCTTTCCTATTATTAAAATGAAGCATTTATAAAATAAATATGTGTGGACATTTCACACAGCGCCATCTAGCCCCAAACTAAGCATAGCTTGTACTATGGGAACCAGATGACTGATACAATACTTATATACTTTTTTGTTTGTAAATACATACATAGAATACAATATAACACCCAGATGCGGAACAAACATCTATGTTCATCACACAAATGTTTGTCCCGGGTAGGAATCGAACCCACAGCCCTCAGTTCAGAAGGCAGGGATACTACCAACTGAGCTATGGGGCCCGTCATATGTATGGAGCTATTAGCTCCCTCAGATTTTGTGAACAAGTAGGTACTGTGAACACTATAGAGACGATTTATTTTCCATTGCTATTTCCATTTCCATTGTAAGTTTTAATTTCACTCGTTTTTTTATTATTTAGGTAAATAACAAAATTCATAATAATCATAATAATTGAAAAAACAAATAAAGAGAAATGGCGCGCTTTTTAAAGTCTCCTTCAAAGAGTATATAATTATCACCAGTTTTTTTCTCTAATCTGTGATCACCAGTAAATTTGATCTCCTGTTTCAGTTATTCATACAATATTTGCTATTTTTTCTCCCTTTTTAGCATAATACTGCCAAATAAAAAAGACTATCTATGGCCGGAGTTTACTCGACGGAGTGAGGGCGGAGTTTACGTTGGAACAGTGGGCCTAGCACGAATATTTACGCCCGCGTAAGTGTAACGTTAACGTAAGCCAGTTGTATGGCATTTGATCTGCCCGCCTATTACGATTGAGCTAGCAGCGCTGCTGACGCGCGTCTGCCGCTCAACTGCTGGCAAAATTGTATGAACTTTGACAGCAGTTGAGCGGTAGACGCAATCGTAATAAGGGGGTTTTACGTTAACGTTACACTTACGCGTGCGTAAATATTCGTGCTAGGCCTACCGACTGTGAATTTAAAAACGCGGAGTATACTCGCCGTGTCCGGAGTTTGAACTCGCGTGAGTTCGATCGGAGTAAACTCGATGCATTGTCTCTGAATGTCAGCCTAAGTATCAAAGAAGCTTGAGCTTGCTGCTACTAAATATTCGATTGATTGGGGTCGTTAATGTTTACGCTACATCGGATTTTATACTTCAAGACTTTCTATATAAAAATTTATTTCAATATTTTGTCTTGCAATAAACCTAAAATATTCATATTAATTTAATAATAAAGCATAGAACTTTATTCTAATTCAAGGAAAATCTCTGCTGTTTTTGGAGGTAGTTCTATTCATTGGCTAGTTTAAAAAAACTAATGAAATGCAAAAAAAACATCAAAATTAAAGATTTTTTTTTTAATTTAAAATGTCAATTTTTTCCCGCGGACTACCGCAAATGCCTCCTTGGTCTACCGCGGTCGACGCTTCTAGATCCAGATGCAACCAAACGGGCTGATGTGCACATAAGCCATCCTGCCACCTTTTGCGGGATTTTCTACTAGTAAGTTTTTTAAATGTTTTTCTACTCACTGCAACTGCATCTCAACAGCATACGAATGCAGTAGATTTCCTCCAAAGACGAGTGAGTCCCTCGGAGTCAACACCGCATGGATCCAACCAGATGGAATGAAGAGAGTCTGTCCCGCGCACAGTTCGGCTGTACCATACCACTCGACCTAAACACAGTGGGATAAGGTCCACATTATATTGGGTTTCGGTGTAAGCAAAATGAATATTTCAGCTTTAAAAGGTACCTTTTTGAGGAAAGAAAAAGTCCCTTTTGTCATAGTCCCAGTCATATTAATCCCTAAAACCTTTTGTGGGGCGCTTTCACGCCAAAACCGCTGACCCGATTTATATGAAAGTTTGCACACTACCTAGAAATCATCTGTAAGGTGATATCATCTTACGGAAAACATATCATTCGTTTATCATCATCATCAACAGCCTGAAGACGTCCACTGCTGAACCGGCTCCCCGCTGCGTCTTCCGGTTCGTGGTCGTGGCCCATCGATTGGCAGTTCTACAAGCAATGTGGCGTGCCCATTGCCACTTGCTAATTAAAAGAGCTATATCGACCACTTTAGTTCTTCTACACAAATCATTGATAATATCGACAAATTCTTAAGTTATTAGAACTTCATTACGGTGGAGCCCCATATCATAAGGGTGTAATAAGGCTTCAGTATAATAAAAAGTGTTCAACTGACCAAATCACCAAAGAACTGTTCAGATTGTGTATTGGAAGCGCTCCACTGCTGGTAGAGAGCCAGATTGGTGGATGTGGGCGGCACGAGGTAAAATATCTGGAACATAACATTCACAAGTTTTAAAAGAAAAAGTAGTTGGTTCACTCTTTATTTGCCTCTCACTCTTTCATACTTGCATTCATTCCTTTTTTCAGGAAAAGAGAATGTAAACTTGTACATAACTGAAAAGAATTCCATAACTAGAAGTTATATTCGGTTCACATTAACATGTCTCTCTCTCTCAAAATTGCGATATCCAAGCTATGTAACACATAAATATGCTAATTAAGACCAGCATGTAAATGTTTGCAATAAATGAGTGTTGATCCCTGTCACTGTCACAACCTGTCTCTTTCTATACCTATCTCTCACCCTGATATAGTACTAACCTTCCGTCCATGCATGACATGATACCACACTGTAGTCCCCCCGAAGTCAACATGGAAGTCAGTATAGGAGGAGGCTGCGGAAATGAGGCAGTACTTCTGCACGGCGGGGCGCGGCGGGCGGGCCTCCGCTGCCGGCCACACGCGCTGCGACCAGTCCAGCGACCGGAGCGCCCCCGGGGGCTCCACTAGGGGGGATAAGCTGGAATACAAACATCCATTTTACTAGCTGGTAACACTTCTGAATGAGATCCGTAACGTTTTTAGTTGTGGAAGCAGATTTATTTAACATTTTTGTTCCACAACAAAAACTAACGAAGTTATGACCATATTACTAGCGAAGTTGCAGTGTAAGGCAATGTAAGTCTCCTAGGCCTTAGGTGAATGGAAGATTTGGTCAGAACTACAGTGGATGCAGAAGGCAAGCAGGTGCTTAGGGAGGAATGTTCAGCAATGGATGTTTTCAGGATGTTGATGATACCGACATTCATGCAAACAAATGGTTCTCATTGATATTTAAGTCAGCCTTCATCATCATCAAGCAAGACATCTACTAGAAATATACCACCTTTAGAAATATTATTATGTAGTTCATATTTATTAGTACGAGGGTAGTCTAGAACAATCACTTACTTCGTATCGCTAAACTCCAGGCTCAGTACATTGAGAACTTTATCAGTCCGGTGCTCCGGTGGCGTTTCAAAGTATTCCACAAACTCTCCCAGCGGCATTCGCAGGGTCGTCTGCTTACGGACATCTATTACATCAACCTAGAAAACAAATGGTTGAATAAAAATAAGAGCTGTAACTAATAAAAATAATAAATGATAGCTTATAGTTCACCATCTGATCCCGATTTGTGGATAGGACCACCCATCTCTTCCCATGAGGGACGTAAGAACCGGCTAAGGGAATCTCCAGGGAATGGCAGCAGCTCTCCTTGGTACCCTTATTATAATCTACAATCACCAAGCTGGCTAAAGTGGATGGTTTTTCCTTATAAGAAATAACCATTCAGAATGTTTGAGCTATCCCAACACATCATAGTTTAAACAAATATTAGTGTGGAATAGATACCTCTAACTGAGCTCCGCAGTACCGCAGGACAGACCTGACTGTGAAGGTAGCAGCATTTGGAACCTTCATATCCAGCCCATCCGGAGTGTGGAATATTACAGGTTTTGTGAACCCTGAAAACCATTATTAAGTGATATAAATAACTTTTATTATGTATTTGACAGCCTCAGTGGTGAAGTGAGTAGCTCAGCCCATAAACCAGAGACTGTATGTTCGATTCCTGTGGCAGGAAAGTAATTGTGTGCAGATAAAAATAAGCACAAATACTGGTTCTGCATCTGGGGTGGGTCCTTGTAATCCTAGGTCCCTATATACTACATGGATGAAATAAAAAAAAAGGATTGAGTTTTGATTGACATCGAACTGAAGCTCAAACATAGTACATAGTAGGCGGACATAGTACATATGTGTGTCAGATGAAAGTATGGCGACCGGCTGAATATGATGTGAGTGTGTGTGTGCCCGTGTTCCGGCCGTTCCAGCTTCATAAGGGTGCTTCAGTTTCGGATCAGACGGGATTCCATCCTTCTTTTTTTATTAGCTCCATGTTGTTGGGTTTATTAATGGATGGAGAGAGAGTACAACATTGACCTATAAAATTGTTACGTGCCACAAAAAAAGCAGTGCTATAAAAAAATTGCATTGCAGTTGTAGATGGCACTGCATTGCTTATGTCTCCACCACACATTAATCAATATCTTATATCAGTAATATAATGGTAACACAACAAGTTCCTTGGTAACAGAATAAATGTTGCAATGTGATGGTTCACACTCGGGCAAACTCTAGCAATAAAAATATTATTATATGGATATCAAGAAACTAATTGGTCAAGTGGTTGTCAATGATTTTTTACAGCTCCTGAGACTTTATATAAGAGAGAATAGTAGTCCCTAACATTTTTGACCTTCACTTGACCTTGCAATAGTTATTTAGGATATAGGTATGCTATTGTATATTATAGGTTGATTCTGGACACTAAAGCGCTACTATAATATATTTTATAATAGACATACTGCTTGCATTAGGCCATATATTAGGCAATGTTGTTCCCATACATTTTGAGTTATCGTTTGGTGTTAATGCTGATGGAAAGAGCATCTTTGCTAGACACCCTGACATTATCCGAAAATATTTTAGATGTTTTAAGTTCCTGACATCATAGCCTAGTATAGTTGACTGTGTTCTTTATTTCCCCTTAGCTTCCTCCCGAACTTACCATTATCTCTAACAAATTCCTCAGTAAACTGTTGGCCTCGCATTCTTTGTAAGGCAGCAGCAGTTGGCCTTAATGGGGCTTCCAAGAGGGAGCGCACCCACACAGGAGTCCCACATTGTGACGGTTGGGCCTCTGCACCAATCTCGTAGCGGTCTTGCCGGTGCGAGTTTGTAGGTATTTTGACTGAAAGCAGATAATAATATAAAACTGTGATAAATATGGTACCAAAAGAATAGTGTTAGTGCTATGTGCAAATTAAATGGGCATGAATACAGATCAGATAGATCAGACATTGCAGATGATCCACTATGAATCTATGATGGATTATTAAGTAAGTATGTATGTATGTGTGTGTAGGTGTGACCTATGTAACTCTAATGACCAAAATATTTACAGCATTTGAATTTGTTAACATCTAAAACGATTACACGTTATCAAACTTACACACGGAAGGTCCATAGGTCTGCACACATTTCGGACAATGATACTTGTCTATATCGTCCGACTGGTATATTTTAACATCCACGCAGCTGGAAAACACGAAATGTTATGGAAATGTTTTTACATCAAACTAAAAATATGAGATTTCACAACTCTTTGTAAAACAATTTAGATGTTGGTGTTCATCATTTCTAGGCTCGAATAGAAGCAATATCAACACAGGAGTTTGTGAAACACCTTCGAAATAGCAGGACAACTAAAATTGCATAAATAAACATAAAGAATGACCAAAAGGCGCATTTTAGAAAACCTTGGCGACCACGGATGTAAACAAATCCGTTAAAGAAGAAGCTCCGCGAATTTCGTTTGAAAATATTATGTACGGTATTTCCAAAGTTATCAACAGGAATTGAGGATCCAGGAACTCGGAAACAGCGTTAATTTCGGCAAAACATTTGGTCGGAGAAGCGATGGCCGAAAGGGCATCTGCTGTCAAACTTTGCGTCAATATGTTTCACACACAAACCACTTTTCTCTGGTTGATTTATATATTTTCATCATTACCTGCCATGGAACCACTCACGGCAACAGTCACATTCTATCATAAATTGTCCAATATTATACGGCTGACCACACAAACAATAGGTTTCCTTTGATGACGCCATTTTGATGGCGAATAGACAATTTCATTGTTTTCTTTTACCACGTCGCATTTTGGTTGGCCAGAAGCGATAAATGATTTAGCCAGAGCCATAGACAATAACGGAAAGTATAGGTACGGTATAGTGGTCTCTAACTGTTGGCCTCATTACTAAGCTCAAAGTCGCGCAACGAGCTATGGAGAGAGCAATGCTCGGTGTTTCCCTGCGAGATAGGACCCGAAATGAGGAGATCCGCAGGAGAACTAAAGTGACCGATGTAGCTCTTAGGATTAGCAAGTTGAAATGGCAATGGGCAGGTCACATCGCTCGTAGAACTGACAACCGATGGGGAAGAAAGGTTCTCGAGTGGCGACCACGAACTGGAAGACGCAGCGTAGGCCGGCCCCCCACAAGGAGGACCGACGACCTGGTGAAAGCCGCGGGGAGCCGATGGATACAGGAGGCGAGCAGCCGCTCTAAGTGGCGTTCCCTGGGGGAGGCCTATGTTCAGCAGTGGACGTCTTCAGGCTGTTGATGATGATGATGATGATAATAGACAATAAATATTTTTCATTTTATTATTTTATTTTACACACTATAAACAACTAACTTAAATTTGACTATAAACGAGAACTCGGTAAAAAGTATAAAAACCACACCCAAACACACACACACATAACATACACACACCACTCACACACATCTTCTTTTATAGCATACACTGTAACGCCTACTTAAAATCTTTTAATGTATAGTGGTGATCTTTTCTACAGGCGTCTTATAAAATTAAAAAATCTGTTTTGTATAGGAATGGAAATCTCAAAAATTATTTGCCACATCTTATAGAGATTTAGAATGTGTAAATAAAAAAAAAAGAAAATAGTTAATGGTCTCGGCAAGTTTTGAATTTTATCTCATATTGGGGTAAAAAATAAACGGTTCCTGAGCGATAGTTCAGGCGGGCGAAGCCGCGGGGTAGAAGCTATTAGTGCCAGTGTATAACTATAGGGTTGTCCATTTGAGTAGGTACCTATTAATGATTAAATTAGGTATTTTCACAACATTGAACATTATTATTAAATTGTAAAGACCTATTATGTAAGTAACTACCGGAAGTAGAGTAGGTACTTACCGCTATCTTTAATCGAACTGAATAACAGCGCCTAAATACCTACGATGATCTAACACAGTTAACTCATTCAAATCAAAGTACTTTAGTTAAGTGATCACAAATAATCGGGAAAATTATTTTTATTACAATTTGATCGACGTAACCTTGGGTAGGTTCACTTCCTTATCTATTGTTCAGTTTTCTGAGTAAATTGGCCGACTCCTAGTTTGCTGAAGTCAAATTAATTTTAATACGTGACGTGACAATGCAGCAGTTACGTATAGCAATTATCAAAGTTAGTGACTAAATAGATATAAATAGTACTTACTGCTGTACGTACTATACTCGTCGGGTGTGTGAGCAATCAGAGGTAACCTCAAGCGGAGGTCCAGAAGATGAATATCCTATCCTAGGGTACCCCAATGACTTCCGTTAGGTACCTTACTTATTCTATATTATACTTATTCCAAATTTTCAGAAATGTAGGCAGATAGGTCCCTTTGTCATTACACAGTAACTACTTGCGCCTACTTAGGGTTGGTTATGGTTAAAAGCTCTAACAATTCTAACCAATGGTCTAAATTTGTTACATTTTTTAACCATTGGTTACCCTAACTACTAGTGAAAAAACCCACCTTTAGTCTTCTATACTCTATACATATGATAAAACTGTAGAGATAAAAAAATCTGTAAATGCAAGATATCGAAAAAAAAATTACACAGATTGGCTTGAAATTTTTCGCTGATCACGTTAAGATACTTTTTAGACATTTTGTCTGTTTGTTTGTTTGTTTGTTTGTTTGTTACGGCACAATTCCGAAAATACTGAACGGATTTTCATGCGGTTTTCACTAATAACCTTAGAAAAACCCGGCGCAAAACATAGGATATATTAAATTTTAAATATCGTTAATTTTTT
The DNA here is from genome assembly GCA_963580505.1 of Ennomos erosarius. Taxonomy (NCBI): domain Eukaryota; kingdom Metazoa; phylum Arthropoda; class Insecta; order Lepidoptera; family Geometridae; genus Ennomos; species Ennomos erosarius. Next base: position 9,116,499 of record OY757002.1, on the reverse strand, counting down.
TTTGGTGAAAATGATTAAGATTTCATTGTGAAATGAAACGGGATTTTAACAAGATGGCCACTTCAAGGCTTCAAAGTAAGTTTTTTTTTCTTATATTTTGGCGCCACATATACTGTAGGTATTTAGCCAGTGTCAAAAGGTAAGTTTTATTTTGGCTACTAATCATAGATGAGAGAAAAAAATATTACTCTGTGCTACTGACGGTAATTTTATCTCGGGTTTATCCGGATGCACAGATTAAAGAAAAAACTCTGTTACTAACATGGCGCGGCTTCATATACGCCCGAACCTTCGCTGTTTTTGAAATGAAATGAAATGAATGCTGATGCTGTTGAGTTGGCACGCAAAACATCTCTGTTGACTATCCTCGAAGTTTTTGTAGTGCCCCAACCCGGACACACAGTCAATTTGTTTGCCTGCTGCGCGACCGACGTGGGCTAAATAAAATGGAGGAACCAGTAGCGTGATATTGCATGTCGGCGAATAAATATGTTTTACAAACTGTGAGAGTATTATTTGCGATTACAAAAATAAATTTGAATAGTTTTAATTTATAATTCCTTATCAATATGAAGTAAAACCAATGTTTTTTTATTTGTCTCTTTATCTGTCCCTTTGAATACGGATCACGGTTGTTATAGTGGCAACAGAAATATATCATCTGTGAAAAATTCAATTGCCTAACTATCACGATTCATGAGTACATCCTGGTGACTGATGGACACACAGACAGACAGACGGACAGCGGAGGTTTAGTAATAAGGATTTACCCTTTGAGTACGGAACCCCAATCATTTTTATTTCTTTCTGAACAATCCCCACGGCACTAAGCAATAAGGAAGTAATTTATTTATGCATGTCTTTATTTATAACATAAAAACAAAAAACAGTAAATAACAATTGGCGTGCCAGTATTACCGGCAGTGTATCACACTTTTCGGGCTACGGCGAAATACATCACGCGATAACTTCTTAATGCAATGCAGATTAGAGAAAAACAATGTGTTCATTATGTAAGTACCTATACCCAAGGAAGTCATATGTATTACATATAGATAAGTTTTTTCGTTAATCTGTGGTCCAAACTAAAAAAGAGGATAGGTATGAGAACCTTCTTAAATATGAACGCGAAACAGAGAACAAGGAATTTCAAAAACTAAAAACTTCTTAGACTTTTATTATAAGTTAAGGCTTCACGAGATATCATATTTAGCCAATATTGAAACATAACTAAAATTATTATTCATGTATTCGATTTATTGGGTTCTGGCGAGGGCAAAACTCTTTATTGGCGAATTGGTATTATGTATTCGTTTTCAAAAATCTACTACGCGTTACCATTCGAAACAAGTACTTATTTAAAATTGTATTTATAGTACCTATAGCTTAACCTATAGTAGTAACATATTCAGTAATCTGTGCCTATAGATACTTAATTTATTGACCCTTGCTTTTGCTACGTATTGTAAAACCTTTTTTATTTTGGCATTAGACAGAATTTGTATTTAGCCAATGATACGAAGTATTTTATGAAAACTGTTTAAAAGGGTAGGTTCTTAGACTTTTTATAATCATTCATAAGGCTTCACGCGATTATCATACTTAGCCAATATTGAAGCTTACTTAATTAATATTTTTATACAAGTTATCGATGTATAGGGTTTTGGCGGGAGCAATGTTCTTTATTGGCAATCTGTTCAAATGTATTATTTACATAAACTTACTATACGTTACCATTCTAAATTATGTAGTTAAAATTATTTTTGCACTACTGCTACAATCTTGATCGACCCCAAGGAAGTTTTAAGGTACCTATAGTACTTATGGCTACTTAAGTTATAGACCCTTACCATTGCTACGCATTTTAAAACCTTTTTTATTTTGGCATTAAAGTAAGCCGGAGTGCATGCTTATTATTTGTATTTAGCCAATGATACGAAATATTTTATGAAAATGTTAAAAAGGGTAGTACTTAGATATAATAATATGTAGGTAATCATTATGGCAATTGTATCCTCGAATTAATAATAACATGTCGCGTAACGTTCGTTTTTGACTGTTTTTGATTTGTTCTTCTTCTTCTTGCATGTTGAAATAAGTTACTATAAGTTAAAATATTTTAGATCTGTGGCTTTTAAGTAAACCACGGGAGCAAAAAATGATTGATTACTCGGTTACTCCAAGGAGGTTATAGTTATAATAGGTAAGTAACTCATCTTTGGGTGTAAGTAATAATTATGTAATGACGATTTAACCTACTTCCTCACTTTCATCACTAGGTAGGTATGTTAAAAGTGCAGTGGGAATGAGACAGCGTGGAAAATAGTGGACATAATAATAATTATAACAGTCGATTCTTTAAGGAGTGGTGGTTTAGTATTTGTAATTCCTAATTAGTATTAAGAAAATTAGTGATGTACGCATCGTACAGGTAAATGCATATCTTCGGCTGTAAAGCATTATGTATTTTTATAAACTTATTATTGACACTGGCTAAGTGTAGGTAACTCAATTCGTATGGAGCCAAACTTAAGAAGGTAAAAAAATATAGTAAATGGAACATAAAGCACGCGGATAATATTATCTTTACATAATATGTAAAACTGAGCAAGACACCATCATCGTGTGTGATTCTTTCATATTTTTCTAAACTGTACCTGCCTGCTTAGGTAACTACTAAACAAAATTTACTGAAACTTCTGTTAAAGTCCCGAGTGACGTGATGATGATTTATTTTTGTTGTAATATGAAGAGGTACTTATAAAATTGTAGTTTTTTGTTTGAAACTTCTTTTACTGTTATAAATCTATATTAGACTCAAAACATTTATTTTAAATAATGGCTTAAATAGCTTCCACTCACGGCTATGCTTGCGTTATACCTATACCTATGCTAATACAGGTTACTGTGCGCAGCTTCGAAAAGATTTAGTGGATTTTGTTGTTTGGTACGAAATGCATGATCTATTATTAGACTATAACGTAAAAACAACATAACACAAGCGTGCGAAGCCGCGGGCAAAAGCTAGTTTATAATAAAAATAACTATGAAAAACGAATCTACAACACACAAACACACAACTCAACAACACCTTAACTTAGAACAGACGGTACTTATCCCATTATTTGTCCTGAAACCGCTGCGCCCAACCAAGTCACGCATTTACTAATGAAGGTACTACTACTACTAGGTACTGCCCCGCGCAAACTTGTAATCAACGATTGCAGTTTAAAATAGGTAGGTGTAAGTACCTACCTACGCACAAAGCTAGTTTACCTACTACTTATGAATACTTGCCATCAAAGTCAACTTATTTTTATAAGTAAGTAGGTACCTAATAGTTTCCTCCAAAACTACAATGGTTCATCATATCTGAACAATAAGACACGAATCACGATTTCTAAGAAAAAAGTTTAGTTTTATCGGTAGCGAATAGTGATCGATCACTGATCGATTATCATCATTTGTATTTAGGTAGGTACCTCTACACCATCATTTCACGGTTTACTGAGCATGATTTGGTCTAAAAGCTGGATCGTGTCCATTTTTAGGGTTCCATAATAACTAGGACCCTAAGGGGAACCCGTTTCGCAAATCCGTCTGTTCGTCCTTGCTCGAAGTTATTAGCTGGGTTTATTTTTAGGGTGCCATAATCACCACCGCGATCATCGCTGGTCAGAACCGTGGGGATGGATGCAAGAGACAAGCAGCCGCTCAAAGTGGCGCTCGCTGGAGGAGGCCTATGTTCAGCAGTGGTGTAAATGTGCATTCATTTATAATTCATTAACGGGTGGTCCGATTTCATTTATTATTTTTTTGTTAGCGGTTGTCGGTTTTGTAGGTCAGAAGCCAGGTCAGAACGGCGAATGGAGGCAGGTGTCAAATGGCGAATGAAGGCAGGTGCTGACCAGACACCTGCCTCCATTCATCTTTATCTTCTTCCCTCTTCCTTTAAACTAGGATACCTACTTAATAACGCGTAAAACTAACTAACGAAGCCGGGGCCAGCTTGTATAGGTAATATACCAACTTATGTATAAAAAGAGTTATTTACGGTGGATTATTACGTAACTCGCAACAAGTTAGCAACAGGCGTAAATTTCGCAATCGTTGCTGTCAATCATCACTTTAGCAGAGAATTGACGTTTGACAGCGATTGATGAACTAAAAAGTGCATTATTTTGTTTCTATCTATTGCTGTTCTGTTGCAAGTGTTGCTAGTATCAAAGGCCAAAGTGCATTCAGCTGATTTCAGCGACAGGCGGACATGTTGCGATCGATTGTTAAGTGTTTGCTGTCACTTTGATACTGCTAAAGTGATTTTTACGTAATACGGAGGCTAACGGCAGATCCTAAGTCGGTTTTTGAGCAATCATAACAAACATGAGTTTTTTTGCTAATAATACACATTCGTACCTATAAACACTTAAGCCCTAAGTATTTATAGCTCTTAGGCCCTTACTTATATTATAAACGCTGCTTAAAGTTAGCCAATGCTTAAAACCTTCTGTCAACTTATGACTGACTAGCTTTTGCCCGCGGCTTCGCACGCTTGTGTTATGTTATTTTTACGTTATAGTCTAATAATAGATCATGCATTTCGTACCAAACAACAAAATCCTCTAAATCTTTTCGAAGCTGAGCACAGTAACCTGTATTAGCATAGGTATAGGTATAACGCAAGCATAGCCGTGAGTGGAAGCTATTTAAGCTATTACCTAAAATTAAATGTTTTGAGTATGGATTTATAACAGTAAAAGAAGTTTCAAACAAAAAACTACAATTTTATAAGTACCTCTTCATATTACAACAAAAAGGTCTTTAACAGAAGTTTCAGTAAGTTTTGTTTAGGTAGTAGTTACCTAAGCAGGCAGGTACAGTTTAGAAAAATATGGAAGAATCACACACGATGATCCTGTTTTGCTCAGTTTTACATAATTATTATCCGCGCGCTTTTTGTTCCATTGACCACATTTTTTTTACCTTCTTAAGTTTGGTTCCATACGAATTGAGTACCTAACTACCTATACATAGCCAGTGTCAATAATAAGTTTATAAATTGCTGGAGATATGCATTTACCTGTACGACGCGTACATAATTAATTTTCTTAATACTAATTAGGAATTACAAATACTCCCCACCTCCATACTCCACTCCTTAAAGAATCGACCATTATAATTATTATTATGTCCACTAATAGGGGGAATTCTGTGGTCCACTATTTTCTACGCTGTCTCATTCCCAACATACCTACCTAGTGAAGAAAGTGAGGAAGTAGGTTAAATCGTCATTACATAATTATTACTAACACCCAAAGTTACTTACCTACTATAACTATAACCTTCTTGAAGTAACCGAGTAATCAATCATTTTCTGCTCCCGTGGTTTATTTAAAAGCCCACAGATCTAAAATATTTTAACTATTAAAAACTGATTTCAACATGCAAGAAGAAGAAGAAGAACAAATCAAAAACGAACGAACGTTACGCGCCATGTTGTTAATTCGAGGATACAATTTTATTGCCATAACGAATACCTACATATTGATTATTATATCTAAGTACCCGCCCTTTTTAAACATTTTTCATCAAATATTTCGTATCATTGGCTAAATACAAATAATGCAGCACCTCCGGCTTACTTTAATGCCAAAATAACAAAGGTTTAAAATGCGTAGCAATGATAAGCCTTTTATTTAAGTTGTTTTTATTATAAAATATGTATGTTAGTCTGTAAGGTATATGTAAATATGGGCCGCTAGTTGCCTGAAATAAAGGAATTTATTATTATTATTATATTATTATAAGGGTAGGTATATAACTTAAGTAGCTATAAGTACTACAGGGGGTCTAGCAAAGATACCAACCACTAACGCTAACGCCAAACGCTAACTCCGAAACTGTATTGAAATGACATTCGCTGTGGAAAAGTTAGCGATTTCCGAAATGTCATCCTAGTACATTTTGAGTTAGCGTTACTTGTTGGTTTCTTTGCTAGACCCCCAGGTACCTTAAAACTTCCTTAGGGTTGATCAAGAATGTAGCAGTAGCGCTAAAATAATTTTATCTACCTAATTAGAATGGTAACGTGTAGTTAGTTCATGTAAATAATACATTTTACCAGATCGCCAATAAAGAACATTACTCCCGCCAAAACCCTATAAATCGAAAACTTGAATATAAATGTAGGTTCAATATTGGCTAAGTATGATAATCGTGTGAAGCCTTATGAATAATTATAAAAAGTCTAAGTGCCTACCCTTATAAACAGTTTTCATAAAATACTTCCTACTAAATACTTTCATTGGCTAAATACAAATTTTGTCTAATGCCAAAATAAAAAAGGGTTTACAATGCGTAGCAAAAGCAAGGGTCAATGGGCACAGATTACTGAATATGTTACTACTAAAGGTTAAGCTATAGGTACTATAAATACAATTTTAAATACTTATTTCGAATGGTAACGCGTAGTAGATTTTTGAAAACTAATACATAATACCAGATCGCCAATAAAGAATTTTGCCCTCTCCAGAACCCAATAAATCGAAAACATGAATAATAATTTAGTTGTGTTTCAATATTGGCTAAATATGATATCGCGTGTAGCCTTAAAACTTATAAAAAAAGTCTAAGAAGTTTTTAGTTTTCTAAATTCCTTGTTCTCTGTGTCGTGCTCATATTCAAGAAGGTTCTCATACCTATCCTCTTTTTTTAGTTTAGACCACAGATTAACGGAAAAACTTATCTATACGTAAATACATATGATTTTTTTGGGTATAGGTACTTACATAATGAAGATATTGTTTTTCTCTAATCTGCATTGCATCGAGCGCAGACGAAGTTATCGCGCATTGTATTTCGCCGTAGCCCGAAATGTGTGTTACAGTGCCGGTAATGCAGGTGCACCAATTGTTATTTACTGTTGTAAAACATGCATTAAATTACTTCCTTATTGCTTAGTGCAGTGGGGATTGTTCAGAATGAAATACAAAAATATAGGAGTTCCGTACTCAAAGAGTAAATCCTTATTACTAAACCTCCGCTGTCCGTCTCTCTGTCGGTCTGTCCACCAGGATGTACTCATGAATCGTGATAGTTAGACTGTTGAATTTTTCACAGATGATATATTTCTGTTGCCACTATAATAACCGTGTCCGTATTAAAAGGGACAGATAAACAGACAAATAAAAAAAAATTGGTTTTACTTCATATTGATAAAGAATTATAAATTAAAACTATTACAATTTATTTTTGTAATCACAAATAATACTCTCACAGTTATATACAATACAAAAATACAAAAATATTTATTCGCCGACATGCAATATAACGCTACTGCTTCCTCCATTTTATATAGCGCACGCGCAGCAGGCAAACAAATTGACTGTGTGTCCAGGTTGGGGCGCTACAAAAACATCGAGGATAGTTAACAGAGATGTTTTTGCGCGCCAACTCAACAGCGAAGGTTTGGGCGTATATGAAGCCGTGCCATAATAGTAACAGAGTTTTTTTCTTTAATCTGTGCATCCGGATAAACCCGAGATATAATTACCGTCAGTAGCAGTGCAGCAGAGTAAATTTTTTTTTCTTTTATCATCTATGGTTAGTTGCCAAAATATAACTTACCTTTTGACACTGGCTAAATACCTACACTATGTGTGGAGCCAAATTATAAGACAAAAAACTTACCTTGAGGCCTTGAAGCGGCCATCTTGTTAAAATCCCGTTCCCCCTTAATCATTTTCACTAAAAAAAAATTAACGATATATAAAATTTAATATATCCTATGTTTTGCGCCGGGTTTTTCTAAGCTTATTAGTGAAAACCGCATGAAAATCCGTTCAGTATTTTCGGACTTGTGCCGTAACAAACAAACAAACAAACAAACAAACAAACAAACAAACAAACAAACAAACAAACAAACAAACAAACAGACAGACAAAATGTCTAAAAAGTAGCTTAACGTGATCAGCGAAAAATTTCAAGCCAACCTGTGTCATTTTTTTTTTTGATATCTTGCATTTACAGATTTTTTTATCTCTACAGTTTTTATAGATTTGAAATGTCATGCGCGAAAATGAGACGAAATATTTTAAACACTGAATAACTTTAAGCGGCGTTTATAAGTTTAGTAAGGCCTTTAGAATATGATTTAACCATAGACATATGTATATATAACTTCTACTAAAAAGAATATTGTTGTTTTTATGCCAAGTCCCAGAACTTTTTGAAAATAATAAAGTTTACTGTATAGGTACTTAACATGTTTCTTGCGATACCTACTTATATATGAACAAGAAGTAGGTAGGTATAGGTAAGTATACTGAGACGGTAATTTCAAAGGCTTTAGATGACAGTATTTAAAATACTAAAAATATATCCGTCTCTCACATTCCCGTCTGTTTGACAAGGACAACAACAGTTTTAGTAGTTTTAGATCTGTCAACTAAAGCCTATACCCAATTATTAGCGTTAATGTTAATTTCAATTAAGTATAATTGTAATTATTAGAATTTTATTACTGAGCTATGTTTATATACAAGACGTAGATAATTTAATCATGCATGCATTATTATACCTTACGTGTATATGTACTTATAAACTGTTTTAACATAGTTCTCTCTATCAGTATAACTAAATTTAGCCTACGTGGAATGTGTACAACCTGGCGCAACTAATGTTTTGTCAACGTGAGCTATTGGGCACCCAAGATAGGGCTTTGCCTAGTTTGGGGCCCGTAGTAAATGTTTCTCTTTTTCACTATATTAAAGCGACACATATAACATGTTCTACTGTACTGTATCAAACTGTTCTGGAAATAAACTTATTATTATTATTTATTATTATTATTAAAAAAAAAAGCCTTTAAAGGTGGCCCCCTAGGTACCTACCTACCTAGGTATACTTACCTATACCTACCAAGGTTGAATGAATCGAGAAGAGGTTCTTCTCACGTATCCTAAACCTCACCTCTTCTTAATTATTATTGACGTAGCTCTGGTACTTCATTAGCAAAAAATTAGCAAGTACCTACCTTGTAGGTAGGTCTAGGTATACCTACTTACAAATTTTATATTGATGGAGTGTAAATAAAAATACACACAAAATGCTCTAATAAGTATCCCCGTTTAGAAGTCGTAATTCATAATGTTATGTCATTTGTCGCTGACATCGACGTTGTGCAAAATGTGACGTGTCAGTTTTGCACAACGACCTCTGCGTGATCGGTAGACAAACACCCCGTAGGTACGGCCAGCTCAGTGCATTAGACTTAGGGTGGGCTATTGTCGATAGTTTTAGTTATCGAACCTATAACATATAATATATAATATGTATTGTATTGTGTATAATATAATACTGTAACAGGACTAAATCTATACCTTTGTGTCTTTCCTTCCGCTTCCTTCTGGTCCATGAACAGGGTAAGTCATCATCATCATCATCATCATCATCATCAGCCCGTATCAGTCCACTGCTGGACATAGGCCTCTCCTAATGCACGCCACTTAGCCCGATCCTCCGCTAATCTCATCCAGCTGCCGCCAGCCACTCTGCGTATATCGTCGCTCCACCTAGTCGGAGGGCGTCCTACACTACGTTTGCCGAGTCGCGGTCTCCACTCAAGAACACGTTTACCCCAGCGGTCGCCGGTTCTGTGGCAAATGTGACCAGCCCACTGCCACTTCAATTTGCTAATTCTATGGGCTATGTCGGTTACCTTAGTTCTCTGTCGGATCACTTCATTTCTGATTCGGTCCCTCAGAGAAACTCCAAGCATAGCCCTTTCCATAGCTCTCTGAGCAACTTTAAATTGGTGGACTAGTCGTACCGTAAGTGTCCATGACTCAGCTCACTTCGTCAGAACAACGGTCTTTGAGCAAATCCATCACAAAGCTGGTAAGACGAGACCTCCGAAGCTCCAATACGCGCTCTATAGAGGAAGCGATCGAGCAGAACAGGGGGTATAAAGTCTTCGTAAAAAATTGGGCCGAAGCCATCTGACGAAGTTGACCACTCCAAGCGGGGCAGTCGTCGTTTCCAAGTCAGAGAATCTGGCGGAAGTTAAAGACTTCTACAGCCAGTTATATGCATCGCATGCACCTCAACCTATTGATACGACTGAGGATTCCAGAGCCACTTTGACTCGCCACTACACCGAAGACCTGCCAGAAGTCAGCCTAGATGAAGTTGTGATGGTTCTTGGACAGCTGAGGAATGGAAAAGCCCCGGGAGAAGATGGAATTACGACGGAACTCCTAAAAGCAGGTGGTACACCAGTGCTTAGAGAGCTCCAGCGCATATTTAATTCTGTCCTCTTTTCCGGGAGAACTCCTAAGATGTGGAATAAGAGTGTAGTCGTTTTGTTCTTCAAAAAAGGAGATAAAACCCTATTGAAGAACTATCGACCCATTTCCCTCTTAAGCCAAGTCTACAAGCTGTTTTCAAGAGTTATCACAAATCGTCTTGCGCGAAGACTCGATGAATTTCAACCCCCGGAACAGGCCAGGTTTCGAGGAGGATGTAGCACCATAGACCACATCCACACTGTGCGGCAGATTAAACAGAAGTCCGAAGAGTATAATCAGCCCCTGTGCTTAGCATTTGTGGACTATGAGAAGGACTATGACTATTGACTATGACTATTGAAACCTGGTCTGTTCTGGAGTCCTTGTAAAGGTGCCAAGTTGATTGGCGATATATCCAAGTGTTGAGATGTCTATATGATGATGCCATAATGACCGTCCACATACAGAACCAGCAGTCTGACCATATTCACTTGCGTCGAGGTGTGAGACAAGGGGACGTTATATCCCCAAAATTGTTCTCAAATGCACTGGAGGATATATTTAAGACTCTGGACTGGCGTGGACGAGGTATTAACATTAACGGCGAGTACATCTCACACTTGAGATTTGCAGATGACATCGTCATAATGGCTGAAACCTTGCAGGACCTGCAACAAATGCTGGACGGCCTAGCTGATTCTTCTCAACGCATCGGTCTCCGGATGAACTTGGATAAAACCAAGATTATGTTCAATGAACATGTTACTCCGGAACCGGTTGCAGTTCAGGGAGTTGCTCTTGAAGTTGTTCCGCAGTACATTTACCTAGGGCAGACGCTCCAACTAGGTAAGAACAACTTCGAAAAAGAAACTAATAGAAGAATACAGCTAGGCTGGGTAGCATTTCGGAAACTTCATCGAGTGTTCGCGTCGCGTATACCACAATGCTTGAAAACCAAAGTCTTTAATCAGTGCGTCCTACCAGTCATGACATACGGAGCTGAGCTCAGCTCCGTATGTCCGTATGTAGGGTAAGTATCTATGTAAAAATAATTCATCCGTGAGAAAACGGGGCGGGTCATAATATTTATATAGAGATATTTTCTTGTTTAACAGAGTTATAGGCCTGTTTGTAAAATCAATTTTCTTTAATTATACATTGGTTTTTATATTATCAGTACTCAGCCTACCAAAATTATTTATTTCAGGTGTCCAATTATTTCAACAAGCGCTATGATCAGGGATCATAGAAAAAAAATAGGTACGTATAGGAATTAATGCTTTACCAAGTATAATATTTTGTAAAGTAGTAAGTAAGTACTTAGGTAGTGGAATCAAGATATTTTTTTCTATTCGCGTGAAAACATCAGGTTTGTTTGTGATACCGCGAAGCTCCTGTAGTAACAAATAAATGTTCAACATAATAACCACCTAGGCAAAAACCATAATAAATTAGTCAAGATACTTAGTAGAAATAAAAAAATGTTACAGTGTCTTTATATTTAGCCACAATAAATAATTATTAACATCACTATATACCATGAAGCAGGGGGTCTTTCGTAACAGCTCCGATGCTCTGTGTCAGTCTATCATTGACCGAGGGAGAAATCTGCCGACCCGCTATTTTCCCCGCACTACGCCGCGTTCGTATTTTTTAATAATAATGGTTATTATAATAAATTAAAATATTTATATCGATATTCCGCGAACCCACAGCTATTTCGTTTCAAAAAATGAATGTATAAGTTTTGCTTGTGACGGAAATTATTTTAACTGCTTTGCTGTCATGATAAAAATACATAAAAGGATTTTGTTAAGGTAAGTTGAACTTTAACTACATATATTTTAAAAACTTTGCAAACAGTCTTAACATAAATGGTATTTTCAAAAATTATGCTAGCTGAATGATAAGTCCGAATTTAAAAGATCACATTTTTTCATGGCCGGTGGTAATTTATAGAGTTCAAATCAAAGTTACCGGCTGAGTAGGTGCACCAACATGAACGCTTCGTGATCTTATTCTGATTTCAAATTACACGCATCATTTCCTCAGAAACAATTGATAGAGTCACTATAGGCACTTAAAATAAGAGCATTGTAATATAAATTACTTCCCTGTGTTATGCTTACAATAAACGTGTAAAAATGTGAATTAGAATAAAACCACTAACCAAATTACATGACCTACACTGGCTTGAGCGTATGATACGACTGGCAGTTCTGGGTGGCTTGGTTTACACTGCTCAAAGTTTAACCGATCTGGTTGATCTCTAATTATTATTGGTTATTCAAACAGCAAGGGGTCTACCAAACTGGACGTGTGACTTTACTATCCAGTATTAGCAGGACTATTTGATCATGGAATTGCAGAGAACAAAGGAGGTCAGAGCGGAATGGTTGATTTAAACTTTCAAAGTCAAGGTAGTGTTAAGAGAAAAACGCGATGTCTTAAAAGTACTAACGCGTATCAATATTGGTTTAGTCGATCTCTGATAGTTCTGTGGATGGCTTGACATAAGTTTACCATTAGTGAAAAAAGTTTTGGTAAGTAAATATTTTACTTACCAAGTTACCTAAATACCTATGGCATTTACCACATATTTTTAATTAACCAATTAGGTACCTAAGTGCTGAAAATTGATATGGGCAACTGTGATAAGTGATTGTTTTTTTTACTTCTATATAAACTAAATTGAATTATCTTCATAACAATTATTTAATCCTTACAAACAATTATCACAATTATTGCATTGTTACGGTCTATACTTTTTCAATGGTACAGGTACTGCCAACTAATTTTCATTGTCGACTTTCAGTTAACTAATAATTAAGCAGTTATATTATATCAGTAATACCTAGTTATTGTGCTAGGGCAGGTACAACTAAATATTTATTAGTCGCCAGTCATTCAATAATGTACTTTTTATTTCAATTTTGATTCGTGACGGTCCCAATAATTGAATCAAATAAGCACATGCGAAATAATAGAATTATGCTGTTGAATATGAATAATATTTCTATCGATATTTTACGAGCCATACTTCTAACAGGTAAGTCCCATCCCTACGGATTATTTATCCGAAAAAGGGCACCTAATTTCGAAAATTTAAATGATATTAGGTAAATCCCTGTTTGAGCACGGACCCAGGTGTCTGTGGTAAAGCAGATTTAATAAAAAAAAATCCCTGACAGTTATTTAAAATTAGGATTTGATTAGATTAGCGCTAATTCACTTCGAGAAAAAACTATATAACGGAAAATAGTGTCGATTGCGGTCAAATTATTTTTAGGGTTCCATACCCAAAGGGTAAAGCAAACCCTATTACTAAGGCTCCACTGTCTGTCTGTTTGTCTGTCCGTCTGTCACCAGGCTAGTTAGTGATAGTTAGACAATTGAAAATTTCACAGATGATGTCTAGGTACCTATTTCTGTTGCCGCTATTACAACAATGAATACTAAAAAACAGATAAAATAAATATCTCGTACCTACGTGATTTTTTTGCTCGTTCCTATAGATAATGTACGGAACCCTTTGTGCGTGAGTCCGACACGCACGTGTCAGGTTTTTTTAACATCCTTTCTAAAATTAGGTGACAAAATAGAAAGCAACCAAAATCAACACCATAATTTTAATGTTTTTAGTTGGTGGGTGGGTATGCTAAATGGTAAGCCCGACTAAAACTGTATTAACTTTTTATTTAATTTTAAAGAAAGTTTTACAGAAAGTGCCTTGAATAAAAAGCGTATCTACCTAGGTATACAGTGCCTTAATAAAATAGTATTAATTAATAATTATAAATCAGAGTTATACATAAGCACGTGCTTATGTAATAATAATGTAATTTTAATTAACTACTCTAAGTTATAAATGGAATCGATTACACTTAGGTACCTACTAGCGATGGCAATTAATGCGATTTTGCGTAAATTTCATAAACATGCTAATTCACGAACCTTAGCATGCTAATTGCTATTGCTATGCTATTTGCTAAAATGAAATGAAATGGAAATGAAAACTGAAATGAAAAATGAAATCAAAAATTGAAATTAAAAATGAAATTAAAATTTACATGTAAAATGAAATGAAAAAGAAATTAAAAATGATAAAACATGAAAATAAAAAAAATTAACTTCAAAATGAACTAAATTCATTGAAATGAAATTTCATATTATACAGAATTTCGTAACTACATTTCATTTGCGACATGCTAATTGAGTTTACACATGCTAAAAATGAATGCGAATGCTAATTAATCCATCACTAGTACCTACTATAGGTATTTATTAATTTACCTACTGTTTTATTCCACCATGGTGAATAAAGAGGGTAAAATATGGGCAAGAAAAAACTGCGAACTTCGGAGCGAATATTAGTTACTTAAGTAATTGCAAATTAACAGTATGAGATCACAACGTGTAAACTAACGTGTAACTAGGGCACCCAAGATACAGGCTATTGCCTAGTTTGGGGCCCGTGGGATACTTTTTACCTGTACTATAATTAATAAAGTCTGATTTTGTATTATTTGTAATGATGATTAACACTATTATTTTTATCTGGCAATAAAAATTATTCTTATTCTTATTCTTATAAAAATAAATAGTGGTCCTACCGTAGGACAACCGGGGCTCAAGTCCCATTACGGGGATCGGGGAGCTGTGGGAATAACCCGTCAAAAGGACATTAGTCACAACTCTGCTAAAAGCAAGAAGCGAACATTGCTAATTTTTTTTTTTTTAGGATTCCCTAGATACCCACCCAAAGTGGTAAAGCGAACCTTATCACTGAGGCTCTGCTCTCCGTCTGATATAAAGCTGAAATTTTCTCAGATGATGTAATTCTATTGCCGCTATAACAACAATACTAAAAACCAGAATAAAATAAATATTTAAGGGGCTCCCATAAAACAAACGTGATTTTTTTGCTCGTTTTTATAAGTAGATAATGGTACAGACTACAGAACCCTCCATGCGCGAGTCTGACTCGCACTTAGGCGGTTATTATAGGGTTGTTAACCTGCATGACACTTGACAAAAATTTCACCGACTTCGCCCTTCTTCCGGTAAGTAGAGAGCATAATTATAAAAAGAAGTTGACCTTATGCAGGTATTGAGATTTATTGAGTATTTATAAAGCGCCATGAGTTTTTACAAGAAAGGCGTAAACAATTTAATCTCGTGACTAATTCTTACAAAATAATCGGTCTTTATTACGAGACGGATTAGGATTTCTACGGATGAACGATATTATTGCCAGCGTAAAGTTAGGTGGATACTTAGGTTCAAACTTAGGTTTCAAATTCAAAGTATTTTATAGCTGAAGAAGGATGCAGGAAAAAGTATGTAAAATAGAGTAAGAATTACTTAACTAGGTACTTACGCTTTCTCGGTCACTCTGCCAATAGGCCATATCGGCCACCTGACTTTTTAACGGCTGAGTAGTTAATTCGACAACAGCCATCTGTAATTTAGGTTGGTACAACTTTTTGTTCCACCTGTAAGCGGGGACGGGCCGGTTGGTAGTAGTCCTACCTTCTGACCCTGGGGGGGCTGTGGGTTCGATTCCTACCCAGGACAAACATTTTGTGTGATGAACATAGATGTTTGTTCTGTGTCTGGGTGTTATATTGTATTCTATGTATGTATTTATAAAACAGTATCTAAGTAATATATTAGTTATCTGGTCCCTATTAGTGCAAGCTTTGCTTAGTTTGGGTCTAGATGGCTGTGTGAAATATCCACACATATTTATGTATTTATTTTATTCGTGTTTTTACATGGAACAATTTATACTTACCAGTTTATTTAAGCACGTATGAAGAAAGTGGCATAAAACGGGGCAAGACAATTTTACCTTTCACGTACAGCTTTTGCCAACTTAATCCTAACTAACTAACTTCCCGCAATTAGTTTTTCATACATTTGTTTGCTCCAATAAAAAATGATGTCGCGATAAGCCACGATCCCACGAAGCCTATTAGTTAATTTCCATTGGAATTTATCACATTTTGCCTTCAAAAATAAAATTATCATGTGAATGTAGACTATTATTAGTCTACGGATGGCAAATCAAACTGGTCCCGCGCAGGTTCCCATCACCGAATTCACAATTAATTAAGTTGCTACTTAAGCCCAGATAATATAATACCGACTTAAGTAATAATAAGTAGATAAGGACTTGCCGCCTCTGCCGAAATCAGTAGCGACCATTAGGTATTGTTGATGGGCGCATATTGCAAATAATAACTTAAGTAGGTATTAGTTACCTTACGAGTTTCATCTGACATCGAACTCTTTCCACCCGAGATGATCTTCATCTTTTCTTGAGGCTCTAGGTTAGAATATTGGCCTGCGGGTTGTCTGGAAGAGACTGCTTTAAACGATAATACCATCCAATATGACACTTGAGATTTAAAGACAATCTAACACTGTAGGTAGTTACGGAACAAGTGGGAGTAAAAATAATTTAAATTAATCTGTAGGTACTTTGTTCAATAGGACTATTGAGAAAAAGTCCTTACTAGTTCCGTTATGGAACTACTTCCACGGAACTTTAGGGAATAAACGAATTTTTCAGGATATAAAAAGTTAATCCGTAGCCTCATGCCTCACATTAAGTCTGGTCTGGGATTTAAGTTTAGGTTTATTATAAGTAGGGAGGTAAGTATTAGTTTTATTGTAGGATTTTTATTAACATAACATTAAATAAAAGCCTTGGCCCTCAAACAATAAGAATCAGATGAGATCATACCAATAACTTGTAAAATGAATTATTACCTAAGTATCAAACTTAACTAGGCAGGTAACAAGGATTCAGCCTAGGCTAGTTTCTCTGTACTTATGTTAATAAAAATATGGTTTTCTTCTCCATCGGTTGTCAGTTCTATGAGCGATGTGGCCTGCCCATTGCCATTTCAACTTGCTTCCATAGCTTACGATCGCCTAACTAGTTAAGACTGGCTCTAGGCAGGGTAGTAGGTAGGTAGGTACTCATCAATTCTTTCGATTTGTAATTTGGCCATCTAGTCAGGGAGTTGTAAATAGGTACAACCTATCGAAAAGGAAAGAGCAGATTTCGAATCGAAACGTTTTCTATGGGAATCGGGGTGCAGTGCAGGCCCAGTTGAAAGATAGCTTTTTAGAAGTGAGCTCTTCTAAATAACTACAAAATACGAACTGAAATAGTACGTTCGTCCTATCATCATCATCATCATCATTAACAGCCTGAAGACGTCCACTGCTGAACATAGGCCTCCCCCCGGGAGCGCCACCCAGAGTAGCTGCTCGCCTCCTTCATCCATCGGCTCCCCGCAGCCTCCACCAGGTCGTCGGTCCACCTAGTGGGGGGCCGGCCTACGCTGCGTCTTCCAGATCGTGGTCTCCACTCGAGAACCTTTCTTCCCCATCGGTTGTCAGTTCTACGAGCGATGTGGCCTGCCCATTGCCATTTCAACTTGCTAATCCTAAGAGCTACATCGGTCACTTTAGTTCTCCTGCGGATCTCCTCATTACGGATCTTATCTCGCAGGGAAACACCGAGCATTGCTCTCTCCATAGCCCGTCCTATACGTTCGTCCTATACCTAAACCTAATTACTTACTATGATCATGTATATACCTATTATATTACTTTGTTTACTAATGAATTTAATACTTAGTTCATGGCACTAGACTTCCATGGTTTAACAATGGAGTTTAATGTTGGGAAATCACGAACAGTGCATTGTCTTTACGCTTAGTTATTGGCTAGGTAAAGTAGGTAAGTAAATCTATCATGTTTCTAAGGTTCTGACATTGCATGAATGATAAGTAAGTTTGATAGGTCTATACTCTATAGGTTTTATCCTAAATACCTACCTAGGGCACTATCTGGACTTATACAAATAAGAAACACATAAGTGAAGCTCATTAGCGCCAATAAATTGGTGAAGGCTAAACTCCAAAGCTTCGAATACCGAAAAAAGAAGGAAGTGAAAGCAAAAATTTCCTAATCACTCTACTTACCCGGGAATTTTATTCCCGATTGCCACCTGGAAGCAATCAATGTGGCTGCGACTGGGAATATTCGTCTTACCAGCGTCATTGCTGCCTGATAAATATAATCTGGGAGTTTTTAGTTAGAGTGAACCGGTATCTTCTAGGCAAGCATGCTCCATCGTCGACCACGTCCTCAATTACCATCAGGTGAAACCATAATATGGTCAAATGCAAGCAAATCTATGATAACAAAAAATAACTTATTCAGTTATGCCAGCATGCACGGTCATTCCCTATTCAATTAACTAATTACTTATCGTCATAAATAGTTTTATTGTATCTTTCCTTAATAAAATGTACATTAATGTTTGATGGATTTGTTTGCTTCAAGTTATTGTTTTAACAATGCGTTAAGCACTACGTTTAGGTATAGCGACTATAAAACTGATTGAATAAAAATAATAAAATACGATTAGATTTGTAACCTATACTTAAGTACCTATATTAAATATTGTGATTTTATTTATTAACTAGGTACATTTATGACTTACTAATAATTAAAGAGCCCAACAGCATAAGTATTTTAACGTTTTCTTCCTATAATATTTTTTAGGGTTATACACTAAGTCTCCGATGTCCGTCTGTCACCAGGCTGTATCTCATGAACCGTGATAGTTAGACAGTTGAAATTTTCACAGATGATGTATTTCGGTTACCGCTATAACAACAAATACTAAACCACCGAATAAAAAAAATATTTAGGAAGGCTCCCATACAATAAACGTAATTATTTTGCTCATTTCATTAATAACGGTACGGAAGCCTTCGTACGCGAGCCCGACTCGCACATGGCCGGTTATTGTAGGCTCGAGCTCACCAATCTCTTTTCTGTTTCAGGCACACACTGCACGAGGACGCGGTGAAATGAAGCCATTCATTAAACAGGTGAGGAACTTTAGCTTGTCAACCACACACATCACATCATCGGCCGGAAGACATCCATCCACTGGTGAAGACAGGCCTCGCCCTCATCACTTATCATCCGCCATAATCACCAAGCTTGGCTTGGCTTTTTTTATAATAAATATGTGTGGACATTTCACACAGCGCCATCTAGCCCCAAACTAAGCATAGCTTGTACTATGGGAACCAGATGACTGATACAATACTTATATACTTTTTTGTTTGTAAATACATACATAGAATACAATATAACACCCAGACGCAGAACAAACATCTAAAATGCTGCTGACCATTCCCTGGATATTCCCTTACCCAGCTCTTACAATCCCAAACCGAGACCACACGGCAAACTCTTTCATACTATAGGTACCTACTCTATTCTTCTTACAATTAAAAAGTCAGTTTTGGCTTTAACATGACGCTTGGTTGTGAATCGGTGCGACTTGAGTCGAGATTTCAGCGTCGCCATCCTAAAATGACTCTTGCACTTCTTGATTGCAGAGCAGTTAGGTAGTATTTGACCTGTAAAATATAGGTAGGTACACCTATAATAAGTACGTTGCCGACCAGAATTAATAGATCCGTTCGAGGTTCATGGTAAAAGATTGCTACACAGAGAGACCAGCATGATGCTACAGCTTCTGAAGTAGGTACTTAGGTGGTTAGGTACTGTACTTACCTATGGCTGACACCATGTGAGGATTATCTTACATTCCTCTTTTGTCCTAGTCTGTTAACCTTCGCGTATCTTCAACAGAAATGGGGACAATAACGTCCCAGTCGCCGCCCAGTGGCAACTGCGAATTTTATTCCCGATTGCCACCTGGGGGCGATCAATGTGACTGGGAATATACAACTGTTTGTCCCAATATTCCAGGCATTCGTGGTAAGCGGCGCGGCGCTGAACATAGCGGGTCACGGCTGCGCGCACGGCTACCCAGCAGTTCTGTTTGCACAGATCAACAGCTCCGAGGGACCCTTCAAACTGACCGACCATGACACTTCCTGGATAGGTAAAATTTTATCAAACAAAACTATTTTACTGAGCAAAAGCCTACGCAGTACAATCTCTATCGCTCCTTGTCCGTTCTATGATAAGTAAGTATCTACATCTAAATTGTGGTAAACCGCAAAAGCCACAAAGAAAGAAGTTGAAGAACACTTTAAAATATCCTCATTTTAGAGGTGCAAACTACCCAATACAAGGCACAACAGGTCTTGTCTATTCATGTCATGGAATAAACTTTATCTAATCCAGATTAAATCATCGTCCTACCAGCCTTCTGCCTAACTACCATTGAGTTTATTATATACAACGGGCACTCTGTTTTGCACAATATAACAAAATTAGCAATCATTCTCAGCGCAAATTACCAAACGATGACTAAGTACTTGTAACAATCTATTTTTATCGTAACCATGTCGTTGTGCAATAAGACTACAAAATTAGAGTCAACAGACACCGACACGTAAGACTAATTGCATTCTGTTGCACATGTTGTAAAACAAATCACAATGGCCACAGACTGCATCTACTTTCACCTTGCAAAGATGGCATAACAGGACACCTAAATCATGGAAGACAGAAGGGCACAGTGAAAGCGTAAAGGCCTTGGCCAAACACAGTAACTGCCACATTAGGTAACGCAATCCTACCGTTCTAGGTCTCAAACCGCTTTCATTGGACATAAATATTAGCAGTCTGTTATGTAACGTGGCATATTTATGTAATGTAACGCCCCGAAATGTTATGTTTATGGTCAAACTCAAATAGTGAAACCATCTGTGCTGTGGTGATTGAACAGGTCGCCTTATAACCCGGAGCCGGCTGGTTCGATTTTAGCAACAGAACAATTAGTATTTAAGTACAAAAAAGCACAATTATACTTGTTCTAAGATTATGTGTTGTGGGTCCTTGTAATTTCTGGATCCCTAGATACAGGGAATCCTATAGTTCCAGGATCTATGTAGGTAGGTACCTACCTACTTATGTGATGTGGTCGTTACTATTATTTGAATAAGTATCGCTAAGATTAAACATCTGAGGTCTTTAATCACTGCAAAAACCAAGTAGTGCCTGCGCTATTCAGTGTTACTTGGTGTTGTGTTGTGTAAGCCCTGGCTTATGCTATTCAATTCGCAGGTTTGTGTGGATATAATAAGTTAACATTACTATCATTAGATGATATGACAAAAAATATAGGACCAAAGGCATTGTCAAATGGTTACACGGAAATGACAATACCGCAGCCGAGGGCATTCCTAATTTTGACGGCAATTTTCGCGTACAATACGTGCTGGGTTGTTTGAAGGATATTATTATTAGGTACTGCAAGAAACAAAGATTTCAGCAATGCCAGCGAAAACTATTGTGAATATTGCATTACAGATCATCTCGACTTAAGGTCAACTGAAATTAAGTAAAGCACTTTTCTGCATTGTTTGATATTACAATTGTTATTTTTTCTTTTCAGCGTCCGCGGTAGGAATAATGGGTATCGTCGGTAACTTCATCTCACCGGTGCTGATGACGCGGTTCGGCCGACAGAAGGCTCACCTCATCACCACCATACCAGCCCTCCTCGGATGGATCATCTTCATCATGGGCAACTCTGTTCCTGCCTTCCTCGTGGCCAGACTCATGCACGGGTTAGCATTAGGACTGAGAACTCCTTTAGCTGCGATATTAGTAGCAGAGTACACAGATCCTAAATACCGAGGCGCCTTTTTAGGAACGTTCGCCATTTCTTTAGGACTGGGAATATTCTTGTCCCATTTGTGGGGGGCGCAGTTGACTTGGAAAATGACAGCAGTTGTGTGTTCAATGTTTCCTATAATATCGATAGCTGTGATAAGCCTATCTCCCGAATCTCCGAGTTGGTTGGTTTCGAAAGGAAAGTACGATCGAGCGAGAAAGGCTTTCAAATGGGTAAGAGGTGACGGTGAAGAGCAAAGAGCGGAATTGAACGCAATGATCAATGCTCAAATGGAAGAAAAGATTGAGCAAAAGCGAAATGATGTCAAAGGTACATCAGTACGCGGTTTTTTCAAGACTATGATCGATACACTCAAAGATGTTTTGAAGATTTTTAAGAAAAAGGAGTTTTACAAGCCAGCTATTATAGCTATAAGTATGCTCGTGGTATTCGAATTTGGCGGTGCTCATATGTTTGCCGCGTACGGAAACATAATTCTTCAAGCAGTCTTAAACAAAAGCGATCCAAAAGACGTGGCCTGGCAGTTCACCGTCATAGATTTACTGCGAACGGTTTGCGCATTTCTGGCTATATTTTTGCTAAAATATTTTAAGCGACGGACGATTTTGTTCTCTAGCGGTGTGTTGACAGTTCTATCTTTAAGTTCCATATCAGTTTTTATATATTTAAGAAAAGCGGAATTGTTCACGTCCTCGTGGATCGTAGATATAGTTCCGATGGGGTTGATGGTGGTATACACGTTGGTGTTTTGTTTAGGTTTAGTACCTTTGAACTGGGTGATTTGTGGCGAGGTGTTCCCGTTAGCTTACAGGAGTTTAGGATCGACGTTGTCGACGTCGTTTCTGACTCCAGCCTTCTTAGTATCAATGAAGACTGCTCCTCATTTATACTCATCTGTGGGTGTAGAAGGAGCATTTTTAGTATATTCTGCAACTTTGATAGTATTTTTGGGTATAATTTACATTTTGCTGCCAGAAACTAAAGATAGAACGCTGCAGGATATCGAAGATAGTTTTAAAGGCAAAAAAAGGAGTGATCCTGAAGTACAAATGACGCTTATGAGTAAAGTCGAGTCCGTTCCAGTAATACAATAAGACGATTTTAGATATAATCTTTTATTTTAATAATGTTTAGACTAAGCGCAGCACGTGTCAAGGCACAAAAAGCATTTCATGCTAACCTATCGCATATTATGCAAATTAGGCAAACTTAGCTTAGACAGCTAAATTGACAGTAATGTGAACTTTAACTTAGTTGATCCCAGTATTATGAGAACCATGACAAGTTGACGTTTGTAAATTGTTTTTATGATGCGAATATTATTAACACACGTGGCTCGCAATTTGTGGCTAACGATTTCATACATTTTTTTGTACAGTTTTA
Organism: Ennomos erosarius; assembly: GCA_963580505.1. Taxonomy (NCBI): domain Eukaryota; kingdom Metazoa; phylum Arthropoda; class Insecta; order Lepidoptera; family Geometridae; genus Ennomos; species Ennomos erosarius. The sequence goes on along the minus strand of OY757002.1, from coordinate 9,093,174 downwards.
AGAAAAACTGACTGCGCAGCCATGCATTTCAAACGCAGGAAAAAACAATGAACTTCATCGGAAAAGTTCCGTCTACGTTCATATAGATTAAGGTAAAGGTAGCTCCGGTAATAATTAACGCACAGAGTTAAAGAGAGAACGCTCTGCGTAGCCTACTATTTCCCTGTGGGTGACAGAGACAACGCTCTACGAAGCCAACATCTCCCTGGTGAGTGACAGAGACGACCCTCTCGATTACCTATCTCGGTTTGTGTTATTTACCGCGTGGTAGCTGTAGATAGATACGTTTATGTATTGTCATTGATTAAAATAGTTTTTAGCTGTGATATAATGATATTAGTATATAATCAATCTAGTACTTAACATTACTATGTAGATACCTACTAAGTTACTAAATTCGATATACAATAAAATTTACAATTATGTTGGGATGTTATGTATGACAAATCATCTCAATAAATTAAGTATTAACTATTAATTATAATTAACTCATAGAATGTTTAGAATATAACTTGATCCTGATCTATCTTGAGAAACATTCAAATGGTTTGACAACATTCCAAATGTTACCTACTCCCCCATGGAGCTGGATGGAATGGAGAAGGATGGAATCCCGTCTGATCCGAAACTGAAGCACCCTTTGGAAGCCGGAACGCTTCGTACGTACTAGCGAGGCACGCACACACTCACATTATTTGCAGCCAGTCGCCCTACTTTCATCTGACACACATATGTAAAATGTCCACCATTTTGGCCTTCAGTTCGATATCAATCAAAACTCAATCCTTCTTTTTTTAATTGTTTCTTTTGTAATTGTTTAATTTTTTTAAATTTTGGCTATTGTGAGGCTAAATGATGAGCAGGAAGCTAAGAAAAATAACTAACGCCTTTGGATTCTTTTTTCATGGCAGCCATTGATATAGGCTTCACACCCAACCACCATTTAGCCTTACTTTTATTAACTATAACTTGACTATAATTACATGTTCTTGCAAATAAATATTTTTTATATGAGCTCTTTAGAAGATTATCTTACATGGTTTTCAAATTTCAGTACCTTCCAAAAAATAAAAATTAAGCTTTTTAAAATAAGTATGAACACAGTAAATAAATAGAGGATGGAAAGTAGTCATGCCTTTAGCCATAAATACTTTATAGTGAGGTGATAGAACATAGTTAGGTACCCAGTACCTTATTAAGAAACGGATTATGACTAAACCTTTTATAATCTATCTATCTCAGTTATCCTCAGGACAAAACTTAATTGTACATTAACAAGTAATTTTGTTAACAACAATAAAAAAGTTATAATAATTAATACATGTCTTTGGTTTTTATATCACTTATTTTAATTATGTTGTAGGTAATAAGGTACCTTATACAAGGTGACATTGAATTGATATGTTATCCCGAAAGGGGGCAAATCTACACCCCTAGGTAGACAATGTTTCTTCTACAACTTTACTAAATTAATAGTTTTTCATTGTAGAAATGCCATGTAAAGTTCACGTTCAAAAATAGCCTTAGCGCAGCTGGGTGGTTGAACTTCGTCCTTGACCGAGTGCACATAAATGGGTTTAACAAACTGTGTTTAGAAATGAATTTATAGTATCTTGTTACTCTCGTAGCGATCGCATGTGCAATTTTGCGAGTGGATTTATTTTTTACACTGGAAGTTAGGAAACACCCAGTTTCAAGTAAGGCTCTCACAACTTGTAGGGTATCCTGGTCCCAGTCCCCCCATTTCGGGATAACATAATAATTCAAGGTCACCTTGTATAGGTAGTAATTATTTTTTCAATTGACTTGTCTGTGTGTGTGTTTACAACTTACTTACTATTAACTGTAATGAAGTGTGTAAAAAAATGCAGTGTCATTCAGAACTGTAAATTAAACGTTTTTAATAGTATTTACGGGATCATTACCTTGATTTGAATCACTTTTGAGTCCTAGATATTTCGGCACAGTTACATGCACCATGTTCATGGGTAGACTGAAGATACAGGTGGATGATAAAAAATTTGAAATGTTAGGAGCAGACATACGTCATAACGGTCTACCCTCTTCCTCCATCATGATTCTAATCGATAAAGGTACTATTAAAACATAGTGAACAACTTTCTCGCAAATAAACTCATTCATTCATTCATTCAACTGTGAAAGTTTAAACCAGTATTGTTAATTAAAGTTTCACTTAACTGCATTGCACACATCATCCTGAGACATGACATACTTATTCTAAAAATACTATGCGCGAAATAGATACCCAAAATATGGCTACCCACATAATTAAAAACCACTTACCCATACGAGATTCAAATCAATTTGCAATGATTTCCATTCCATTTCTTCAAAATGTCAACTACATCCCTTCTTAGACTAGTCATCATCATCACCTGAAGATGCCAACTGCTGAACATAGGCCTCCCCCACAGAGCAGCTTTGCTGATTCCATCTATTGGTTCCCCAAATTTTTCACCGGATCATCGGTCCACCTATTGGGGCCTGGCCTACGCTGCAAACTGTCCTACTGCACTAGTAACATGTAATAAATTACAGGACATTATTAAGCAGAGATAGCTTTCCAGATCTTATACATTTTGGTGGTGCTTAAATCTGGTGGACCAAATAGAAACTGACCAACAAATTTAGGACCAAAGTGTCTCAAAACATGTGCCTGTCTTGGGTACAGGAACAATCCTTCCATGGCCGTTCTGTAGACTCCAATTTTTTTAGCAATGCATCCAGTGATATGTACATCATCTATCCAGAAGTAAGGTGTTGCTTGTGCCGCTTCCAGAAGTTGCCGTACTACATCCTGGGAGTAAAGGACTGCCCAGCCTGCGGATAAAAAAATCACACAAAGTTAACTAAAATAGGCAAACTAGTATTTTATAATACGAACACAGCATAAAATAATTTTTGAGTTATCAGAGCTTTTCATTGTACAAGATTTGAGTTGTCCCAAACACAAATCACTTTATTTTTATATGCTTAAACAACATCTTACCTGCACAATATGTAGGATAATAATACTGTGAATACTCATCAGTTGTCACTACCCATTTGGACGCAGACCTGTATGCTATGGCATGCAACATAACGTGGCACATAATTAACCCTTGAGCACCCCATGGGGACAGCTCCTTGGCTAGGAACCGTCTTATTTCCCTAGAGTTTACAACAATATCATCATCTGCCTTCAAAACATATTTAGCCATTGGACAATGATGGGAAACCCATTTTAAACCCATCACATGCTTATAAGTCATGTTACGGTATGCATCAGTGAAACTTCCTTGTACCAAATCTCCGTAATTATTACTCTCTTGCTGTATTTTCTTGTCTAACGTTGAGTTATTAGTATCTCCAAGCAGAAAAACTATTTTTGTAGAGTCCACAGACTTTCCCCAAGTGCTGCGTATCACCATGCGGTTTTCGTAGTTACTCGGTTTCGAAGCTACGATTATGACCAGCAGTAAGCCAGCTGGATAATCTTTGCAAGGCTGAGGATTTATTTTGAATGAAAATTTCTTTATATCTATCAGCTGATCGTAAACATCGTGTGTTTCAACCGCTGTACTATTGTAAGGTCCCAAGAGAGTAAATTTAGGGTCTTCAACGCGCACTTTGGTATGATTTGTGAAGTAAATATCATGAATTAAAATGATTGAGAAAAAAGTGGCTAAACCCAAGTGAAAGTTCGACATTTCTAATTTTTCTTTTCGTTTCTCCTCCGTCATAGCACTCTGCTTAGATGGCTGATGAACTAGGGATCCAGGGGAAAATGATGGCTTAATGCATGCTTATTGTTATTGACACCATGACACCATTCTGCACACTCCATTCGTTTTTTACCAAATACTGAAACTGCAAGGTCTGGTGCTACAACTGAAGAGTGACGAAATGACGATACGTAACGATACAATACGTAGAAGTAAAATTACATAAATACAAAAAAAAATAGAATTTGTTTTCAGAAATGTTTTTTTTTCTTATATTTTGGCTCCACACGTCGTGTATTTAGCCAGTGTCGAGTATTGTAATTTTTCATCGTTAAAGACATCGAAATAACACCAATGGGTATTCCTATTTCGATGGTTAAAGAATATATCACATAAAGTCAAGTCTTAGTCATAGTCATAGTCCAGTTTAAGTCAGGTAGTCGTAGTCCAGTCTAAGTCATGCTCCAGTAAAGTGGTGGCAACTTTACCAGAAGCTTCTATGGAATTTGGCAGCAACACGAAAACTCACGTTTCACCACATTATATCACTTGCCCACACTCATGCTCGTAATTCAGCACTTAATGCGTAAAACGCCGCCAATCTTAAACATTAATACTGGAAATAGCATAAGTTTTGAGAAATAATACAATGCAATGACGTGAACATTTCCGCGTTCCCGCCAATGTTTCAATGTTTTTTTTTATTGAGTTGACTTGACAGTTTTAGAGATGGTCCAATTGCGATACTAGTAAATACAAGTATGTACTGGAATTACTGGATACGTTTAACGTTTCTTAATTCTATCGATACCAAGTTCTTTTGCACGTGCATGGATTTTACGATGAAATCGATCGATTTCGAAATCCATGTTAAATTTAATCTTAGTATTGCATAAAGTCAAAAAAGTAAAAAAAAAAATTGTAAATATGTTACTTTTAACACGTTTACAAGTCAAGATGTTATAATGGTACTTAAAATATTAATGTTTGATTATTTTAGATTTTAAGCACATAATGAGACGTGTTATTTAAAAAAAAACGACGTTTTTCATATATGGTCATAGTTTCAATCCGCGGAGTACAAGGAAAAGTCAAATTCAGTTTAGTGGATCACAGAGAACGTTGTCGATTTGTCGATATAAAGCCATTAGAGTTATATGCCTTCCATAAAATAAGGACAGAACACTAAACTCGATACATAATTATCTTAAAAATGACAGAACGTAAACCCCCATTTTAACGCCATACCCATACATTGGGTCTTTATAGAATTACAGTTTCTTTTTTATAAAACGCCTCATTATAGGGAACATTATAAGTTCTTAATGTCAAAGTTAAATTATAAACATACTATTTCTTAAAATAAATGAATAAAGATATTTAATCAACACTTACAAAAATTATTGAAACTAAATTAAATCTTAACTAAGTACTTATCTAAAATAATCATACTAGTCTAATACTAATCATTCTTGTAAATATTATATAAAAAAACTTATCCTTCTCGGGACACCTACTGGTACTAAGTTCTTGGTATCGGTATCAATACTTTGGTGGTAACGGGACATCATCTCAAGACAATTTTAAAATATTATATTTTAATGTCACTGTCAAAGTTGTCACATTGATGTCATGTGATTTGACAACGACAGTAATTACGGAGGTCTTTGAAGGAAATCCGACAATGACGGTTGTGAATTTTGAATTTATTTTTCAAAACTAGTGTATCTTGAACTTTAATGTGTAATAAGGGTGGATTATTATCCGTTAAGTGTTCGTGAACGTGCACGAGTGTTGGCAAATGGCTTTAAGATTATAAAACCATGCATTTTCGTTATTGCTTCAACGGCCTTTTTTTGAGCCTTCGGAGCCTTAGGAGTATAAAACATAGAGTAGTATAAGTATCGGGGAATAGAGAGCCCTCTTGAGGAGATTTTTGTCACCCAAAAAAAAACTGGTTTGTAATGCCCTCTGTTAGAAGATCCGTGGAACTATCAAACACCTATATACCTACCTATACTGTAGTTGGGTATATACAGGGTTACAGGAAAATTTGTGCTAGATCCGTTAAGGGCGTGGAGTACCCATAATTTCTGACTTATTTCACTATGAGACACCCTAGCCTAAACTTAACCGTTTTCCAGATATTCGACTTTTAATATTTTTATTGAAAATTGCCGATTTTTATGCAACAAAATTTAATTTTGTTTATTTTGTGTGTCTTTTTACTATTATTATTGCATTTTTATATGTGTAATAATATGCTTTAGGACGTCAATCATTAAAATAGTACATAAGTTAATTGAATAGACCGTAGTAGACAAGTGAAAGTTAAGAAATAAACAAAAAAATTATAAACTGTATTGTTCTCTAAAGGATATCTAAAAAAAATATTATGGCAGTTGTTCGGCAGAGGTGTTATAAAATATCTACGTTTCATCAGCTTTCTAACGAGGTATAATAATCTAGGGTTTGTATTACATTTCGTGTAAAAAAATAGTTGGAACGCTCCAGATAGCAGTTCTAACGGTCTCGGTATCTTGGTTGTCAGACTGCTTTTGTGCTTCGTACATAGTAGATGTGATATCGTTTTGCTCTATTTCTCGACTTGGCTGTGATTCTGGACTATTTCTTCTGATTTGTGATTACTATGCTTGTTAACCGGACTCTGATTTGTACCTGTGATACGGAAGTGTTGAAGATGACGTCCTACACACCTGAGGAATATGCTGATATGCTTATTTGTTACGGATACTGCGATTGTGTGTCTGCGCAAGCTCGCAACGAATACATAACTCGCTACCCCGGTCGTCGAGTGCCGGATGTGGCCGTTCTTGACAGAGCTTATCGAAGACTTCGAGAAACTGGCTCTGTTTTGAGACCCTGCGAGAAGATTGGACTTTTGCAGATTTATGCTAAATGCTGACGTAGAAGACCCAGATTTTCTAAGAAATATCTTGTGAACGAATGAGTCCAAATTTGATAAAGATGACATAACTAACTATCACAAGGCCCACCCATACTGGGCCCCAGAATAACTAAGGAATCCCAATATACAATCATTTGTTTGGACCTTACTTTCTCCCGGATAATGTAAATGGGGAAAGCTACGAAAATTTCCTGAGAGCAAACTTGAGTGATATGCTGGATGATCTGCCACTCAACCTGATCAGGGACATGTGGTTCCAACACGATGGCTGCCCTGCCCATTTCAGGAGAAGTGTCAGAGACTGGCTGGACACAAATTACCAAACCAAATGGATTAGACGAGGTGGGCCGTTGCCATGGCCAGCAAGGAGTCTGGACCTAACCCCATGGATTTTCGTGTATGGGGGCTCATGAAAAGTCTTGTGTACAGCGAGCTAAATCCACTTTCGTCTGTGGCAGACTTAAGAGAAAGGATTGTGGATGCAGCAAATAAAATGAGGACCACGTTGACCACTGGAGTAGTGAAGACTGGTCTCCGTAGAAGGATGCGACAATGTATCAGAAATAGAGACGGCCATGTTGAACATGAACTGTAGAATAAGAAAAATTTATGTGAAAACCTTTAATAACTAACATTGCATGCTTACCTATTGTTTTATTTTACTTTTTAGGGCTAAGTATAAATTTTCTTCTCCACTGTCACCTATGAAACTAATTTTTTTTCAATGCATTTGAATAAAATCCTAAATTATTATACCTCGTTAGATAGCTGATGAAACGTAGATATTTTAAAACACATTTGCCGAACTACTGCCATAATATTTTTTTTAGATATCCTTTAGAAAACAATACAGTTTATAATTTTTTTGTTTATTTCTTAACTTTCACTTGTCTACTACGGCCTATTCAATTAACTTATGTACTATTTTAATGATTGACGTCCTAAAGCATATTATTACACATATAAAAATGCAATAATAATAGTAATAAGACACACAAAATAAACAAAATTAAATTTTGTAGCCTAAAAAACGGCAATTTTCAATAAATAAATTAAAAGTCGAATATCTGGAAAAGAGTTAAGTTTAGGCTAGAGTGTTTCATAGTGAAATAAGTCTGAAATGATGGGTACTCCACGCCCTTAATGGATCTAGCACGATTTTTCCTGTAACCCTGTATATGTATTCTATATCCATACCTACATACCTATAGATATGTGCTTACCTCAAGGTCTGTGATTTTAAATTCTTGATTATCCAGGGGGTCTAGTAAAGAACCCAATCGCTAACGCTAACTTCACAATGTATTGGAATGATATTTCGGAAATGGCTTACTTTCCGCAGCGAATGTCATTTCAATACATTTTTGGAGTTAGCGTTAGCGTTTCGAATCTTAGCTAGATCCCCAGATGTTTCAATCACCGATATAGCTGTCAATATGAATTTGACAACTTCGCATGTTACATTTATGAACAGCGCCATCTATTCGAAATCCAAGTACATTAAGGCTGAGTTTTACCGGGCATTATAAAAGATAGCGTTACTTTCCATACAAAAAAGTGGTGCCAAGGGAACAATATGGAAGCGTCCCCCCCCTGGTATAAAAGTTCTCATACGTTCGAGGACACCTACCTACCTCAGCTAGTTAGGTACTTTTATAACCAATAATCATACAATATTGATGGCGTTTACAAGTTTAGTTATTATTGAGTCATCAAAGTATGTGAGTTACCTCAACAAAGTGCCAAACTGAGATGCTCAGTCAGGTGCCTCCGTAATAGTAGGGAAGTCAGCCCTTGAGCACGATCGCAACGCGACGCTGTCAAACATTGTCATTGCGTTGCGCATGTGGTATCACCAGGCGTCGTTAAAACCACAGTAACCACTGTTATCTATTATACTACTTGGTAAACTTATACTACCACCAAAAAAATAAAATAAAATAAAATGAAATTCTAACACTCAAAGTGGCGCTCTCAGGTGGAGGCCTATGTTTAGCAATGGACCTCGTCAGGCTGATGATGATAATAATGATGAGAATCATCATTCATTAACAGCCTGAAGACGTCCACTGCTGAACATAGGCCTCCCCCAGGGAGCACCACTTAGAGCGGCTGCTCGCCTCCTGCATCCATAGGCTCCCCGCGGCTTTCACCAGGCCGTCGGTCCACCTAGTGGGGGGGCCGGCCTACGCTACGTCTTCCAGTTCGAGGTCGCCACTCGAGAACCTTTCTTCCCCGTCGGTTGTCAGTGTCAGTGCTACGAGCGATGTGGCCTACCCATTGCCATTTCAACTTGCTAATCCTAAGAGCTACATCGGTCACTTTAGTTCTCCTGCGGATCTCCTCATTTCGGATCTTATCTCGCAGGGCAACACCGAGCATTGCTCTCTCCATAGCTCGTTGCGCGACGAGAATACTAACGGGAAATTATAAATAAGCCAAGTCATAGATTTTTATATTGGCAACATGACCAAACTCTAATATTATATTATGTGCAACGGGAAAATGAGATAAACTAAGTAATTCGTCTTTAGAACGCGGCAACGCCACCTAAATATTTTAGCCGCTCAGGCGCTTCAATCAACCACATGTGCGGCCGGCATCGCGCAACGTGGACCGCTCCCCACCACAATTGTGGCTTACAGCTGATTGCGCTACTAGGGATGGCAATCAATTTTTAGAGGTGTCACTTGTTATAAATCGACTAAAATTGAAACTAGTTGAACATCACTATCGAATAAAGTAAAAGTCTCTATAGTTCAGGAGAAAAAAAACCCCTCAGGCTAAACTGCATCTCGCGCCGAGCCGGCGCGCGCCGGACACGGAGTAATTCTATTTACTTACGGCGGAGCGTCAATTATTATGTGTAGTGTTGTTGTGTGTGTTTTTTATACTGCAACACACGTAAAAATGCATTTGTTTAGATAGCCAAGTAATGCTACTTATCAAAACTAGTTTTGAAATTTTAAAACACTGCTTAGTTTATTCGTATAAACCGTAAGTATGCAAAACCATACCGCGCTATTTGAGGAGCACTTTGGGACCTACCTACGCCCGCCGCACCGCGCCTGAGTGGCTATAGAAAGCCTCAAGTAATGATTAAGAATTATCTTACTAATTTGTCCTTACTTTATACATTGCTAATTACTAACACAGCCACGGATTTTATACTAGCCGATAGTGGCTTCCTTGAGGATAAAAGCCTCATCAGCCGATAGCAGCTCTCTAGAGGATAAACGCCTCACCAGCTAATAGTGGCTCCCTAGAGGATAAAGGCCTCACCAGCTAATGGGGGCTCCCTAGAGGATAAAGGCCTCACCAGCCAATAGTGGCTCCCTAAATGCTAAAGGACTCACCAGCTTGTAGTGGCTCCCTAGAGGATAAAGGTCTTACCAGCCGATGGTGGCTCCCTAGAGGATAAAAGCCTCCCCAGCCGAGTATCTCCCTAGAGGAAAAGACCTCACCAGCCACCAATGGTGGCTTCCTAGAGGATAAAGGCCTCATCAGCCAGGAGATGATAGGGTGCAGCCATGTGTTTATTGTCAACATGGTGGAACTGATTTTCTTGTACGTTACTGATACTGTACGTTATTGTACGGATTGTGTTGTGAATTGCCATTTGCCGAATTGTATCTATGCGAGTTCGCGACAGCTAGCAGCCGCTCAAAGTAGACGTCTTCAGGCTGATAATTATGATGTAAATAATACATTGCAAATAGTCTTTTATCGTGTAAATAGCTACTGCAAGATCGATGCGGATTATTGCGAATTCAAGTCCCGTTCGTGATCCAAATTATTTCCTTTACAAGAAAATAATTTTCAGCTACTTTCCTTCTGGTTTTATCATCTCAATACAGTTCCGAAATAGGTCAAACGTGCTCGAGTGGCATTACCGTGGCCAATAATGCGCTCGGTAACCGCGAGTGAACTGCATCATACTTGACCCAGGGGTTTCTCGGGGGTAGTATTATAATTATCTGTGCTCGGGACCGCAACATTAACTTGGTTTAACTTTTTCAAAAATTAGGTTCGGGTTTTTGATGTGTGATGTGATGGATGAGCAGGTCAGCTCGACAGCACAAGGTGTGCACAGAAAAAAAAGCGCAAATACTTGTTCTGCCCTCACCCCCAGATCCGTGCCGGTTTGAATAGGCCTTTATCTGGGTGTAAGTATGATTTTACTTTCTGCCACAGTAATTAACAGCTATAAATTTCGTAAAAGTAATTTTCATAGTTTTTAACAATTAATAATTGTTTCACTTATCATCATCATTAACAGCCTCAAGACGTCTACTGCTGAAAATAGGGCTCCCCCAGGGAGCATCACTTTGAGCGGCTGCTCGCCTCCTGCATCCATCGGCTCCCCGCGGCTTTCACCAGACTGTCGGTGGCGTCGGTCCACCTCGTGCGGGCTGCGTCTTGCGGTGTTGTTAGCATTATTGTTATTGTTTGTTATTATGCTTGCTTGTTTGTTTATGCTTGTTTATTTTATGCATGTCATGCATACGGTAAAGTACATACATAAGAGTCTATCTACGCTACGGGGACTACGGATTAAATCAAGGACTACAAGTGGGTAGACCTGTCACTGTGCAGTCTTTCAGAAAAAGATACGGCACATGCGCATGTCCAAGTTTAAAACTCAACAACTCTGGTCAAGATGATTCAAAAGCTGCCGTCCGCGGCATTCCAGTAGCCGCGGATTCGAAGGCAACCGCCACCACCTCGCGCTAGCCAAACAAATAAAAAACATTTCGTTAATCAGCTACATAACTAACTTACACATTCCAGTCTTTGATGATTTAGGAATGATTTCAAAAGTAATTCGTTATCAAAAGCTAAAAATTATCCAGTATTTTTAAAAGTGAGGTAGGTTGGCTTTCTTCAAATTTTCCAAGATGGCGGCTGGTAGGCTGCTGTGGGCGACGACGGTTCTTCTACGATTGTGGCTTGGGGCGTCGGATTTGTGCTATGCTCAGTAAGTTTTATTTATTTATTTTTTTCACAGCGCCATCTAGCCCCAAACTAAGCAAAGCTTGTACTATGGGATCCAGATAGCTGATATAAAACTTAGGTACTTTTTTGTTTGTAAATACATACATAGAATACACTATAACACTCAGAAGCAGAACAAACATCGTATTTATCACTCATTTGTTTGTCCTGGTTAGGAATCGAACCCACGGGAAAAGTGCGAAAATTTTTGTACATGGGTCGTCAGTTCGAAATCTCATCGTATCGAAAACCAACCGATCAAACGACCCTAATTCGAAACGCGAATCTGGAATGTTTATTTTCATGTCATTTCTAGGCTTGTGACATGTTATGAATATGATTAGGTACCTGAACCGTGGTGGTCGCAACAGCGTGCGTCGCACCGGCGTTCTTCGCAACTACATAGGACTCCCAGCCGCGGGTGCCGTGTGGTCCCGTTTGCGAATCAGACCACCCCATCTATTCCCGTGGATGCCGTAAGGAGCCGGCTAAGGGATATCCAGGGAATGAGCATTGAGCAGCAGCATTTTTTTTCGCTACATTCAAATCTTACCAAGCCTGCCAAGCGCGTGGTGTGGTGTTTATGGCAAATGATAAACGTCTAAAGTGGCTACTTGTGGGGGAGGCTAATGTTGAACTTGAACAGTGGGTGTCTTTTGGCTGTTGACGTGTGTGTGTCAAATCAAATCTAAGATCCTCAACTTAGACTCAAATAATTATTTGTAGCCTGCGGAAGAAATCGATGACCGCGTCATCATACCTTATTTAATAATTGCTCAATGTGTAATATGAACCCAATAACGTCTGAAATAAATAAATATTTAATTTAATTTATATCGCTTACATCAGGTGAGACCATGGTCAAATATTAGCGTACCGAAGGTAAAACAAAAAAAAACTCCTAAGCGATCATGCGGTTGCCCATTGCTACCTACTTCAGGGTAGATTTTTTCACCAATAGTTTTTAAGCCTTAAATGGTCAAAAATTTGTTAGAGTTTTTAAACATTGGTTACCTAAACCACAGATATTACAATAGTACTATTACCTAAACTATTGTTGAAAAACCCCACCCTAAGTAACCGTTAATACTTCCCCAGATCAACCCTCCTGACATTCCAAGACCTGCTGCCAGAAGACCCTCGCGCCTACGACAAGATGCGTCCCCCGAAGGTCAACGACCAGCCGACGACCGTCAATTTCCACGTCACAGTCATGGGGCTGGATTCTATCGATGAAAATTCCATGGTAAGCCATATTTTAATGCACTAGTGTTTTGCAGTACCTACCTTGTAAGAGAGCTTTTGAATAGACAAGTACTATGCCAAGTCCGGGTATTACTTTGGATAGGTTACCTAACGGGGTCCCATCAGGTACAAATAAAAAATAGCTCGAAAGTGAAAAAACCTCAATCGTGTCGTGAGCGTTACTAGTTGGTGTCCACTGTATTCATTTGGCCAAATACTTCGCCAACACGCAATAAATGTCGCTTGATAATTTTGTGTTATGCAGAAATAAAATAACTTGTAAAATATCCCGAGTTATTCCGTTGTATGGGATGAGGCATCTGTATTGTAGCTATTATCTGGGCCTAAGCATATCTTGTCTTGATAACCATGCGTCGGTATTTCCGTTGTCCATAGGCACAGACCTACAATATTTTCTATCCTAGGGATATGGAAGGTATAATAGGAACAAAGTTAGAAGGAATGGAACACCTCATAAGGCTTTTTTATAGTAGGTACATCGAGTATTTTATTTCGATGAGTAGGTACAGTACAGAGTTAGGCTTACGATGTAAGTAGGTATGTGGGTACGGATAAAAAGTTGTAGGAAATTCACTTAGCTTTATTCCATTTTGTAGAGTATTGCACCGTAGCGTAGGCCGGTCCCCCATGACTGGGTGGGCACTTCCGCACCGTGTTCGTGTTACAAAGCTTACAAGCGAAAAACTGAAAGAGGTCTCCCCTCCCATATGGTGCATGAAATTGGGGGGACAATTAGACGTTGTTTAGGGTATTTTTATCTCTATGAGGTCCTAAACGTCTTGGTAGGTCCAAGATCCAAAAGGTCCACCTACTTTTATGACGCTTCTTCCTATTCTGCTTGGACTAATGAGGCTACTATTTATCACATACTTGCAAACTTACATACAAGATCATGCTCTTTTGCCACGGATTGTATTAAGAATCCATTCGCTAACCTTACTTTGGAAATGTTAATTCTAATGTACCTACTACTATTTCAGCGGATATGAGGATATTAACCACTATTTTCTTACAACCGTCAGACGTATGCTGCGGACATATTCTTCGCTCAAACCTGGAAGGACTTCCGTCTGAGGCTGCCCGAGAACATGACTTCGGAATACAGGTAAGCAGGCAATCTTGCACAGACAGACGTCACAGGTGATGGAATCTCAAGTTTAAGGCCTCCATCAGTCCATCACCCTGATGGTCCTTAGACACCTCAAGAAATTAAAATAATGTAAAATTTTTGCAAAATTAGAGTACTTATATAGCTAATTTTGTTTTTTCTTTTTGTCAACACTCAAAAGGTTATTCTTTTAAAAAGGCAAAACAACACAAAAAAAATGAGGCTACTACTACCTCCGTGTCGCTCACAGGAAAGAATTAAACCACATCGTATTCCTTTCTAAAAAATCTATGCACGACACAGAGAAATAAAGGCCTTACTGAAAAACGTAACCTTCCTGAAAAATCTATGCGTTCTCTTTTAAGTTGCTCCATCTTCACAGATTGCTGGACTTAGACTGGCTGAAGCACATGTGGCGTCCGGACTCTTTCTTCAAGAACGCAAAGTCGGTCACCTTCCAAACGATGACGATTCCAAACCACTACGTGTGGCTGTACAAGGATAAGACCATCTTGTACATGGTCAAGTTGACGCTGAAGCTGTCGTGTGCCATGAACTTCCTCATCTACCCTCATGATACCCAAGAGTGCAAGCTGCAGATGGAGAGCCGTGAGTATCCTATGTATTAATCCATCGTGTAAGCTAACTGCATTCCTTTCATCAAAATCGATTCAGTAATTACCGAGCTAGAAGGTACAAAAAATCACACACACACAAACTTTCGCTTTTATAATATTAGTAGGAAGTAGGATAGAAAGACTTTTAAAACCGTTACAAAAGCTGAAAATTTTCAAAGGTTGCAGCACACTGGAGCAGTCATGACGCACTGCTATGTCGTAGTAGCACAGAATGCGCGTCAGTCTGGTGTGAGTTAGACCGTTCCAGTCCAGTGTCCACTGGATGGAGACAATCTGATGTTGCGGCTAAAGGTTCAAAATTCAGCAATAACAATCTTAAAAAGCAACCCAAAATAAACCGTCCGAAAATAAAGTCATCGACAAGCTGTCCTACAAGTCTTCAAAATACGGACATCTTTTATCTGTCAGGAACAAAGACCCAATACCAAAGGATCCAAGAGACTACAATTAGACGGTGTAAGTGTCGAGTGTCAAGTGTCGGTGTCGGCGCAACTCGAGGACTCTCCGCTCCATGAACGCATAACGAGCTACACGAGTGTCCAACACTTGTATTACCGGGATACATTTTTGCTGCCGGCTTGTTTCGGTGAAAGAGATCTAGGTTTTGATATTTGTCTTTTTTGCTACTCTTCATTGTTCGTTAGTACCTAGGTACTGCAGACTTGTAGAGACTTGGTTTAGAGTGATGTTCGCTTTTCCCACGGATCAGAAAAGAACGCATTGTCCCGTGTGCTTTGACAACCAATCATGCAAAAAGGGTGCCTACCACCAAACACGACGCTGCAATAATGAGATGGTCTCATCAAAGTGGAAACTATACCTACTGTTATTTTATCTGTGGCTCATGAAATCGCACTGATGATAGAGAGGAATGCTTTCAGCATAATTAAAACTCTCTTTTAATTGATATTAACGAAGTACCTCATCAACATATGAAGTACTTATGGTATAAAAAACTTTTAACGGGCAATATGCCTTTATTACTCAAGCTAACTACTACAATATTTTTTTTTATGAGAATGAATGACGTGACGAGCTGGTCGTTCACCTAATCTTAAGCAATACGGCCGCCCATAACAATTGCAGTGTCACTCAGAATTTTTAAATAATAAAGTTTTCCGTGACACTGCACTGCGAACGTCATCCTGAGACATCATACAATCATAACACACACAGTCAATCATAGTTCATGGAGTTCCATTTGCCCAGTATTTTCACTAGTAATTTCAGAAGTTTTTCTTTGTCCCACATGCCCATGCACAGAACAAGACGTGTTAAATGCTTGCGCTTTCGCGGGAAGCAAACCCACCGCCTCCGGGTTTATACTGACCTGCCCAACCACCACACCACAGAGGACGTTGGTCCATTAGAAATTTTGATTTGTAATAACGTTATAATATCCGAAAGAATCATTCTCTTAAGTTCCGCTACAAAACAATTTCTTAGAGTAAAAGAAAAACGTATCATCACGGGGATAAGGTCGCCGCAAACTTTCTACTCCACCTATCAGATCCGCTATACTAATCAACCTCTTGCAACCCTCGAGAAAAAATCTATTTATAGCCCTCGCACTCGATCCTCCTTTACACATCTTGGCAACATTAAGGCCCTCTGATAGAAATCGCGCTGAGTCGCCGTCTCGAGACCCTTGCCCCATATTTGGAGGGGCTCTTCACTCCGTATTGCCGTCTAACTTTGCTTACGAGCTTTTGAGGAGTTAATGCGTGGAGGCATATTTGTGGATAATGATTACATGTGTATTTTTATTTTTGTATTCTACTCATAAATCGGAAAATACCAAGAGAATACAGGGCAACCAGTATGTCAACGATTTAAACGCGTTAATTATTCATTGACATTAGATTTGTTTATTTTGTTCTTTGATTAAATTAATACTGTTCAAAGTAGTGGTCCAGTTCCCACTACACTCAAACATGGGGGCGATAAGTCCTGCACTGACGTCCCGCTTGGGGTGTAGGTATTGTGCATTTCCCCCTGCCAGCATCTATCCGACCTAGCCCTCTCTGTGTGGCTTTAGGCTGCTGCCACAAATGTTGGGTATTGGAGTAATGATGATGAGACATTAGAGATGACATGGGTAGAATGTTATGTGTATTCAAAGGAAAAGATCTTGCCTCGTCATTCCTCATCGTCAGTCCTCATCGTGACGACCTGAGAGAGGGCCCATGTGACCATGTCCCAACTATGGGAAAGTATTACGCTGGTGCTGGTATTTACATTCACACCAATTTCACATTAATAATAATAACGCCCAACGATCACATAGGTACAAAGCCCTTAGACCCGAACTAGGATTACATGTATCTAGGGACCCAGGAACTACGAAGACCATGGTTCTACAACACCCAGACACTATAAAACACAGAACAAATAATTGCGCCTTTTTTTCGGTGCACAAATACTTGTCCTGTTGCGGGAATCGAACCCGCCGCTTCCGGGTTATGAGGCGACCTGCTCAACCACCACACCACGGAGGCTGTCTCCCATGGCGCATCCACATTTACACGACATAGCTCCATGCCCATCATTTGCAATGCCACACAGGACTTGTCATTGCAAAATTAATAATTACCTACTATTTACTTATCACCTGTAGTAGGTTACCATGACTCACCTCTAATTTGTAACTCTCACAGTGTCCCACACGACAGCTGACCTGATCTTCCAGTGGGACCCTGAAGTGCCCCTGGTGGTGGATGAGCACATAGAGCTGCCACAACTGGAGCTGGTGCAGAATACCACCGCTGACTGCACGCAGGTCTACTCTACTGGTCAGTATAACCACAGGTTTTATAATAATCTACTGCTAACTGTTAAGTTCTTTTTTAACATTGATACACCAAGAAGAAGACGCGGACGACGATTGAGCATGCTTGCCTAAAAGTTACTAGTTCACTAGCCTTAAAAACAAAGTTCTAAAAATGAGTGTTAGAGGTGGTTCCTCTTAACTTGGGGTACTAGTGTATATTTTAAATAAAACCACTGTACCTTGGTCTCGGAAGGCAAATATATTTTGTACATCATCACACTCATACAAATCGATGCGTCAAACGATACCGCGATTCAGCTTTTTGACCGTGCGACTTGAGCGACATCTAGTAGTTTAGTGCTGAACTTTTTGAACAGAAATTAACATTGGACTATATGAAATTAAGGTAACGCTTCAACATTCCGCCCACCAAGGGCATTTAGTGAGGAAATGTCCTTCTTAAAACTACCGCCTGTTGTGGCTTGAAATGTTCCAACTATGTGCTTGGTGGACAGAACTAACATAAAAACCTTAAGTTGTACATAATATTCTTAAAAATAAACAGTGACTGCTGACATTATCTAGTATAGCATAATACATATTAACGATGGTTACTGCTACTCACTAACAGGTAAGACACACAATTTTGACGTAGGTCTCTTCATCGTGGTTTTCTTAACCATTATTGTGACCACACGAGTAACGTTGTCCGTACCGGGATGTTTTTCAACTATACGACCCATCAGCCAACGGCTTGGTGGCAGGTCGTCCTCTTTCACAAGAACTATGTCCCCAATATTTGGCTCTGGTAATCGATTAGTCCATTTGTACCTATTCATTAAATTTGATAGGTATTCGTGAGACCAGCGACGCCAGAAGCTCTGTAACATTCTCTGAATGAATTGCCATCTTGTTAAAGAAGTTACATTGGACTCTAAATAATTCACATCAGGAACAGCGATCAGCGGTCCGCCAATTAGAAAATGTCCCGGCGTCAACGGAAGGGGATCTCTAGGATCTGAACTATCTACAGTTAAAGGCCTAGAATTTAGGCAAGCTTCAACTTGACTTAAAAGAGTACTCATCTCCTCGTACGTGAGGGTAGATTCACCTATCACTCTCTTCAAATGAAATTTAGTGGATTTCACTCCAGCTTCCCAGAGGCCCCCGAAGTTAGGAGCGTGGGGAGGAATGAAATGCCATTCAGTACCATGTGCTTCTAAGTGTTCCGCTGCAGCTTTCTGAACACTACTTAGTTGCTGAAGCTCTTTTGAGGCACCTACAAACGTTGTACCATTATCGCTCCATAACTGAGCACAATGGCCACGTCGAGATACAAATCGTCTGAAGGCTGCCAGGAAGGCCTGAGTAGTCATGTCACTCACAACCTCTAAATGAATGGCTCTAGTGGCCATGCATATAAATAAACAAATGTATCCCTTATGGGAATGATGACCACGACCTTTAGTTGTTCTTATTTGTATAGGGCCTGCGTAGTCCACTCCAGTATTTAGAAATGCTCTAGCAGGTGTACATCGCACTGTAGGAAGAGATCCCATAAATGGGTTTTGTACTTTAGCATTTTGCCGAACACATGTGACACATCTCCGAACATGCTGTTTAGCAAGATTTTTCACACCGATGATCCAATACATGGTTCTTAAATAGTTTACCATTAGTTGGGGTCCTCCATGCAGTGTAACTTGATGTGCATTTGAAACAATCAACTTCGTAAAATGAGAAGAGTGGGGTAGAATTATCGGATGCTTGGTGTCTTCAGCTAACTGCGATTTCTGTATTCTACCACTCGCTCTCATTATCCCTTGATCATCAAGATATGGACACAAGGATTTTAGCTTACTACCCTTCGACTGTATAAAACCCTGGCCATGCAACTGCAAGTATTCTTCTTTGAACTCTTCTCTCTGTACTTTCTTAATACAACACATCAGTGCTTGATCTATCTCTGTTTTAGTTAAATAAGTTGTACTTCTAGAACTGGGAATATAAAATCGCCGACAGTAAGCTACCACTCTTAGGAGCCTCTGTAAAGAAGAAAACCGTTCTATCATTGTGTCCTCATCCTGAACAATTGTGCCAATATTTGAACTAACGGCTTCTTCTAAGTTGACCTTTACATCCGTCGGCTTATTATACGGTATTTTTTGTTTTTTAAGAAAAGGTGGACCGGTAAACCACAGTTCGTTTTCTGCGAGCGATCCTGGCTGAACTCCTCGTGACGCACAATCTGCTGGATTTTGCTTTGACGTCACGTGATACCACTGTGAAGGCTCCAGGGTTGTTTGAATCATAGAAACCCGGTTGGCCACAAAAGTTTTCCACCTACTCGAGTGGCTATTGAGCCAAGCTAGAACGACTGTAGAATCCGTCCATGCCTTTATGTTCTTCATAGGAATATCCAAGACTTCAGTTACCTCTCTCAGAAGCTGCGATAACAGCACAGCTCCACACAGTTCGAGGCGAGGAATGCTTACTTGTTTAATTGGCGCAACTCTTGTTTTTGCTGCCAATAAGGATACCTGCCTGTTACCAACGCTGTCAACCACTCTTACGTAAATCACCGCCGAGTAAGCTAACTTGGAAGCGTCGCAGAAGCCATGCAACTCCGTGCTGGCATCGGTAGTCGACGTTCTTAGCCATCGTGGGACTTGAACTGAACTGAGTTTTGACAACTCATCACGGTAAGTATGCCATTCATTTTTTAATTCAGCTGATATCGGTTCATCCCAACTGTTACCTGCTAGCCACAACTTTTGAATGAACATTTTGGCTATAATTATCGTAGGCGCGATCCATCCTAGAGGATCATATAAACGTGCAATTACTGATAATATTGATCTTTTTGTTTCAGGTCCAGTCGTCGTCGTCGTCGTCGGGAGGTTCACCGAGTATCGAAAGTGGTCTTCACAGCGATCCCAGGTAATACCTAAAATCTTAGTTACGTTCTCAGTTTTTATTTCTATTTCCTTTTTGTCCTTGATATTAGCTTGTCCTTCTAGAATTTGATTTCTTTCTATGTCCTGCATATTACTTTCTTCTTGCATGTCCTTTTCTTTAGTTTGTAGATTGTACTTTGTGTCCTGTATGTTATTCTGCATGTTGTCCTTAGTGTCCTGCATGTTGTACTTAGTATCCTGTAGATTGTCCTTTTTGTCCTGTGATTTGTCCTTTGTGTCCCTTTTGTCCTGCATGCATGTTATGTCCTTCAGTAACTCTTCATTGTTACTGTTCCATTTTTGTAGTTTGAAACCTCCTTTTTCCAATAGCTCAGTGATCTGCTTGTACATCTCTACTCCTGCTTTGACATCGGAACATCCCGTCATTAGATCGTCCATGTAGAAGGAATCTAAGACTCTTGGTGCTGCTAACGGGAACTCGTTACCTTCATCAACGCTGATCTGCTGCAATGCTCTGACTGCCAGGTAAGGAGCGGATGCCGTGCCAAATGTAACCGTCACTAATTCAAAATCTTCTATTTCCTTTTCAGGTGCTTCCCGCCACACTATACGCTGAAACCTAGCGTGTTCTTCGGCTATGCTAACTTGGCGGTACATTTTGACAATGTCCGCTACTAGCACGATAGGGTGTAATCTCCAGCGTAACATCAGATGCCATAAGTCAGCTTGTAGCTTAGGTCCTATCATCAGAGTGTCATTGAGGGAAACATTGAAACTGTTCTTGCTAGAAGCATTGAATACCACGCGTACTTTTGTCGTCGTTTTATCATTGCGTACAACGGCGTGATGGGGCAGATAAACCGCTTGATCTTTTTTATCTTCATCCTTTACGGGACGCATGTGTCCTAAATCCAAATATTCTTTTATTACTTCAGTATAACTCTTTCGTAAATCTGGATCATTCGATAGCCTCTTCTCTAATGATTTCCATTTCGTGATAGCGATTTGTCGGGAACTTCCACCTAAACAGCTCGGCTGATTATCACGAAAAGGTAACGTTACAATATAACGTCCATCTGGTGATCTTTCTGTTGTCCTAATAAAATTGTCCTCACATTTCTTCTCTTCGTCTGTCCATATGACTTTTGTACTCTTTGTTTGTTCTTCTATTTCCCAAAATCGTTTTAGTATTTCATCTTCTTCTACTTGTGCATGCATAACTGCTATGCTAGAGTGATGATTGTTCTCATTATTGACTGTACCAGACAAGATCCATCCCAAACTAGTACTTTGAGCTATCAGAGATCCCGTAGGATTCTTCTTCACACCATCTTTTATGATCTGGCTATACACATTAGCTCCCAATAGCAAGTCGATCTTGCTAGGAGAGCTGAACTGAGGGTCCGCCAGGCACAAGTCTTGTAATTCTACCCAGTCAATAGACTGTACTCTTTGTTCTGGTAAATATGACGTTATGTTCTTGAGAACATAAGCTTTGATCTGTATGTTGAACTCTTGGTCTACGCATGATTTCAGATGAATAGTTACTACATACTTGGACATCAACGCTTTATCTCCTCCTAGGCCAGTTATCGTTCCTCTTACTGGACTCTTCTTGAGACGCAGAAGCTGTACCGCCGCTTCGGTTATAAAGCACGCCTGCGAGCCTTGGTCCAACAGAGCTCGTACTATATGGTTTCCACCAAATCCAGACTCAATATTTACTAACGCAGTCGCTAGTAACACTTGTCCAGCTCTAGTGACCTTTTGAGTAGACAGACATGAAACTATTGGTTCTGTGGTAGCTGATGTGCTAGCACTCTCAACGGTTTCTTTTGCCGTCGAACTAGTAGCAGAAGTAGCCCTGTCGTATTCTGGATGAAGAAGAGAGTGGTGTCGCTTTTTGCAAATTCTGCAAGAAGTGGGCTTTTTGCACTGGTAAACCGTATGGTTACTGCCCAAACAATTAAAGCAGATTGAGTTCTTGGCTACGAAGTCGCGTCTCTGTGCACATTCTTGCTTGGCAAATTGCTTGCAAAAGCACAACTTGTGGTTCTCTGAGCAGAACTCACAGCGCAGACTTGAGACATTAGTGGCCAATAAAGCCCTTGGTTTGACACTAGGAACACTGTTCTGACGGCCCGGAAACTTTTTCGGATCTACAAATTCCAATGCACGGAAACGACTTTCCATAAAACATTTAAGTTGGTCTAAAGTTGGCAAATCATTCGTATCGAAAAAGTTGGCAATATGTAGTTCCCATTCTTTACGCGTTTCGGTATCGAATTTAAATGTAACGATATGGATAACAATAATATCCCATGTGCTCACGTCAATGTTAATATTTTTTAATGCGCTCATACAGTCCATGGTGGTATCTAACAGATCCTTTAAACCTGACGCGGATTCACCGGCTAAACGCTTTTGACCGAACAAACGTTTTAAAATGCAGTTTGCTAAATATTTTTTATTATTATAGCGTTTTTCTAATAGCGACCAGCATTGACTGTAGTTTGCGTCGGTTATCGGAGTATGTTTTACGAGTTGCGCAGCTTCGCCTGTAAGGTGAGTTTTTAAATAGTGCAACTTTTGTACATTTTCTAAAGAGTCATTGCTATGCACCAAAGATACAAATAAGTCACGAAATGTAGTCCACTCTGCGTAACTTCCGGAAAAAGTCGGGATCGTAATTGGTGGCAGTCGTAATAATGAGCTTGGCTTATTATCACTATCCGCCTTTGAACTGGACTTACTTTCCTTTGACAACCTAAATTGATTTAATACAGTTTTTAAAGTTGACTTGTACATAAAATAATAATCCTCTGTATTTTCATAAATCTCTTTGGTTACATACGTTGACTTTTCTAAATCCTCAGACTCCGATATCTCATACAACTTAGTGTTGTTTGCTTTAAACAATGACCAATCTCTTTCTAAATTTTCTAATCTAGCTTCAACATATTCTTCAGTTATTCTTTCTCTTGGACTTTTTTTATAATTTACTAAACCTTTTTTAATAGAACTCTGTAGGTCTAGTTGAACTTTTACAATACTATCCATTTTAATATTTTGTAAACTTTGAACTTATTTTTATATAAATAAACGCAATCAAATGTAAGTAATATGTTGTCCCTATGTTTGAACCTTAACAACAAATACTAGTTCCGAAACGTACAAATGTTACTTACTTTTTGCTTGAAAAATTACAAGTCCAAGATTTTTGCCTAAAATTTTACAAGTGTTTGAACTTAAATAACTCGCATAAAAATCGGGCATGGATTCCCCGTTCCGTCGTTTTTTGCGAATTATTCTAAGTCCCAACTACCATACAACTATCATGAAAATTATTCTAAGTTAATAATTACACTTTAATTATAATGTCCAAACTAGATTAAGTTGAAGTTAAATTTACTTGATTATAATTACTAAAGTTCAATTTTTCTTGATTAATTAATAATTAAGTTTTACTCACGGTGGCACTTCACTCAGTCCGTAATTATAATTAGTGATGACCTGATTTTGTCCTTGGTTGTTCTGCTTTGCCCTGGTTGTTCTGGATCCAATTCTGGTCTGCCCTGGTGTACTCCAATCCTGGTCTGCCCTGGTGCTCGTCACGTCACGCTGCTTGCCAACCCAACTCGTCACGCTGGCCGGTCCTGTCACGCCGTCACGTTGTCACGTTGACGCTGCTGCTGCTGCTGCTGCTGCTGCTGTCTTCAACGCCGCCAGTACTCGGATTGTTGCAGCGATCCACTGCGAGTACCTCTCCCGTCGTGTAGTCACACCGAACCACACTACTACTGCTTCTTGGCCATCCGTACTCGGAGGACTTTGTTACTGGTGGTTCCTCTTAACTTGGGGTACTAGTGTATATTTTAAATAAAACCACTGTACCTTGGTCTCGGAAGGCAAATATATTTTGTACATCATCACACTCATACAAATCGATGCGTCAAACGATACCGCGATTCAGCTTTTTGACCGTGCGACTTGAGCGACATCTAGTAGTTTAGTGCTGAACTTTTTGAACAGAAATTAACATTGGACTATATGAAATTAAGGTAACGCTTCAACAATGAGGATAACCACTACGTAAAGGCAAAGGCACTTTGTGCCAAAAATGGGAACGTATTTGGTTGATGACGTAAAAATAAATAGTAGGAGAGGTCGACAAACAGTGCCTTTATGAGCGGCTGCTTGCCTCTTGCGTCCATCGGCTGCCACGGCCCGCCTACGCTGCGTCGGCCGGTTCGTGGTCGCTACTCGAGAACCTTTCTTCCCCATCGATGTCAGTTCTACGAGCGATGTGGATATGGTCTTTGGGTCTTTGTTTTGTTTGTTTGTTTGTTTGTTTGTTTGTTCTTTTTGTCCGTTATTTGATATACGTCTAGTAAATGTTTGTATTCCTCGTATATTATCTTCTATCTTTCTATCACATGCCTACATCACAAACATCATAGAAACCGTGATAAAAAGGCTAAAATGAGGATGTCCTCGAATACCAACTTTTTAAGACGTGTAATGTCTATTGATTAGTGGAATTATTGCAAACAATGCTAATCCAATCCATCATAAAAAGTCCATCTTAGACGCTAATCCGAAAAATGACCCACTTTGACTGATAAGTGATAACAACGCACTTATTGTAATTTAGGTGGAAAAGGTAGTTTTCCACCGTGGAATATCCTGTTTTTTTTTTCTCAGTTATTTGTAGATTTGTAATAATTACTCTAAGCAAGAGAGAAAATTTAGCGGAAATGTAAATTTTTTAGGATATAGAATCTTATTTCAGTTAGGATTTTACTTACTTTTGTGGTCTTTGTGGTCATAAAGTCTCATTTGCTCGGTATTTCACTAGCTGCAACACCTTTCAAACCGGAACACAGTAGTGCTTGCACACTACTGCTTGGCGCAGAATAACTGGCAAAGTGGTGGTACCTACCTAGACGAACTTAGAAAAGTCCTACCACCTAGTGAAATGCTATCTAATATTGTAGTGTTCCTTCTGGTTTCCAGGCAACTTCACCTGCCTGGAGGTAATCTTCAAACTGAAGCGACGCCTCGGGTATCACCTCTTCAATACCTACATTCCGACGTGTCTGATCGTCATTATGTCTGTAAGTCATCAGTCATGTTCTCATAATAAACAAAACTAAATATTTTGACATAGCCCTGTAAGTTAGCAGAGGTCCAATACAGTCTCAGTAAATCCATGGGCTAGATCCACGATGGATCCAGAGAGAATCTCGTGCATTTCAGATTTTTTTAAGCTGCTTTCAACCAACCCACTTTGTTGTCTTTACAAAAATATGGAGTTCTCATTGAAAGTTACAATTTAGGATATTCATTAAGATAGGAGCTTGATTTTGAAATAATCGGGGATTAAACATAACAAATAAGTCTAAAATTTCTTCAGATTTTATGCATCTGTCTCAAAATGCAATGCCTTGTATGTTCATTCATGGACCGAAATTAACCGATTCTAAAAAAGGAGGAAGTCCTATGCTGACTTTTTTTATGTTGATGTATTTTTTGTTTTTTTGTTTTTTTTTATTTAAGTGATGTATTTCCGTTGCCACTATAACAACAAATACTAAAAATAGAACAAAATAAAATATTTAAGAGGGCTCACATACAACAGTATGTTTTTTTTTTCAACACTAGATGGCAGGGATAAATAATGATACGGAACCATTCGTACGCGAGTCCGACTTACATTTGGTTTTATATAGATAAATAATGATACGGAATCCTTCGTGCGAACCGCGACTCGCACTTGGCCAACTATTTTAAATCTATGTTTTAATTTGATGCTAAGGCTACAGTCCTCAATATGCTAATTAATCCGTTTATCGGCTAATCCTGTACACCGCTATCACAGAGAAATGTCAACTGTCCTAATAACTAGCAAATAACGACGATAGCGGTAATCGCTCGTCTAGCAAGGTTTAATAAATGTTACAATTCACAATTTTATTGTTTTCAGTAAATGCTAGGAAGGAAATGGAATCGTTAACCTATTGCCCGAGCCGTAACGCCTTTTCACACTGGCGCGTTATTCGCGACTGCTTATGGGTAGCGGTAAATATTTTCTATGAAGTTCCACGCCTAGAGAATAACTTGAGAGAAACTTCATATTAAATACCCGAGTGGAATCCCGCGCGGGTTACCGCTACCCACAGCGGTAGCGAATAAGGCACCGGTTGGAATACTCTTTTATGCCCGTCTGCACTGAAGTTTGACAGTTCCTAAGTTCGCACTTATCTCTTAAGCCTTAGATCTTAGCTAGCCTTATTTGACAGCCTCCGTGGTGTGGTGGTTGAGCAGGTCGACTCATAATCCGGAGGCGGTGGGTTCGATTCCTACGACAGGACAACTATTTGTACACAGAAAAAAAAGTGCAAATACTTGTTCTGTGTCTGGGTGTTGTGGGAGCATGGTCCTCGTAGTTCCTAGGTCCCTAGATACAGGGAATGTTAGTTAGGGTCCAGGATCTATGTATGTGATCGTTGGGCGTTATTTATATTGATTGACTTTAAATACCTATAAAGATTTCATTATTATAGATGATGTACCTGGGTTTCTCGTGCATTTGACGAACTCGCGTCAACACTTCAAAAACTGTACCCTCATTGGTTGAAGACAGCCGATGATCAATCATAAAAAAACTAAAATCATGAGTATATGATATTTTCTGATTTCTCTATAAATAAGTACGATACGTTTTAAACATTGACATAATTAGATTTTTTTTTATTGGTAATAGGTTTGCGTTTGGCCACATCTCACCTGATGGTAAGTGTAGTTGAAGCCTAAGGTGGGACTCGCTTACCCAGAAGATACCTATTCACTCTGCTCTTGAATACGCCTTGGTTGTATGTGGTAGGGAATACCGTTATGGGAAGCAAGTTCCTACATTAGATGTGCGGATTATAAAAAAATCCGACACGACTTGTGCGAACATGGGACACGTCAGCGACATAATTAAATTATGTTAGGCAACTACCAAATAGATCCCTTAATTCTCCAGTGGGTGTCATTCTGGATAAAACCTGACGCTGCCCCAGCGAGGGTGACGCTAGGAGTGACGTCACTGCTGACGCTGTCCACCCAGCACGCCAAGTCGCAGGCGCAGCTACCTCCTGTCTCTTACTTGAAGGCAGTCGATGCTTTTATGTCTGTTTGTACAGTGTAAGTATAGATTTCATTACATTTACATTTGATGTTTTGCTTTTGTCATCTGTTGATACAACTTTCATCAGTAGAGAGCGATTCAATCGTTAATCCGCTTCCCGTGCACGCCTCATTTTAATTACCTATACCTGAATGAACTTTACAGATAAGTCCTACCACCTATACTAAAATGCTATACAAAACGATGGGGAAGAAAGGTTCTCGAGTGGCGACCACGAACCAGAAGCCACAGCGTAAGCTCGCTACTAGGTGGACCGACGATCTGGTGAAAACCGCGGGGAGCTCTCTGGGCTGAGGCTTATGTTCAACGGTGGTGTTCTTCAGGCTGTTATTGATGATGATTATATGATAAAACAAAAGAACTGTCCTCCATATTCCAGGTTCGTGTTCATGGCTTTGATGGAGTACTGCCTCATCAATATCGTCTTAGGCGATGGTTCTGGAAAACCAAAGGTAAGTAAGTTATGTTTTAATTGGTATTTTTACGTTCTTACTTAGTTTATTTCTGAAATTATCTTGCTTCTTAGTATTTCTTAATGCATGGTTTTAGTTCTTCATCGTCAGCTCAGGTCATCGCGTTTTCCAAAGTCTATCAGAGCGCCTGGTCGATGCGACGCGTGACCAAAATGCTGGCACTTATTTGGCTCAACGCATCAGCATTGCAATTCAACTCAGCAATGCTGCCAGCATGTTGGGTACGCTACCTGCCGGCAGTGGGCTGGAGCATTTGGACTGTCTATTTATAGGGCATCGTGGCGATAGCGTAGCTAGTAGCTTTTAGTATTGTATAGTGTAGTTTTCAATTGTAGTAATTAGTTTAAATAATAAAGAAATAATTAAATAAAAAAAAATATAAATATGTGTGGACATTTCAGACAGCGCCATTTAGCCCCGAACTAAGCAAAGCTTGTATTAAGGGAACCAGTAACTGATATACTTACTTTTTTGTATGTAAATAATTATAGAATACAATATAACACCCAGACACTGAACAAAAATTTATATTAATCACAAAAATGCTTGTCCTGTGTGAGAATCGAACACACAGGCCTAATTTAGAAGGCAGGGCTATTTATTACCAACCGAGCTATCAGGCCCATCGAATAATGCCTGTTCAAAAAAAATGCACTTGTAATGTTGAAAAACGTTACTCTACTTACTTTTTTTAATGGGCAATATGCCTTTATTACTCAAGCTAACTACAATAATAAAACCTAAACTAAACTAACTACACTACACACTAACTAGCTACACTATACCTACTACAAAGAACATATGGACTGTATAATAGACCGCGATGGCCAATAGACAGTCCAAATGCTCCAGCCCACTGCCGGTAGGTAGCGTGCCCAACAACGTTACTCTACTTGGTATTAAAAATATTCCCACTTCTGTAATCGACACAGTGATGCTGGACACCTACTAAATTGACATGCAATAATACCGCAGTGCTCAAAGCCACCCTACGAGCTATGGAGAGACCAATGTTCGGTGTTTCCTGCGAGATAAGATCCACAATGAGGAGATCCGCAGGAGAACTAAACTGACCGATATAGCTCTTAGAACTGAAAACCGATGGGAAAGAAAGGTGACCGGAATCGGAACCGGAAGATGCAGCGTAGGCGCCCCACTGGGTGGACCGAAGATCTGGTGAAAACCGCGGGGAGCCGATGGATGCAGGAGGCAAGCAGCCGCTCAAGGTGGCGCTTTATGGTGACACCTATTTTCAGCAGTCTTCGGGCTGTTAATGATGATGATTAATAAGGAAATAAACTTGTTTCTAGGAAGCAGCAGAAGCTGCGAAGGCGAAGCAGCGTGCGGTCAACATCGACCGCTTTTCCCGCGTCTTCTTCCCGCTTCTCTTCTCCGTGCTCAACGCTACTTACTGGATCCAATTCGCTCAATACATTTAGATACGTTACGGAATTATTGTAAAGTGTAAACTGTCCACAACATCTAGTCCCCTCACCATATCGTTTACTAATTACAACATGTTGCAACTAAGTAATTAACCTATCTTGTAAGTTATCGTTAACATAAATAACCGGCCAAGTGCGAGTCGGACTCGCGCATGGAGGGTTACATACCGTTATCTATAAAAAATTGTTGTATGCCACCTAAATATTTTATTTTGTTTTTTAGTATTTTGTTGATTTGATATCATCATCATCATCATCATCAGCCCGTATATGTCCACTGCTGAACATAGGCCTCCCCCAGAAAGCGCCACTTTGAGCGGCCGCTCGCCCCCTGCATCCATCGGCTCCCCGCGGCCTTCACCAGGTCGTCGGTCCACCTAGTAGGGGGTCTGCCTACGCTACGCTCTCCGGTTCGTGGTGGCCACTCGAGAACCTTTCTTCCCAATCGGTTGTCAGTTCTGCGAGCGATGTGGCCTGCCCATTGCCATTTCAACTAACTCACTTTTTGATTTGATATAGCAGCAACAGAAATACATCATCTGTGAACAACTGTCTAATTAGTACTTAGCTAAAGCTATCAACGGTTCATGAGACAGATGGACAGACAGATAGACAGACGTACAGAAGAGCCTTAGTAAAGTCTGAATGAAACTTACCCCCATATTCTAAGACGTTACCTTGAGATTACTCCACTCGACTCAACCTCGAATTAACCTCATTTTTGTGTTTTGGTATTATTTTTTCTCTTATATTTTGGCTCCACACATAGTGTATTTAGCCAGTGTCAAGTATTATATGTATTTTCATCGTGTTATAAAATATTTCACGCAAAGTCATGTCCTAGTCATAGTCATAGTCCAGTCTAAGTCAGGTAGTCATGGTCCACTCTAAGTCATGCTCCAGCGAAGTGGTGGCAACTTTACTAGATGCTTCTATGGAGTTTTGGAAGCAACACGAAAAATCACGTTTCACCACATTATATCACTTGCCCTCACTCATGCTCGTAATTCAGCACTTAATGCGTAAAACGCCACCAATTTTAAACATTAACACTGGAAAAAGCAAAAGTTTTGAAAAATTATACAATGCAATGACGTGAACTTTTCCGCGTTCCCTCCGAAAACTCTGTTTTGGTATTTTTAGTTGTGACAATAAATAATCAACTTGACATTTCTGCGTCAATTTATCTCAAACGAGAGAAGCGAAGGTACGCCAATAAAGCATTCTTCTATTCTATTCTATTCTATTCTATTCTACGTCGCGATGTATTTTGAGTTTCCCTCAAAGTTAAGTAGAAGTCAAGTGAAGGACTTTTGGAGAAATGTTTTGGAATACGGGGGTTAATATCGGCTGTGAAGTCCGCACGCTGCGCACACCGCTTACCTCTTCCCGCGCACGTCTAATTTTTACTACTGCGTGCGCAGCGTTTCGCGCTGACTTCAGAGACGCCATTGAGTTCGGCTCGAACTCTAATAGTGTTTGGTTACGGAACTCTAAAAAATTATGATGCATAAAACTGCTTATATTTAGTTACATACCTAAAAATTGTTTCTTTTAGTGCTTACAATGAGTACCTATTAAATATCAATTAATTTAAATAAGATTATGATCATGATGTTTTCCTTCATTCATAAACAGGTAATGGTGCCGATTCGGTGGTACACCGACTAACCTAAATTTTCTCTAATTTTAATTTAGTTCTGTCAAACATCAGCAAAGTGATGACTGATGAGATTCGGACATGACACCACTAACTAAAATTTAGAGACGATACGTCTAAATTACTCAACTTAGTTTACACGCATGTTTAAGCTATTCGGCAAACACATTATAGAGAAGTTTCTGCCTAAAATTTTAAACGTAAAATGTCAAAATAGGCGGCACCTAAAATATGGCGATTAAAATTAGATTATTATGAATCCAGTAATTTCCCTGATAAAATGGTTGTTTTGTGATAAGAATGCACAACTAAAATATTGCACAGCCGTTGCAGGTAGCGGCTAGTGTTACTAGTCCTGGTTTCTTCAAAGCATCACCAGAAAATACTCATCATCATCATCATCATTACCACCACCATAATCATCATCATCATCATCACCATCATCATCATCATCATCATCATCATCAACAGCTTAAAGACATCCACTGCTGAGCAAATGCCTCCCCCATAGAGCGCCACTTTGAACGGCTGCTCGCGTGCTGCATCCATCGGCATCGGCTCCCGTGGTTTTCCCCAGATCATCGATCCACCTAACGGGCGGCAGGGTTTACTAAAACTCAATGCAGCAAAATGTATATGCCATATTTATTGGTCAATTTTTACATCCTTAGATAGGTACCTAGTAAGTACCTACGATAAATAAATAACGTTCTTTAAATATGTAAATAATTGCGTTATCTGTACATTTTTGTAGATTTTTTATCACCTAGTACAGCTACTCGACACTAGAGGCGCGAGTGGCGCTACTTCATTTAGGCGCACGACTAAGCAATCCTAAATTTTATTAGGCGCACGACTAAGCAATCCTAAATTATATTAACACTTTATTTAGCAACTTTCGTTACTTAGGTATTTATATTTATTTGTGTTAAAAATTAATTTTATTGGTCGTGTTTAGCACTCTAGCACCTAGAGATAGCGTCATTTTGTTAGCTATATTAACGCATGTTAGGTTTACATCTAGAAGGGAATATGTCCACCGCATGATTTTAGTACATATTGTTATTTTTTAAGTAGTATATAATGCATATTTCCAGTTTTGTAAACTTTCAATAAAAAAAAAAAAAAAAAAAAAAAAAAAAAAAAAAAAAAAAGGCTAAAATTAGAGTTCTCTAAAATCACCGAATCGACACCATTGTAATTATTAGAGTTAGATAAGTATTAAGTTTTACGTTGAATACAAAGCAATAAATTACAAAAAAAAATGGCTATTTTTATTTTATTTTTTTAGTTTAATCATCTGAATCTAATGACTGTAAGGTGTTGTAGGTACCTATATAATACGCTTTGGACGTTTTTTTGTGATGTAATTTACTACGCTGTATCTATTGATTTGTATTTGATGTAAGAAGGTGGGTACCTAAGGCAGTTTGATTCTATTTTTAGACGGAAATAAAGGCTATTTGAGTAAATGTGAATGTGCAATCACTGGACCATGAATTGCTTCGTTCTTTAAGTTTTTATTATGCTTAAGTTTTCATCGGTCAAGATCAAGGTTGCTTTAGACATGCGACAAGGCAAAGAAAATAGGTATTAAATTGCAGTAACCTACCTACACCTAACCATTGTTAATGTGTAATATGGGACGAGAGTTTAATTACCCAGTTACGAAATATTTACCTACATATATTTATTACAATGACATGATAACAACTAGAAAATATAAAAATCTGTGTGTAATGTACTTATTGTAGGTAGGTAGGTAGCCAGCCTGTGTTTTTTCTTGCGTATGGCTACAGTTTGTCGAGATAAAAAGTATCCTGACTTTGTAGTTTAAAATAAGTATCTCCATTCCTAATCAAGCTTGAGCTGTTTCGTCGTGAAAGGATAAAAATTTGAAAAAGAGAGGTAGATAGACAGAATTACATACATTGGTGTTATTTTAGAACCTTCAGCAACAAAAAGTAGGTATGTTTTTTACGCTAGGTAGGCTTGCGCTTGACCACTATCCCACCTGATGGTACATGAGTACCTATACCTATAGGTACTAAGAATAATAATTGTCGTTGTTGTTGCATAGGGTACAACGATCAAAGCTTAATATCTCACAACTTTTGTTGAAATTGCGCTTTATAGGTAACTTATTATAAAAGTTTAGTGGAAATGGAAGCGTGCTGTGCTGGGCCCATAACCTATGATAGTATTTTAAATCATATTTGGTTTAAGGTGAAGATCGTTTTAAATATAATGTACAAAAGAGAATAATAATATCAATAAGAATAAGAATATCTTATTCCCTACTTATGAGAAAAAATAACAAATATTAAAATATCGGTAGGTACTCATAGATTTATTTACAATAATATTATTGTGTTATAATATTATAATAACAACAATGCAAACAAATTCAGCCATGCCATTCATTAGTCACATGGTTCTGCAAATTAATCTGATAAAATATTATCTGAAAAGACAAAGACGTAGAATAAACATAAAACCATATGCGGAACGGAACGTTGTTGATAAAAAAATGTTAGTTGCGTTCCAAATGTTGACTTGTTGAGGTTGAAGAATATACCTATCGCAATATTTGCAAACTGCCCATGCATTGTCATTAACTATTAATTATTGGTTTTTCTGTATTCACTTACAATAGAATCAAATTAAGTTATTGAATTAGAGTTAGTGCAAAAAATAAAATTATTGATAAGATTTAAGTTCAAGTTCAAGGATAAAAAAGTACAATCTATTGAATAACTTTCGAATTTGCGCTGACCTGTCACTTGTCAAGTGTCAAGTTTTTGCCACAATCACAAATCACAAACAAACAAATGTCACTCATGTCAGTCGATCGTTGGATGACGTTCTGTGTGAACGTGTGTTGATATCCGCCGGCTCGCGAGCAATTTGCATGAAATCGCATTTACTCAATTACAGAATTATCTTATTTAGTATCGTGAGGTCCCATAAGACGAGCAGCGGGGAGATGCTTGGCCACAGTCCGACGCAGTGAACATTGGCTAGTCGTCACCACTAATAAAAAAAGTTAAATATTCAACCACTTCGTGTCGCGCGGTGCTCGCTGTTTTGTTTTGATAAATCAGTTTTGTGTGTAAACTAAGGAACTTTCTGGTGCACGATGAAGGAGATACAGAACAAGGACGAGACTTCCGACGATGAATCCGGATTGGGATATCAGAATACATTGGTGAGTAACTTTTAAACTTTGTTCCAAACTTTCTCGTTTTTGTAATTGACTAGTTGCGGCTTCCTTACTTCGGTTTCCGGGTTCAAATCAAGTAGGCAGCATTCTTGGAATCATTGTTTTAGATTAATGCACTACGTGGATGTATAATATTAATAGATGATGCATAAATTCTATTGAAATTATGCAAATCGTAACACGAAACTTTTTATATTTCAAAGAACCTTGCAAAATATTAAAGTAGTATTCAGGCTGTCCTTGTCTGACATACTAACTTTTCCCACATGCCTTCTCGTTTTTGACCTTTAGTAGGTCAAAAACTTGCCCACTTATTTTTGTTTACACAAAGTCTAATGAAAGTACCTAATGAACTTCTTCATAAGTTTTGAATAACAGTTACAGATATTTAGTTTATTATGGCATCATGCCCCTTATTATTACCAAGTAACTACACATGTAATCTGACATAATTATAATCTTAATTAATAATAGGTGCTGAATAAAATTCAAAATCAATAAATTATTCACTCAAATGTTTAAATAACTGCAGAATGCAATTGTTTCCAAATAAGTAGCAATCAGATTCTTATATGGCTGATGTCAACCAATCAATCATACATTTTAGAAACTAGCATTATTATTTATCTATGCAGTATAAATATACAGTTTAAATCTTCTTCGCTGCCTTTATGTACAGTTATTTCTTGTTAGGTCTCACCATAAAGATCAATAAGATTTAGATAGTGAGACATTCTTTTAAATGGTCACTGCTGAGCCGTCAAGTCTTCTCTCATAAATGCTCTAAGTATGGGAGGCCATGTTATAAGAAAATTAACCAGAAATGCGGAACTCTAAAAGTATATTAATTTAACTAGCAACTTTTCTATTGCAATATTACTGGAATTATTTTTTTAATTATAATTGGTTTTATGTTTATTGAAATACCAGTTATCCATTAACAATTTAAATCAAATTAGTTAAACTTAAACTTCATAAAATCTGTGGGCATCAATACCCTCCACACCAATAAACAGTGGATAACAGTAGAAGAGCTACTCAGTGTTTTCTCTTTACCAATTTGAAACTCGATAGAAAGAAACAAAACACTTAATAACTATTCCTCCGCTACTTAACATTTATAAGTAAGGGGGTAAGTCCATAATCTTATCAAAATAGCAACTGTTCTGTGTTGAGTGTGCTTAATGATCTGGAGCGAATAAACACTATGTTGAGTATGCTCTTGAGTTGGAGTACCTCTCATATGAGTGTTAATCAGCAAGGACCATTTGAGGCCATAACCAAACCACAGAATACTTAATAGTGCACGTACAGAAGTACCACATAACAAAGTCACTTAAATAAATAATTAATTGCTCTAAAAAGCCATAAAGTGTGGTTCAGACTTAGAGCATTTTTGTAAACTATATAGGCTCAGACAGCGCGAGACCTACAGTTGCCTCTCATTCTAGCACTATAACACTGCTCTTCTATTGTGTTACATGTAATGGAATGGTGCGTTAAATGGACTGTAAACTGGTGTTTTTCATACCAACTTACAGAATGAGAATCATTTCTGGATTACGGATAGTTCTGCACAGTTACATGCACCCCATGCACCATTTTCATGGGTAGACAAGTAACTCTTTTTGTAGTAGCTAAACAGCTCAAGTTGTTGTTATTGTTGGGTATCCCATCCTTTACCTGTACTGGAAGATATAGCTTTCAGCGATAAGCTTCCCAAATCTTGTAATAGCTACCCGTGAACATGTTAATTAAAGATTTTAGGGATAGGAAGGAAAAATATTATTACATTTTTACAGACATTTTTTTATGTAGGAATTTGTTGGCACCTTTTTACCGTTCAAATTGGCAGTCTGTGGCGGAGGCCTATGTTCAGAAGTAGACGTCTTCAGGCTGACGATAATGCTGTGCACTTAAGTAGGTACTATATGGCGCGAACTCATCAAAAGCATTTTTCCAACAAGTAGGCTAAGTAGTTAAATGCAATTATGCATTTTTACGTGTTATGAAACCAATTGAAGGCCTGCATGAAACACATTCGAAAGTAAGCGTAGCTTGGGTGGCTTACATCAGCTATTCCTTCTAACATAAATGGCGTTGGCATCCCTATGTTTTTCAAAGAATATTAATAAGCGCCTATTTTGGGCAGTCGGGTAACAAGACGTAAACGAATGCGAAAATTGGGATGCACTTAATAATTAATAAGTTAGGTTGTAAGTATATGTTAGTGACCGATATAGCTCTTAGAATTAGCAAGTTGAAATGGCAATGGGCAAGATACATCGCTCGTACAACTGACAACCGATAGGGTAGAATGGTGCTCGAGTGAGGACCATGAACCGCAAGACGCAGAGTAGGCCGGCCTCCCCCCAGGTTAATTGACGATTTGGTGAAAGCCGCGGGGAGCCGATGGATGCAGGAGGCGAGCAGCCGCTCAAATGGCGCTCTCTGGGGGAGGCAGGTTCAGCTGTTGACGTCTTCAGGCTGTTGATGCTGATGATGAATCAAAATACCCGGAACAGATTCATAACTAACATTCCAAAAGTCCAGCTACAGCTATAAACCTAAGCGGTGCATTTGTTTAATTAACCATTTCATTGTTCATTCATGCTCCGATAATCAAGCCTGTAATCTGGCGGTCCGAACGCAAATGGACAGCCCTACATGATTTATTTACATACGCTACTAATTAGCTGACTAGTTTTGTAATTTATTAGTCTTGATTACTAGAATGCTCTAGTAGAATGCCTAACATTTTATTTGGATTGACATTAAATAATATTTCTCCATCGAGGAACCAACCCATTCTCGGACTAACTTCGTGAATATCTAGTTCAGAGCGAAACGATACTTTTATTCAGACGTGGGATAATATGGGCTAGTATGTATATAAACGCGGCTTTAATCTCAACAAATAACACCGGTTAGCACTTGGCCCCTGATTCCACTTCCAAGGCCATTATCAAAATACGTAATATAACGTTATGCACTTGTAAGGAAACCAGTATATTGGTATCATTTGATAGAATCTAAACTGATTAGATAATAGATTGTTACTGATTATATTTGCTGTCGGTTGCATAATTTTTGTACTTGTGCGATAAAGAAGCCGGCTTGTCAGTCATTGTCATGAACACAAAATATAATAAATATTATAGTCTTATTAAATAATTTAAAACTAGCTTATATCAAACCGGAATAGACCGACTATTCCGGTTTGATATAGTGGAACGGGAACGATTTCCTAGTGGCTGTATTGTATATGAGATTGGTCGGTTAGTTAGATCATTGATTTTTATAATTTGTTAATAGTTATTAGATCTAACAAAAACTTTATTTTAACTTGAAGTAGATGGTCTTTGAAGAAACAATCAATCAGTCAATTTGGTTGCGAATTTAGAATTTTTTTTTCAAAACCTGTGTATTCTCTCTTTTAATGTGTAATATGGGTGGATTATTATCCGTTAAGTGTTTGTGATCGTGCACGAGTGTTGGCAAATAGTTTCAAGATTATAGAAACATGCATTTTCGTTGTTGCTTCAACGGCCGTTTTTAGAGCCTTTAGTAAAATATCCACACCGATTTAATGTTGGCGTTTTGACTGACAAAATATGACTTTGACTGGACATAACCGTACAAATTATACTCACTTGACATTGGCAGAATTATTGCCAAAAAGCGATAGAAAGCCATCAAAGAAGAAGAAGTAAACTTGAAGTTGGTTTAGGGTGATTATCAAACGTCGCAATTGAGGAGCGGCTAAGCCTGAAAATCTATTAAAACATTTGATTTCCACAGTTGTGTATTTTTTTTCGAAAATGTATCGTACAGGTGTTTTAATGAATTAGTAATAGTCTGTGTATTTATATAAAAGAAAAGATAATATTTATTTGAAGATGAATATCCTAAGTTCTTTGGCGCGTCCATTACTTACCTGTATTTGTTTATCAGAAAAAACTAGCTTATAAAAGAAGAATAAGAACAAAATGTATATGTCATATTGATGACAAATACTTACGGTATTTGAAAAAAAAGTTTTCTATTCATTGTTAGGTTTTGTATTTAAATTATAACACAAACAATTTTGTCCGAGGTAAAAATACTAATATCTTTGGCGCACAGAAACTGTGTAGCTACTCTGCTTAAAAGGACCATGGGGACATATTGCCGACCTTCCCCGCACCCTTTAGTCACGTGCTATTCAACACCAGGAGCAAAAGTGCGCATTCGTTACAATGCGAGAAGAAATATTTTTTTTTCCAACCCATAACGGAGTTTCGCCCGGTAAGTGCCTAATTTCTTCGATGGTTATGGTCTTGCTATTATTTGTTTCTGATGCTTGCATATTTTTGTGCACATTTCCTCAGTCAAACAGTGCGCACATGGCAATAAAAGGTTATAATCGTACATGAGCTGTTTGTGAAAATAAATAATCATTGATGATTTCTAATTTCTTTGACCCTAATTTCTTTGGATTTCTTTGGCATATTGCGCCAATGAAATTAGCGTTAGTACAAAGAAATTAGAAATAAGATCAATAACATAGTAAATACCATTAAGAAAACGTTAAATGCATTCAAATGTCTATTACACTAAGCTTATGTTGTTTTAAACTGACACTAATTTGTATAATGGCGCCATTTAATATGTAATTTTTTTGGACAACTAGATTTATTGTGCCATTATGTACAATAACTAAATTAATCAATTTAACTGTGATAATTATAATATACAAGGTGACCTTGGATTGGTATGTTTTCCCGAAAGGGGGGGGGGGGGCAGGGACTATGATATCCCACAAGTTGTGACACTTGGGAGTTTTGGCGGGAACGCGGAAAAGTTCACGTCGTTGCATTGTATTATTTTTCAAAACTTGTGCTTTTTCCAGTGTTAATGCTTAAAATTGGTGGCGTTTTACGCATTAAGTGCTGAATTACGAGCGTGAGTGTGGGCAAGTGATATAATGTGGTGAAACGTGATTTTCCGTGTTGGTTCCAAAATTCCATAGAAGCTTCTAGTAAAGTTGCCACCACTTTACTGGAGCATGACTGAGACTGGAGTATGACTACCTGACCTAGACTGGACTATGACTATGACTAAGACTTGACTTCACGTAAAATATTCTATTAACATTGATGAAAAATTACAATACTTGACACTAGCTAAATACACTAAGTGTGCAGCCAAAATATAAGAAAAAAAAAAGTTGTGACAGCCTTACTTGAAACTGCGTGTTTCAAACCTCCACGGACTTACTACTAATACTATAAATTCATTTCTAAACACAGGTTATTAAATTCATTTATAATGCATTTGGTCCAGGACGAAGTTCAACCACTTAGCTGCGCTAAGGCTATCTTCGATCGTAAACAATATACGGCATTTTTCTTCAATGAAAAACTATTAATTTAGAAAAGTCGTCGGAGATACATTGTCTAACTTGGGGTGTAGATTTACCCCCTTTCGGGATAATATACCAATTCAAAGTCAGATAGTATATTATGTATTGCTATGCTATGCCTTTCTTTACCTATCCTGCTGGTGAAATAATAAAACCTGGAAGTACAGGCTGACTATAAAATATTGGTAGAACTATTTTTATACTATATTAATTCCCCTTGTTTCAGAGCACAAGGTAAATATAAAAATACTTATGGCAAAACGTAAAAAGAAGTCAGCTAACAAAATACACAAAATAACATAATGTCAAAGTTAGTGATTACGATGCAATATATAACTACACGAGAGAAGACAGGCAGAAAACAAAAAAGAAAATGTTGGAAAAGACAAGAAAGACTAGCTGAGCACAAGAGATTAGAAAGAATTAGGAGCGCCCCAGAAGATGCGGATTTTAAAGCAAAACAGAGAGAGTTACCATAAAAGAAAAGCTGCGAAGAAAATTTTGTTTGTTAGTAAGATGACAGGTAAAAATCAAAAATTAATACGAAAACGCAACAGAAATCATTTTGGAAATTTTACTACAGATAGAAACAGCATAATAAACGTCTCGAAGTGATACTGGATTGATATTACATGTGATAATTAAAATAATGTCAAGTAAACAAAAATTATAAGTTGTTTTACTTAATAGGTACACCTACTATATTTTTTTTACCTAAAAAATAATGTATTTAATGTAATTTCTTATTCCATTGTTAACAAATCTAAGTTCTTTGGCATGTTTCCTAATTTGTTTGGTACGTTTTCTAATTTCTTTGGTACATGTCTAATTTCTATGGCCAAATATAGTTTAAAATCGTTAAAACTTCGAATCGGCTCGATAGATTTTGAGGCGAATAACACATAAATGTAGGCCTTAGAGACCTTTACAAAGTATGTTATTTAATTTTTGAAAATAAGCAAAAAAAACTGCGCCAAAGAAATTATGTTTTTTTAGGCACTTTTTGATAATCACCCTTTACCCATTTCTGGCGTGTTAGATATTCAAATATTTTGCATTTACCCGTTTCTCCCGAGTCCGTTCATATCGGTTTAGATGCTTTCAGACAACTTTCCAGTTCGCTGTTGCCTCGATAAATCCGATGAGGCTTTCTAGTTTTTTTATAATCAAGGCTAGGTGGCTAGGTTTTTATACAAGCACTGCCACATAACTAACAATCCATATTGCTCATATTGTTCACTCATAGCTGTTACTATATAAAGATATATATTGGATAAAGTTATGGAAAATTGATTATGCGTACTTATGCTAGGAATGGCATCGACAACTCCGATTCGTAGCTTCGATTACGCCTGTAAAAGAAGAAGCTACAAGAAACTTTACAATGACGCCATTTTTTTTTGCATCATTTTTTTTTAAATTAGTAACTCCCATGTTACCCATCGATCTCATCGATCTCGACCTCCCGATCTCGATGGGGTGGTCCACACGGTGTAAGAAATTCTGACCTAATGGAATCACGCTTATTGGCAGTAATTTTCTGTAACGTTCATACAAACGCCGTCTTGCAATCTTAGTATAATGTTATTAAGTTATTTCTTACATACTTTTGTTTTTATTGTTAGGTATAATACCTAATTTTAATCTAAGCACACACATGTATAATCATTGATCCTACATAGATTAAAATACTGTAAACACAGTCATATGACCAAGTCCGCAAATCTTTATCAGAACAATATAGGAAACCAGTCCAGAATGGAAAAAAATAAGAAAATGTTGTATTGATACGCTGGATTATCAAAGGCGTTATCTAATCCTTAGCCACAGAATAATACAAAGTTCGTTATTGTATAAATTCCTTGTCTGATAACCAGTCATGTGTCTGCTGATAAGAGTTGGGTACTTTCATTTTTTAGCGTTCCGTACCCAAAGAGTAAAGCGAACACAAAAAAAACCCTCCGCTGGTTCCGCTGAAAAGGTTCCGCTGTCCGTCTGTCAGTCTGTTTGTCCGCCTGTCACCAGGCTGTATCTCATGAACTGTGACAGTTAGACAGTTGAAATTTTCACAGATGATGTATTTCTGTTGCCGCTATAACAACAAACACTGAAAACAGAATAAAACAAATATTTAACGGGGCTCCCATACAAGTAACGTGACTTTTTGGTTCGTTTTTATAAATAATGAACCGGAACCCTTCATGCGAGAGTGCGACTCGCACTTGACCGGTTATAGTTGTCATCGCCTGCCAACTTTGACGTCATAGTTGTCTTGACATGTCTTCTGATAGGTTTATCTCAAATAGATTCAGCTTATTTGACGTGACGGAACAGCTACGAAAGAGATAACGCTTCGTGTAGGTATATGAGTTAGTAGGGATAGGCCTTAGGTCTGTAATAAATCATTAACAAGGTATAGATTAATTTATAAAGGAAAAGATACGCTAAGCAGGCGATACTGCTAGAAAAATAATATTGTAATACCCAAGGAT
Organism: Ennomos erosarius; assembly: GCA_963580505.1. Lineage (NCBI taxonomy): Eukaryota > Metazoa > Arthropoda > Insecta > Lepidoptera > Geometridae > Ennomos > Ennomos erosarius. Next base: position 9,050,933 of record OY757002.1, on the reverse strand, counting down.
ATAACCACAACTTCTAAATTACCAAAGGTTATAGTAATTCGTTACATTTTATTCAATTCAATCAATTATTGCGTTCCATAATGTAATCTTCTTCTTCTTCTTCTCGTGTAGGCAAGTGGTCAGCCTTGGTGTCAGAATTTTTAGGCTGCCTAAAGGCTTCAGACTTGGCTTATAACGACTATTGTCTTACGGCGACAGCCGGGACCGACGGCTTAACGTGCCCTCCGAAGCACTCAGTTCTAAATAACAACTTTTTGCTGTAGCGGTCACCCATCATAGTAGTGACCGCAGCGAGCGTTGCTTAACTTTACCGATCGGTTAGGAACGGCTAGTCGTGCTTCGCTATGAGCGCTACTAATCTATACATATAATAAAACTGTAGAGATAAAAAAATCTGTAAATGCAAGATATCGAAAAAAAAATTACACAGGTTGGCTTGAAATTTTTCGCTGATCACGTTAAGCTACTTTTTAGACATTTTGTCTGTTTGTTTGTTTGTTTGTTTGTTTGTTTGTTTGTTTGTTTGTTTGTTACGGCACAAGTCCGAAAATACTGAACGGATTTTCATGCGGTTTTCACTAATAAGGTTAAAAAAACCCGGCGCAAAACATAGGATATATTAAATTTTATATATCGTTAATTTTTTTTTTGTGAAAATGATTAAGATTTCATTATGAATTAGAAACGGAACGGGATTTTAACAAGACGGCCGCTTCAAGGCCCCAAGGTAAGTTTTTTGTCTTATATTTTGGCTCCACAAAAGCGTGCAATAAGAGTGCTTGTTGGTGCTAAATTTAGAGATACATGCAGAGGTCATTTCAAAGACCTACAGATATTGACATCAGTTTCTTTGTATATATTTGAAATTTTAAAATATACTAGGTCAAACTTATCAAAATACACGCTACGTGACACCACAAATAAAAGGACTGTGCGACAAAAAGTACATTTGGAGCCAACATATCACAGACTTAGCATATCAAAAAGACTCCCGCTTGTAATGGGTCAGAAACTTTACAATAGGTTACCAGAGAGTATAAAGACAGAGGCAAAAGACTCAATGTTTATGAATAGAGTTAAACAGCTTTTACTGGATAAGACACTGTACAGTATACAGGAGTATCTAGAGAATAATTACAGTTCATTTAACAACATAAAAGGAAATAAACAATGTATCTAGGTATAATTATATTATTTTTTGTACGGTTAAACAGACTAGTAATATTTCAACCTATTATTATTATTATTTTTATTTTTGTCGAACGATGCCCCTATACAGCAGAAACTACATTCTTGTGTTTGTATAACTAATATGTTCAATCTTTTAATATTATAATTTGTTATTACTTTAATCATATTTTAAACAATATGAATTATATAATATATTTATTTATAATAATTTGACAAGACACAGTGTAATTGCATTAATTTAGCATCTATTATAATAATAATGTAAACTAGTGTATTCTCTGTGACAATAAATTGATTCTATTCTATTCTATTCTATTCTATTCACACATAGTGTAGGTATTTAGCCAGTGTCAAAAGGTAAGTTATATTTTGGCTACTAACCATAAATAAAAGAAAAAAAAATACTCTGCTACACTGCTACTGACGGTAATTTTATCTCGGGTTTATCCGGATGCACAGATTAAAGAAAAAACTCTGTTACTATTATGGCACGGCTTCATATACGCTCGAACCTTCGCTGTTGAGTTGGTGCGCAAAAACATCTCTGTTGGCTATCCTCGATGTTTTTGTAGCGTCCCAACCTGGACACACAATCAATTTGTTTGCCTGCTGCGCGACCGACGTGGGCTAAATAAAATGGAGGAAGCAGTAGCGTTATATTGCATGTCGGCGAATAAATATGTTTTACAAACTGTGAGAGTATTTTTTGTGATTACAAAAATAAATGTAATTGATTTAATTTATAATTCCTTATCAATATGAAGTAAAACCAATATTTTTTTTATTTGTCTGTTTATCTGTCCCTTTGAATACGGACCACGGTTATTATAGTGGCAACAGAAATATATCATCTGTGAAAAATTCAACAGTCTAACTATCACGATTCATGAGTACATCCTGGTGGACAGACCGACGGACAGACGGACAGCGGAGGTTTAGTAATAAGGATTTACTCTTTGAGTACGGAACTCTTATATTTTTGTATTTCATTCTGAACAATCCCCAATGCACTAAGCAATAAGGAAGTAATTTAATGCATGTTTTACAACAGTAAATAACAATTGGTGCGCCTGCATTACCGGCAGTGTATCACACTATTCGGGCTACGGCGAAATACATCGCGCGATAACTTCGTCTGCGCTCGATGCAATGCAGATAAGAGAAAAACAATGTGTTCATTATGTAAGTACCTATACCCAAGGAAGTCATATGTATTTACATATAGATAAGTTTTTTCGTTAATCTGTGGTCCAAACTAAAAAAGAGAATAGGTATGAGAACCTTCTTGAATATGAGCACGACACAGAGAACAAGGAATTTAGAAAACTAAAAACTTCTTAGACTTTTTTTTATAAGTTTTAAGGCTTCATGCGATATCATATTTAGCCAATATTGAAACACAACTAAATTATTATTCATGTTTTCGATTTATTGGGTTCTGGAGAGGGCAAAATTCTTTATTGGCGATCTGGTATTATGTATTAGTTTTCAAAAATCTACTACGCGTTACCATTCGAAATAAGTATTTAAAATTGTATTTATAGTACCTATAGCTTAACCTTTAGTAGTAACATATTCAGTAATCTGTGCCTATTGACCCTTGCTTTTGCTACGCATTGTAAACCCTTTTTTATTTTGGCATTAGACAAAATTTGTATTTAGCCAATGATAGGAAGTATTTTATGAAAACTGTTTAAAAGGGTAGGTACTTAGACTTTTTATAATTATTCATAAGGCTTCACACGATTATCATACTTAGCCAATATTGAAGCATACATTTTTATTCAAGTTTTCGATTTATGGGGTTTTGGCGGGAGTAATGTTCTTTATTGGCGATCTGGTAAAATGTATTATTTACATGAACTTACTACACGTTACCATTCTAATTAGGTAGATAAAATTATTTTTGCGCTGCTGCTACATTCTTGATCAATCCCAAGGAAGCTTTAAGGTACCTGGGGGTCTAGCAAAGAAACCAACCACTAACGCTAACTCCAAAATGTACTAGGATGACATTTCGGAAATCGCTAACTTTTCCACAGCGAATGTCATTTCAATACAGTTTCGGAGTTAGCGTTTGGCGTTAGCGTTAGTGGTTGGTATCTTCGCTAGACCCCCTGTAGTACTTATAGCTACTTAAGTTATATACCCTTATCATTGCTACGCATTTTAAACCTTTTTTATTTTGGCATTAAAGTAAGCCGGAGGTGCTATTATTTGTACAATGATACGAAATATTTGATGAAAAATGTTTAAAAAGGGTAGGTACTTAGATATAATAATAAATATGTAGGTATTCATTATGGCAATAAAATTGTATCCTCGAATTGACAACATGGCGCGTAGCGTTCGTTCGTTTTTGATTTGTTCTTCTTCTTCTTCTTGCATGTTGAAATAAGTTTTTAATAGTTAAAATATTTCAGATCTGTGGGCTTTTAAATAAACCACGGGAGCAGAAAATGATTGATTACTCGGTTACTTCAAGAAGGTTATTTATAGTAGGTAAGTAACTTTGGGTGTTAGTAATAATTATGTAATGACGATTTAACCTACTTCCTCACTTTCATCACTAGGTAGGTATGTTGGGAATGAGACAGCGTGGAAAATAGTGGACATAATATAATAATTATAACTGTCGATTCTTTAAGGAGTGGTGGTTTAGTATTAGTAATTCCTAATTAGTATTAAGAAAATTAATTATGTACGCGTCGTACAGGTAAATGCATATCTCCAGCAATTTATAAACTTATTATTGACACTGGTTGTGTGTAGGTAGTTAGGTACTCAATTCGTATGGAACCAAACTTAAGAAGGTAAAAAAAATGTGGTAAATGGAACAAAAAGCGCGCGGATAATAATTATGTAAAACTGAGCAAAACAGGATCATCGAGTGTGATTCTTCCATATTTTTCTAAACTGTACCTGCCTGCTTAACTACTACCTAAACAAAACTTACTGAAACTTCTGTTAAAGACCTGCGTGAAGTGATGATGATTTCTTTTTGTTGTAAGTACCTAATATGAAGAGGTACTTATAAAATTGTAGTTTTTTGTTTGAAACTTCTTTTACTGTTATAAATCTATATTAAACTCAAAACATTTAATTTTAGGTAATGGCTTAAATAGCTTCCACTCACGGCTATGCTTGCGTTATACTTATACCTATGCTAATACAGGTTACTGTGCTCAGCTTCGAAGATTTAGTGGATTTTGTTGTTTGGTACGAAATGTATGATCTATTATTAGACTATAACGTAAAAATAACATAACACAAGCGTGCGAAGCCGCGGGCAAAAGCTAGTGTAATCATAAATTAATTCAATCCTTAACTCTATCCTATTACTTACTGATAACAATTCTATTCCTAACTATCCCTATGAAAGGAAAGGGAAAGGAGTGAATTAAAAATCACCAGTCTATTGTCTTTGTTTACGTCTCAATGACTGGAATCCCTACTTTCCTTTTTTATCAGTAATACGTTATAACTATTCTTTGTTGCCTTTAATAGGGTTAGTGAGGAATTAGGGACAAAATAGGAAAGTAGGGATTCTAGTAACTACTCCTTTCATAGGGTTGTGATTAGGAATTAGGGACAAAATAGGAAATCACTAAATTCCAGTTATAGTTATTTCTCTGAGATGTAAACGGTGACCACAGATCCATTGACAACAAAATTCTTACTTGAGGCAGTCTCTGCTCTGCACTACTCTACAGATTAGATAACAGTCACTATAGCGGTCGTAAGCTTTCGCAGAAAAAAAATGAACCGGAAGGTCCAATTGTTTATTTCCTGATTAAAGTAACGCGTGGTGTACAATATGCAATGTCTTGACCCCCTTCTTCAAGTGTTGGGATGAATTGAGAAAGAGTAGGCACTCAGTACGAAAATATATTATTGGATGAATAAATAATAAAACTTATTTTCTTTTAGTTAAATGCTCTAAGAATAGAATGGTTGTTTTTGAAAGTATTATAATTTTAAAGTGACTACTTATCATTTTTTGTGTAATTTTCACGAATGATTTGAAAATGGCTATTGGCGTATTTTCTCTTTTATAATTATAATATAATAACTTAATAAGTAAGTAGAATCTGAATTTTAAAATACTTTGCTCTCTCCCATTTTCATTTTGAAATATTGCTAAAAAGATCTAGATGTTTTTTAGGGTTCCGTACCCAAAGGGTAAAGCAAACCCTATAAATAATGCTCCGCTGTCCGTCTGTCTGTCTGTTTGGAAGCAGTCAGTACCACAGAGCAAAAAAAAAACGCCTCCCGTCTACACGAAGCGTCATTTGTTTCATAGCTCTGTGAGTTAGTACTAAGCAGAAGCTACCCGATTTATACCTATGCTTTCGTATCAATCTCTACACTGGTCGAACAGCGTCTCGCGGTATATTTAATTTTATCTAGAATCTAGACTAGAACACTAGATCTAGGTCGATGCCGAGTTGCGTAACAAAGGTAATACATGATAATACTAATACGCAGGCAATTTTATTAATAGGTATAATCGTCTATGCGTACGTCACGTTGTAGACGTGAATTTAAACTTGATACTACTTACTAAAATGACTTAATTATTTTTTTTAAATTGGTTATTCTATTTTAGAACGATTATGGATGAATGTTAACTTAACATTACATTTAAAAAGTTATTTTTTAATATCCTGTTTTATTTATTGTTTTATTTTCATTTTTGCTGTGGTTGATAGTGCCAAATAGAGATGTCCAGTGGAACTCGCACTCGCACGGAGGGTTCCGTGACATTATCTATTAAAAACGAGAAATAAAAATCACGTTTGTTGTATGGGAGCTCCCTTAAATATTCACTTGACCTGTGTGTGTATGTGTGTGTGTGTGTGTAGTATTTGTGGTTACAACGGCATCAAAAATACTACATCATTTGGGAAAATTTCAACTGTCTTACACCCAGTTGCAGAAACGATCTTTAACTTTTAAAATCGACTTTAAATCTTAATCTTCAATTAAACTGTTGTCCTCCCTACAGTTTAAGGACTATAATATCTTTATTAATACCGCCATTAAGGCGCTGAATGCTCCCAAATCGACTATTTTGAATGTGATTATCTCAAAATGTATACCATTTACAGGATTGAAAAAAATTCACGTTAATACTGGTCATATCTTCTTTCCATCTGCCGAAACCGAAACACGTTTACGAAAAGTTTTCTCGATAGAAAAAAATCGTGAAGTGACCTCTAAAAATCATTCAAACGTCCTAAAAACATTTTACTAAGACATTTTAATAAGACACCCCATTGAAATAAATCATAGTGATAAGTTATGTTTCAATGTATCCGTCTATAGGCTTATTTTTTTTATAACAAAAAAGCCTTTTTTTATATCTAATTATTTGTACCGAAAAATGGAAAAGTCGAAGTGCAACGCAACGTAATCGCCATATTTTTGCTATGCATAAAGCGACCCTATAACGTACAAAACAAGTTTCAAGTTCGTCTGCTGTAATAAACGTGCTCGCATTGGGTCCTGTCAGCACTTTAAGATTAATGATCGTTTCTGCAACTGGGTGTTACTATCTCGGGTCATGCATGAGATATAGCCTGGTGACAGACTGATGGACAGCGGAGCCTTAGTAATAAACTAATAGGGTCCGTTATACCCAATTCACCCTTTGGGTACGGAACCCTAATAATGGAAGAAGACTGAACGAATTATTCGACGTATGTAAAAATATTTAGAATACTAACTATATTATGTCTACACTACTATGTAGATATCGAATGCAAGGAGCGTATGCCCACGACCCTGGATGCAAAACGTCTGAGCACGAACAAACGCCTAGCCTAGACAATGAGGAGTAAGGAACGCATGCGAAATCATAAGGAAATATAATAACTTAATTCGCAAAAGGAAAATATTTTTGTCTTCAAGGCAGGCCCTTGTAATCCGTCCTCTCTACGCCTTGAATACCTTTCAAAAGCATCCTGTGAGGAAGTGGACTTTGGCAAGGGCGGGTATAGTGGGCGGTTCAAACTCAATGGCGGCTGTGAAGCGCGAAACACTGCGCAGTAGCAAAACGTACATGTGCGCGGGTTGACCATAAATCCAGTTGACTAATGATACAACTTCTCCTCATAAGAAAATTAGTGGTGTCCCAATTACTATACAATAGACACCCAATTTTCTCTTTTGTTCCTCATGCTCTGTTCTTTGTAATTTCGTATGACTTTGTCTCGTTTTGTCACACGGGCACAGGTAAGCGGTGAGAGCAACGTGCGGGGGGCTTGCAGGTCACTGAGTGCACAGCCGCCATAGAGTCTGAGCCACACTACTACCACAAGTGATCTAGTTTATTTACCTACCTGATTGCCACTATAATATAATACTCCTTACCACGGACTACGTAAAGCAGTTTGCCCTTGTTGACAATAGTGAACCGTTTGGAGCTGGCATACGATACAATCTCGATTGATGCACTAATGCGACCTGGGTGACCTAGGTTCAACCTGTGGTTCAATTGTCATATTGAAACTGCTTATTTATGCAGCTTCTCGTTATCAGCTTCTCGTTATCAGCTTTCTGATAAAATACAGAACGCACGTTGTTAGTAATATATTATTTAGATAGTCAAAAAAATATTGAATAAGTACTCTGTTAATAACGGTGCAGTCTTGCTTACAAAATACCAAAGATAAAGATGCTTACCCTTTGAAGAAGCTGTAAATTATATGAACCCTTAAACGCCCAGCGACCCGATATCGAACACGCATGCATTGTTATTAAAATTGTCATCTCAATGCGGGTATTGCAGAGGTCATCATCATCATTCATCATTAACAGCCTGAAGACGTCCACTGCTGAACATAGGCCTCCCCCCGGGAGCGCCACTTAGAGTGGCAGCTCGCCTCTTGCATCCATCGGCTCCCCGCGGCTTTCACCAGGTCGTCGGTCCACCTAGTGGGGGGCCGGCCTACGCTGCGTCTTCCGGTTCGTGGTCGCCACTCGAGAACCTTTCATCCCCATCGGTTGTCAGTTCTACGAGCGATGTGGCCTGCTCATTGCCATTTCAGCTTGCTAAGCCTAAGAGCTACATCGTTCACTTCAGTTCTCCTGCGGATCTCCTCATTTCGGATCTTATCTCGCAGGGAAACACCGAGCATTGCTCTCTCCATAGCTCGTTGCACGACTTTGAGCTTAGGAATGAGGCCAACAGTTAGAGATTTGCAGAGATAAATAAGATTATTTAATTAAAATAATCGCGAATTTCACCCTCGTCAGAAATTGCATGATTGTGTAATTGAGTGATAGGTATGTTATGTGCACAATGCACATGCTTGCAGAAGCTACAACAAACTGCCACAAAGGCATATTTCATCAAGAACATTTCATGTTGCAGTCAAACTGTTATATTAAGGATTTGCGTAAGGCGTCTATAGGTGATATTACGTACTTTTAGCATTATTTTAAAAGTCGTCGTCTTGTGAATGTTGGAATAAAAAAAATGTCATAGATGAATAATATCATAAAAAGAATGCAAAAATTGAGTAGATTGATATTCCTTCCTCCCTGCCTGGACTAAAGAAGACTGGGTGATGATAGTTAAATATAGAATTATTATATTGACACCACAAACCAACAAACAATATCGCAAAATATCAATTTATCATTTAAGGCAATAAACAAACTTGCAGATTTAAATCAAATAAAATCAATTACTTTTCATTGATCGCACTCCACATCTTTATTGGCTAAATATAGCAAGGTTATCGTGCATCAGGCTGCCTGGTCGTGTTGACCAAGCTGTGGCAGACGGTATCAAGCTGCATCTATGAAAAACAAAATTGGCTAACTTGTTTGTATTTCAAATTGAAATTAATTAATTTGTTATTTTTTTGTGATAAGTATAATGATATAGTAACTATAAAACAAAAACTGTAACGGCATAACGTTACGTGACCAATTGGCCATATTAATATAAAATAATATAAAAATATTACCTGCATACTGAAATCATGAAAGGGATAAATAATAATATTATTTCATGTTGATGTTGACCGACCAAAGCCCACCATTGGATTGGATGGGCCCCGCATAATGCACGTGAACCCATACCCCAACATTGGTGGCCTCATTGAGACCACATATGATTGTTTCATTATGTCTGTCCATAGATTTCCTAGATGGACGCAATTTTTGTAATTTAGTTTTTGTGCTATTATTGTTCTTCGTTTTTTTGTTGGGAACCACAATTATATACCGTTTTAAGTTTTTTGCGTGGCGTGATTATCCAATTGCTAAGCATATCAATTTTAAATCAAAAGTACGGAATTGTTTTTTTTGTAGTACATACTTTTTTACTTTATGTCATGAGATGGTAACAAGTTTGGGCTACATCTAGAATAGACCTGGGTATTGGTGTTGAGTGTGAAGTGCTTCAGGTGCTTGGCTATCATGAAGATGCAGGTAAGCTGACAGATTTTAACTTTATGGTGGTGCACTATCTTCATCATCATTTCAATCCACTGGTGGATATGGGCTTCCTCTTTATCATAGAATACTTTCCGGTACTGCGCCGATCTCGTCCACACCCTGCCCCGGAATCCGGTCGATATCATCTACCCAGTACTCTTGAACCCAATCCCAATTTCACTCAAATTCTAATCCGAATCAATCCTGATTCCAATGCTAAATAATTTAGTAAAAAAAAGCAGATGGTGTAGAAGTAAGACGATTCCATGGACAAAGAATCCAGTCGTGCGCTAGTATCAGATTTAAGAGTACCAAATGCCATGATTTCGTTCAAAAACCCAAATTACGATTGAAATCGAGTTTCAAGAGTAACCCTGCACATCTACAGGCCAGCAGGGTTAGCACGGACGGTAGACAAAATTGTGTTTCCCCTGTTTTACTCCACTTGACATGTAAATTGTATGATGAATTTGACATAAAACAGGGAAAGACAATTTTGTCTACCGTCCGGCAGATGGGAATACATACTATCTATATAGAGATAAATAAATATTCAGATTGTTCGTTCACTGATTTCACTGCAAAAAATGTATAATATTTAGATAGTCCGTTCATGGGTTTCCCTGCAAAAAGTTTTTTGTATTGTATTTTGGTTTTGTAATTATATTTAAATGTGATGGAAGTGTAAAATATAGTTATGGACGATTATTGTAGACAATAATTTATTTCCTATTTTAAGCGTTTATTAGATTTTTTTTTTAAATTTAGTTTATTAGATTTATTATTATTTATTATTATCATTATTATATTAGTTGACCAGACTATCACGACTGTACTACGGGTGCAATTTAAGTCGCGTAGACCACTTCCTTTAAAAGAATAATTAATATCCCGTAAATTACTCAATTTTATCACTCGAGAAAAGCTAAACTGTGGGACGATGTTAGTAAATATTATCTATTTGGAAAAGAAGTAAGAATCCCTGCGCGTGCGCCGTGTATCACACACGGAGGAGCAATCATAATGGGTAATTGTCTGCGTGTAAGGGGAAGACGTTGCGCGAGTCCATTGTTTCATCCGTCACGACTACTGGTGAAATTTCGTAGCTGACGTTCATGGCTACGTAAATTTTCGGAGCCATGGGAAATGCGATCATAGCTTGGTTGGGAGAGTGTCTAATCCGGTGAGTTTGAAGGCGTGGGTTCCCGCCTGTGACTAAAATTTTCAGGAACTGAGTAGGTAATATCTCTAAGATGTAGGTAATAACCTTACACACAGATAATATAATACAGTGTGGGCTATACACTATGAATTTCACTCTGTGACAGTCATTACGATTTAGAAAAAGAATAAAACATAAACATACTTTTAATCACAAAAATGTACACTGTACACACACACAGTTACTGTGTTACAGCAAGTAGAAAGTGCTGATGACTAGACGCGCCCCGTGGTAACACCTGCGTTTTTCTGCTTGATATCTCAATTTAACCTGATAAAAGGTAATAGCCAACCTATATTATATTTGTTTCTATAAAGTTATCAATCTGTGTACAAAACAAGGACTGAAAAGTAGCGAGGCATTTGAGTGATAGAGTACAAAAAAATGTAATTCGTTCAGTTTTTAGGATTCCAACGCAGACACAATCACAATACAATATTACTGTTTACAGTAAGAACAGTGATGTAGAATATGGGTGTCTGTGTGTTCTTCAAAAAAGGAAGAAGAGCTATCGAAAATATGTACGAATACGATTAGGCATTTTCCATAATCCGATTAATAATTGTAGTGTTTATCATTTATTCTGCGCTATTGTGATTAAAAAAATTAAGTCAAAGCAAATGCAAGGCTGCCCTAGATAAATCATTACCATTTACATTAGCATCTGGCAACTAACACCAGACGCGTCAAACAGAAAATCGTGCCGTATGTAGCAATGGATCTCCACCACAATAGCAAATCTCGCGGCCTTTACTGCTTCCGGCATATTATTGTGCTCTGCTACCAGGTGATACTGTCTGTGCTGATGCTATGGGTACTATTTAGGTATATTATTTTTTTATTTATTGACAGCCTCCGTGGTGTGGTGGTTGAGCAGGTCGGCTCATAACCCGGAGGTGGCGGGTTCGATTCCCGCAACAAGACAAGTATTTGTGCCCGAAAAAAAAAGCGCAAATACTTGTTCTGTGTCTGGGTGTTGTGGGACCATGGTCCTCGTAGTTCCTGGGTCCCTAGATACAGGGAATCCTAGTTAGGGTCCAGGATCTATGTATGTGATCGTTGGGCGTTATTATTATTATTATATTATTTATCGACCTGGTGAAAGCCGTGGGGAACCGATGGATGCAGGAGATGAGCAGCCGCCCAAAGTAGCGCTCTCTGTTCAGCAGTGGACGTCTTCAGGCTGTTGAAGATGATGATGATGATTTTTATTGGTCAATAGATGAGATATCCAAGAATTACCAACTGAAATCGGCTCATACCTAACAAATAATTTTATTGCAAATAAGCAATATTTTAAAAAAGAAATCAGAATGATTAAAATTAATGTTGTAAGCCGTTAAATTGACAACCGATGGGAAAGAAAGGTTCTCGAGTGGCGACTACGAACCGGAAGACGCAGCGTAGGCCAGCCTACCACTAGGAACCAATGGATGCAGAAAGCAAGCCGCTCAAAATGCGGCAGGCCTATTTCCATCAGGTGACGTATTTAGGCTGTTGATGGTGAAGCAAATAAATTTATACAAAATAAATAATTATGTAGTAAATAGCCCAAACTATTGATTACAATATATTTATAAAAAGAAAGTTATTTTTTCTATTACCTACGGGGGTGTTAGATAGCTCTGGTTTACTGGAACTCGTTCTCTCTATACTCTGTCATGAAGATGTGATATACCGCATTCACAGTCCATACATTTACCAGTCACACACCCACCCAGACAGTCTGGTTTACATTTGCCAGTTATTCTGCCGCCAAGCAGTAGTGTGCAAGTACTACTGTGTTCCGGTTTGAAGGGCATTCTAACTAGTGAAATTACTGGGCAAGTGAGACTTTATGACATGATTACACAGTGTAGTAATCTGATTGCTAGACTGTGTGATGTCTCAAGTCAGGATAACGTGCGCAGTGCAGTGTCACGCAAAACTTTATTAATTTAAAGTTCCGAGTGACACTGCAACTGTTATGGGCGGCCGTGTGCTTAACATCAGGTGATCGACAAGCTCGTCACGTCACACATTCTCATAACTACGCCATAATTCAATAACAAAAGCTTTAAAACTAGACTAATTTTTATGACTAGACTTAATTTGCACCTTAGATGCTCCACCGGTGACTTTTCGTCCAAACAAGTCTCGAAGACGTCAATAAATCAATATAATGATGACGACACATGTTTGGAAACCCCGTGTTGTGATTTAGCCATGGATTCCGGCTAACCATCCGCTTTATAAAAATAATTGAAATTGACAAAAATATTTATTTCCGTTTCGCAAAGAACATTAAAAAAGCCTTTCATCCATTGAATAACTACCTCAGGTACGTATTCTAATAGCTTTCATCACATAAATATGTGCAGTTGTAATACGCATGATGACTACAATTAAAAATGAACAAGCAAATATTTCTTTCATAAAGAAGATTAAAAATGAAAGCAATAATTGAGAAAATAAGTAAAATCGGTAAATAAATCACGGAGTAATAAGCTTTTAAAGTTTCTGTAGGGGGCATCTCCTGTCCCTTTCTCGGGAAACAGAGCACCTTTACAGTTAGTCAGTTACTATGAAAAATCCACTTGTCACATGCCAAAGAGATACCACATCTTAGTAATGAGGTACTATGAACGACCTTGCTCTGACGTCACTGGCCGTTTGAGTTATCTCTTTCTATTCCGGCTTTTAAAATGCTTGTAACTTTGTCATTTTTTGAGAAATTTTATTTTTGTTTTCACAAATGTTTATCTTTTGAAGAGTTTTATTAAAATATGTAAAAAAAAGTTTTAGTCTTCATGCCTATTGTAGGAATGTATTGGGCTGATGGCCTCAAAAATATCGGCGTGTAATCGTGTATTAAATAATAACGAATGATCGATACAGAATACAGACCGAAGGGTGTTTAAAAAGTGTGTTTACCCGCGAGATTTGCTTTAACATTTTTTCAGACGCCCCAGCACCAAATGGTCATGAAAAAATATGCAATTCAGGAAATAAAAACGGTGAATATTTCTATTTCTGGTCCGCTAGCTTGCTTGGTCTGCCTGATTTGCCTTTTTTACCACCAGTTTAATAAATACAAAAAATACAAAACTTACGGCCAACCATCATATACATAGATCCTGGACCCTTAATCGGATCCCCTGTATCTACGGACCCAGGAACTACGAGCATTATGCTCGCTCCCACAACGCCCAGACCAAGAACAAGTGTTCGCGCTTTTTTTCCGTCATAAAATTACTTGTCTGTCGCGGGAATCGAACCCGCCGCCTCCGGGTTATGAGTCTACCTGCTCAACCACTACACCACAGAGGCGGTCATAAACTATAAATAAAGAAATAGTGTCTTCGCTCTAGAAACAGTAAAACATGTTGTTTTACACGTCCATAATAGTTAAACTAAAATAAAATAAAAATTATGTATGAAATCTGTGATCGACAAAACTTGGATCTGGGGTTCTTCTGCCTTCTCCATTGAACCCTAAAGTTGGACATGGTTTATCTTCTGCAAACTTAACTTATCTTTAACTTATCAGATACGCCTTTTAGACTTCTGTACAAAGGAAAGTGGTAGAGATTTCACGAATTTTTCCACAATCACTTTATATCAGGCTGTACTTTGCTTGTACTACATAATTTAGTGCTTGTTTACACGATTTTTATGCGCTGTAGATTTGTTATGATAAAGTTATCAATGAGTCAAACCTGATTTACATGTTTTTGGCTACTGGATTGACCTCAATTTTATAATCTATTGAATTTTATTGCAGAAATCGATACGAATTGGAAAAGTTTGATAATATAAAATAAAATAAGTAAAATCGGTAAATAACGCGCGGAGTAATAAGCTTCTATAGGAGGCATCTTCTGTCCATTTCTCGCGATACCGAGCGCCTCCACAGGTACTATGAAAAATCCACCTGTGACGTCACATGCCAAAGATATTGTACGTAAAGCTACCACAGCTTAGTAATGAGGTACTAAGACGACATTGCTCTGACGTCACTGGCCGTTTGAGCTATCTCTTTCTATTCCGGTTATTAAAATGCTTGTAACTTTGTCGTTTTTTCAGATTTTTTATTTTTGTTTTCACAAATGTTTATATTTTGAGGAATATTTTTAATAGAACTGACAACCAATGGGGAAGAAAGTAACCGAGCAGATGGATGCAGGAGGAGAGTAGCCGCTCGCAGTGGCGCTCAGTGGGGGAGGCGTATGCTCAGCAGTGGATGTGTTCAGGCTGTTGTTGATGATGCTGATGATGGTGATGATTACAATACATTACATACTACCGTGTAGATTTCTAGATTCCCTAGTGGACGTAAAAGTCGACTTTATATTCCATCTGCTCGAATCTTGTTTTGCACGAGCACAAGTGGGAAGATGCGTACGTACGACAGTAGAGCCAGGAGTTCCCGTTTTTCGCATTAACTAAATTATTACGTAATTAAAATACGACATTATTTAATCGGTACCTATTGCGCTTTTGCGTTCTTGATTCCTTAGAGGAATTACGCTTATTTCTATGGTTGACTCATTGTTTATTTTCTGTAAAGTTCGTCAAGTACCTCCGATTTGTCTAGTTATTCTTCCCCCGATCAGTAATCTACAAGGAAAGTACTACTCTACTCTGTGCCGCAATCGTTCCAATCAGGCATATCACCACAGAGCAAAAAGAAAACGCTTAGCGTCATTTGTTTCAATGCTCTGTGCATATCACGATGATACCACTGGTCATTTCGTTATTGTTATTAGCCCAATGCATTCCCACTGCTGGTACACGGGCCTTCTATCACGAGAGAGTGTAGGCCATAATCCACCACTGGACATGTGCGGGTTGCTGGATGACAATATTCTGGAATTTTGTAACTCTCCTTGCGATCGCTTCCTTCCCGGTAACAGCGTAAATTTCACACATGACTTGGAAACACGTTGGCACTTACGCACCCAGCGGGAATCGAACCATGGCGCGTAAGTTTGGAAGTCGCACGAGCAACCGCTAAGCCACACTGGCTCTCACTAAATCACATGATGGTGGTTCAATTATGGTAGGTTATCGTGCATTAGGCTCTGTTATCACTTGTCCCGAGGGTCGAGGACGCACTAACTGGCTAGACAAACTCAGGTAACTCATCAGTGACGGTCTGACGGATTGTTCCTCGTTATGTAAGGCCGAGTTCACCAAAGTCTTTGGACTTTACCAATTTTTATTCCCATTTGTCTCCCTATTAATAGCACAGATGGGAATATGCTTTAACTGGCCTCGGTCAAATTAAAAAGAGATACAGAAATAGAAAACTTATTTTGTCACCAATGAAATATACAACAGGAATTAAATAAATCTTACGAGATGCTTTAATAAGCTGTTTTTAGTGATGTGATACTGTCGATGTTATAAATATAGATACCATGAACAGTCGAGTTGAGCATTGGCACATGATCCTACTGTATTAATACTAATTAATTGAAAAAACGAATTGTCAAAAATAAAAGAGTTGTGATATGTTATACACCTTATGGGCGGATGATGATACAAGTAAATCTATCGTTTTTCGTATATTATTGCATTGTACTTTTATTAATTTGTTACTAATAGTGTTGCTAATTTTTCCATCGATACCATCGGTAAATCGTTAATCAAGTTTAAGTTTGCATAATGTAATTCATTTGTTTAATATTTTCTTATTTAACTAACTTTTTCGTTAGCGATCTACATGTTTTGATACTTCGTGTGAATAGCTCTAGATTATTTAAGCTGTCATCTAATAAGTAGGCGGCAATATGAATAGAACACGATTGACCTGATTAAGATGCCCTGGATTCTTAGCATAGTCTCGGGTGGACAATTTGCACTAAATTTTCCTTAAACTAGATTGTTTATGGTTAAACAATCAAAAGGATACTTGCCGTTTACAAATAGGTAGTTTTTTAAACTTATCTTTCCCTGTCTCATATTCTATGGAAAATCAAAAATAGACAACGGATTGATTTTAATGTGAAGGATTTGGATCATAATTGTCTCCGCGAAGCATCACTGCGATAAGTTATTAATTTATATCTAAAATAAAAAAAAATTGCTTTTGTTATAGAAAAACAAAAATATGAAATGTGTTTCATAAACATTTGTGGAGAGTTGGAGACTCTCCTTAACGCCAAGCCAAGTATTGTGCTAGGCCTGCACTAGATTTTCAAACGAAAATGTTGATGACTTCATAAATATTGATTAAAAATTATAAGCTGCAATGCTAAAGCCATCCGTTGCTTATCGTTCCTTGAATTTTTCAGATTTTGCGTTCTTTTGGCGTTCGCTACTATGTTCAAGTTACACTAATGGGAAAAGCAAAGTTCTAGTATAACGGGGAAGCTCCGTCACGACTCATTAGTGACAACATAAAATATATCGTAGCTCCAGTTACACAGTGCACACGGCCTTAGTTTCAGTCACAGTATAGATATATTGGTACAGTGAAGTTTCAGAATTTCCAGCGTGATTCTGCGCGGGAGATCACCAGTTCACTCCACCTGTGCGGGTCGGCCACACGCCATACTATCGTGGCATCGCGTACTTTGAAAATGTAACACGGTGATAAAAAAAAAATAAGAATAAAAAGATATTTAAACGTCTGAAGAAAGGATTTCACTTGGCGTTCTCAGATTTTGATTTTTTATTGGATCCTCTATTAAATCTACATTGTGAAGTGTCCAAAGTTGCCACGATTGTCCGGCAACTAGGAACATAAATATGCGTTTGTAGTTTCTGATAAAAAATTATAATGAAAATGTTTTACATTAATTGAATTTATATTTGTACATTTTTTACTAATAATAATAGAAATTTGAACATAAGTTTTTTTTTAAATACTACGGCCCTCGAATTCTACGTCAGTTCTTTTCAGTAACATAATAACATGTCTTATTGTTAAATTTAATAGGTTGAAAAATGTTTATCAAGCCACTTCACTTAACCCAGCCCAGGCTCTTGACGAAATTCCAACACTTGAGAAAATTAAAGACCCGCTCAAAATAAGATCCTGTTTAAGTCTACAGCAGGGTCAGTACACAACACCAATCCCGACAGGTCGGACCTGGACTTTAATCTAAAACGAGATTTTTTCGAAAATATTTCCATTAGCGAAGAAAATGCGACCTTTCGCAGCATGACGCAAAGTGCAAGTTGGGAAGAAAGGGACATCTTAAAACAATAGTGAAGTGCGTTCGATATCAAAGTTTTATCGCTACTTTTTTAAATGAATAATATCTCGTAATACATTATTAATTTCGTCTACTTAGTATAAAAAAATATAGTAAACCATAGATAATTATATGCCTATCAAAATATAACATGTGTGGATATATCACTTTCTCACATAGAGAAGGTAATAAAGAAGAGAATTATCTTTTAAAATAATGCCTTGACTGGAACTGCCAGCTACACTAATTATTTACTTTACAACTCATAATAAATTGCATATTATAAAATAATTATGATAATAGTATTGTAAAACATGCAAAAAGTGCATAATCACTATCGGTGGATCATAAAGTTTATTGATACTGTATTGATGTTTTGTTGCTAAAGAAAATCAAGTTCAGTGTCATTTGGGGATTCTAATAAAAAATGACTTGACGAGAATAAAAATGTAAAAAATATAATTAATTTTATTAACTTAAAACTGATTACAGCTTCTACTAGATGATTCAATGAGCTTGATATATAATCATTAAAGGCCTCTTGGTGTTAGCTTCGGCTCCACCATTGCCTCCCTAATGTCCGGACTAGACCCGATAATCTAAATGGATAGCAATGTTTAAAATATTCGCTTCAGATTTCTTAGGTAATTAATTATCAAACAATATGATCCAACAATTAATTTCATAGGTGCAAAGGTTTTTAGTGAAATTCGAAATTATCGATAAATCGAGTACAAAATACAAACATCACTAAAATAAAGTGCCTATTATAGTGAGTTATATAAGAAAGTTTGTTTGAAAGTGTAAATATGAAATGGCGGAACCAGCAGCAGTTGGTCTCGGGAGATACTTCCGAGGAGGAGATCGGTCACAGCTACCTTGGCACTTTGGTAAGTGACACTTGTTCTTAGTGCAAAGCGATACACGACCGTCTTGGGGATGTCTTAACACATTCGCGTCCTCCCCCCGCTCATGGTGCACACCCCCCGGGCCGCCATACATTACACAATAGGACCCTCGTCGTGGGCCCTTGGCTCCTAGGAAGAAGCCGAAAATAATTAAAAAATAAATATGATTAAACCTGAAAACCAATGTGGCACTAAATTCGTCTTGTTAAATTATACGCTGTAATATTTTTTTCTGATTTTATTATTGTGTATTTACGATAAAAACCATATTTTTAATATGGACCCTCGAGGAGGGTTCTCGGGCCCGCGAATGCGGTGAAGGTGAACCCTCCTGGAGGGTCGCCGGCATTTAATAGGTTAAGTCCTCATAGTAGCGAAGCTCGGTAAAGCTCAACGTTAACTGCTCTCCTTCTGAGTGATAGAGACGACGGCCTAGATCAGTATATTATATTTAGAGGGTGGGAGGGTGTAGATATATTAATTGATAAAATTAATGAGTATGTTTGCCAGGTATTTTTAATTAATTTTACTAAACATAATTATGTAGTTATGCTTGTGCATCTAGTCTATTACCACTTTGATATCCTCTCCATCGAGAGGTTGCCTGGGAGAGATCGGTTTTAGCGATTAGGTCGCCCATTGTTTCACAATTTTGTATTGTATAATTATATTATTCGGTGTGTGCAATAAAGAGTTTTTCTAACTGTCTATCATATCACATATTTTATTAGCTTGATAGCTGTACCCCATGAATGCATTTTTATGTAAATTAATTTACATAAATTACTAAGTTCCATAATACCTGCAACTTTTATTACTTAAATTATAACTGGTCATTGATCCCGCAAAAAAATATAATAATGAATACTGAATAGTAATCAACATAAATTACAAAATATCGTTGCTTTTTGAGGAAATGTCATATGAAATTAGTTTTTTATTCGAAAATAAATCTCACGTCTTTGTATCGTCACCAGCCATTCGAAAACTGCACTACTATCTGTCTTCATTCAGATGAATAAGACCTAAAGTGGAGATTTCGAATAGGAAACTATTCAAATTCATTTGTTTTCATTCATCTACAGTTTTAGTTTCAAAGCTTAATAAGTAAACTTCTAAGGTTACAATAGCACGTAATCCGGCTTACTTTACGTACAAATCACGTCAGTCACGTCAGTTACCTTCTATAATATTATGTACCCTAATATTTATGATTTCTATAGCAGTACCGCCTGTTCAGCGTAAAAGGCGAGGAAAAATTCAGACATGAGACCACGTGTCACGGTAGCTTAAATTCGGCTCGTGATTCTAATTACAAATTAATCTGTACATGTACCCTGAAAGGGTGTTTGTACGATGTACGGTGAGAATCGGGGTGCCAAGCGGTCTTGTATGGTGACACTGGGTAAAATAAAGACCCGTTTCATCGCGCTAGAATGGGTTGGTCAATACGGGCGGGACAAAGGGAAAAATTTTAAAATCGCCCCAACGGGAACAACGAGAATAGCCATGCAAGTGACAGACATTATTATTGGTGTTAAATGTAGATTAGACTTTACCTACGAGGCTTTTCCTTGATTTTAGTATTTCGAATTATAGTCCTTTTACGATTTTTTTTTTGCCCCCGTAGTCTTTGGTTTGTTGGCAGTCTGTTCGTAAAGGAATTTGACGTGTCGTATACACGTCAAATTCCTTTACTTGTACAAATATCATAGGGGACCAGTTTTACGTTTTTATTTCCAAAACAGGTATAAAATAAGTTCGGAGGAAAAAATATAAAGGTTTTCCTTAGACAGACATAAAAAAATCGTAGATAAATAAATTTTTTTACATAATTATATCCTGGTAGATTTCAGAAAAATGAGTTTTGTATGAAATATTAGTAATTTTGGTCAATTAGAAAAACAAGGAATATTAGTAAAACAAAAGCGCGAGCGCGAAAAATCATAGCGTTTGAACTGTAGCAATGAACGCCACTGTAACAGGAGAGACGTGTATCAATTACTAAAAAAAACTACTAAGTGCCCAGTGATTCATAAAACTATGAAAACCCTCACCAGCCAGTTAATAAATGCCAGACTCCTCAACGACCTTAGGCATTCCACGCGATCTAATTAACGTGTACTTATACAACCAGTGCGAACTACTGATTTTGGCCTCTAATCAATCATTAGCACTGTTTAGCGATTGATCATGTGATGATGGGCGATTTCTGCGTAATTAGGTATACTTTATTGGTATGTTATTGATTCTTAATCATTGAAAAACATTTGTTTTGAAAAAGAAGTGACTGGGACGTAGAGTCGTAGATAGATATATAGAAGTGGTATGTTCATTTTACTGGCATTTCCGCTCAAAACGTTTGTGCGGAATCACATTAGAAAGAAAAACCATTTATTTAACACTCATAGAAAAAAAGGATTCAGGTCGGTAGGTATACACCAACGTACACAGCTAAATACAAGTTTAGTATGAACACATAAAAGAAAACATTAAGTAGTAGGAAAAATCAACAATTGTCAAAAAAGGCTCAGCACAGCATTGTGCCGGCCGGTGTGCACGTCGCAGATTTTCAGCCGAGTCCTGTAGGGTTACTCTTGAATCAAATCCCAATCTCACTCAAACTCTAATCCGAATCAATCACCAATTCCAATGTTAAATAATTTGGTAAAAATGTGCATGGATGATGTAGAAATGAGTTGATCACATTGAATTCCATAAAATTCCATGGACAAAGATTCCAACTGTGCGCTAGCATCGGATTTTAGAGTACCAAATGCCGCAATTTCGTTCCAAATACCAAGTTACGATTGAAATCGAGTGTCAAGAGTAACCCTGCTGTTGGTTTACGAAGTAGGAGACAGCTGCTAGGTGACCGTAGAAACATTAGATATCTAGAATATCAGTTACATTTTGTATGTCAAAAATGGGAAAACCCCTAACTAACCTAGAGGTTTAAATAAGTAATTAGCTACTTATAAATAGCTACCGCCCATGTTAGACAGTCATTAATCACTGTTATCTGATGTACATACAGCCAGAGGACAGATAATATATGATAATGACAGTGAAAACATCGTGTATCATGTACGTAATTAAATTAACTAGTCTAATTTTCAATATTCTGCAATTTCTGCATAAGTTTGACTTCTCTCAGTATTATTTATGACAAGCTGAACCGCCCTTCTTCGCACGGGTTAATTAGTTTTACGCCGTGACCCTGTGACGTGCACTTTGTACACCTTGGGTTACATTATTGGAGCAACAGTAAGGATCTCAATTTTTTTGAAAATATAATGTAGTCTATATGTCATCCGGGGACAGTGTAGCATCCTAACAGTGAAAGAATTTTTCAAATCGGTTTAGTAGTTTCGGGGCCTATTCAATGCAAAGAAACAATCAAATTTTTCCTCTAAATAACATGTTATAGATTATAGATATCTATTTATTATCTATATAATTTTGAAGGATAATACATTATTATCGGCAGCGTCGCCTAATGTACAACTTTAACATGCAACTCGAAAGAAAGGACTTTGAACGCGTCTACAAGTTTGTTTACATTATAATTGTAATTATATAAACAAACATTATGACGGGTTATTTACATTACAATATAGAGTCAATACTGGACGGTCATGTGACTTGTAGCGTGAGAAAATATAAATATAATTAATTAAGTATACCTACTACAGGATCTAGTCAAGTACGGATAATATGACCGGTGACGCGGGATTCCTTATGTCTGTGTATATTTTATTATTTATTTATGCAAACATGCACGTGATTGATTGATTATATCGTTAGGAAATAGATGAGAATTATATGCTCCTAATATGTATTGATAGTCCACGTGGGGTAGTTGTTACAGTTAATACCAGTGAGTTGAAAATACCGTTGGTTAATACAAACATAACTCTTAATGAATGTAAGTCACTATAGTAACAGTACAAATAATTTGTATTTATGGCTAATTTGAATTTGAGCACGCTTATAAGGCTAATAATAATTTGTATTTATGGCTAATTTGAGCACGCTTATAAAGCTAATAATAATTTGTATTTATGGCTAATTTGAGCACGCTTATAAGGCTTAAAGGCTTAAGGCTTTTTTGATGAGGCCGCGGATGTGCTATGGTGGCTTGCGTTTGTTTACGTTTTCACTTTGCAAATCAAACAATTGAAAGAATCATGGAGACGATCAAACTTTACGGTTAATAGGTATAACTTAGAATGAGTACTTAGGTATACTAGGTAGTAATTCTATGAGGTCTAATGATTTTCTGTAATGTAAGTAACTTAATTTTTAAAGCCCTTTGGAGAACTGGAGTTTATTGACCTCATCAGCAACATAATTATCTGTCATAATTATCTCTAGCTTATCGAAAACACTTGTGCCTATGATGATTCATATTTTACTAACATGCCAAATGTTAATTATTCCTCACATACTCACATCGCATGTATTAATTGGTGTAATAGGTTAGTGATAACTTACTAATTAGTGGTTCATTTTATCATATTTTCTCACGCAATTAAATGATCACGCAACAAACATATATAATATAGGTTTCAGCGATAGCAACCGTGTGACTACTGGTAGTGGCACTAGAGGTAGCCCTACGTTTCAGCTACGTTTCGATATATACATCTTTCGCGCTGCATTTGATGGTCTAAAATTTTCTAAAATCCTTTGTGAGTAGACCCATGTTCAGCCATAATTTTAAGATTCACGTTTATCATCAGGCAGGATACGCGCTTAAACCAACCATAAACCAATTTTACTGTACATGGACCGTAAATTGCTTGCTCTACTGAGACTAACATGATATGTTTTTCATTCCTGAAAAATATCAAGTTTCCGACAAAACAGACAAACCACAATCGGATCCATAAATCTCATTAGCAGATCCTGTTGTACAGAGACTTGATCCAAATACTTTTCTCCTGCCAAGTTTTTATTACAGCTCGATTGTTTGTAATATTGTTAACTATTAGCAGCTATTAGAAATGTATGGTTATCTCGATTCTCGGTAGTGTTATGAAATCAAGCCGTGAGCTGTCGACAACACTTAACTCATCATCATTATCGTGACTACGGAATAACATGCGAATGAAGGCATCATAATCATCACCGCCTTCCGTTCACCACTTTCTTATTAGTCCATTGGAGCCAGGCTTTCTCACTGCATAAACTTTTGATGCCATCGGGCCTTTGTCGTCGTTTACAGTAGCTATACGCTACATCTTTTTCCTCTCCAACTGTTATTACCTTTTCTAACAGCTGTTCTTTTATAAATATCCTGTCTCTTTCATTCCTTCAACTTATGGCATCAAGTCATCTCCCTCCTCAGACTCTTTTCGCAGGTTCACACGATCTTGTTCCTGTCGTAAACTCCCAATCTTAAGCCCGGACGTCCATGAGTCACGAGATTTCCTCGACAGTGAGGAAGCTATAATTGGGCCACTTTACGCGTTTACACCACATTTGAGCGTTGGCCTTATCCTTGATGACCTTGCTGCTCTGCTGCTTGACCTCTCGTTGGAGGTTCCGATGGATATCTTTGTAATTTGTTAGGTCGTCCTATTACACTTTTAAGGGTGCGGAAGCACTAAAACAATTCGCTGCTGACTTTGAGTGGTGTTGCAAATTGGTGGCAAAGATGGATAGATAGTATAGATACCTAAACTCTTGTACAAACCAAATAATTCAATAAACAGAACACTAACCGAGTCAACTACTTTCTCTGAAATGGAAAATCTATAAAGAGTCAGCGAGGTGTTATAAACTGCGTCGTGTAACCATTCAGGTCCAACTCCAGCTCAACTCCTATAACCGTGACGTTTTTTCTTTGTGTGTGCTTCCGTGACTCATCAATAGCCTGCAGACGCCCACATAGCTCGACATACCAAGTCTCAGTTCCATTAGTTTCCCCGATGGGAACGAAATCATTTTAGAAGAACCGGTATAGGTTTACGAATCCCAAAATTTGGGGACTTTGCGTCTTCCACAAGCCTGCTCTTGGTAGACTTTGCTAGCGTTATGGATTATGGCTATAACAAAATTATACTATATCGCTGTGATAGAAGGACCCTATTCCAGCAGTGGGAACGTAATGGGCTGAAGAAGTAAATGAGGCATAAATCAACCTCTTATATTGACAAATTGATATCATTTGACTGTATGTATGTCTTCCGGTTACATGTCACATGTCTACTGTAGAAGAAGGAAAAGGAACTGTATCTAGAACGGTGGAGTCACGCACTGCAGTTATGCAGTTAACTATGAACTTGACAATCGTGCCAGCACGCGATATGTAGAGTATTAGTCTAGTGTGCAAAAGGTTAATGTCAGGTTTTGAGGATATCCTATCTATTCTATATAGAAAAGTACTGCATGTACATACATGCAGTACTTTTCTATGTAAATATTTCCCGTCTCAATTTAACCTTTGAAAAAGTTGTTGATAACTATGAAATTAGTTTTCTGAAAATTCTCAATCTTCCTTTTATTTTTTCGCAAGAAGTTGAAATAATATCTGCTTAACATATCCATCCATTGGGTATGCTTAACTACTGAAGTTTAGCTTTACGCCCTCACACCTTTTCTAATCTTTGCTTGACCGTTTCTAAAAATGTTTCTACGACTGCATCTTCTTACACCAGTACCTCGGATCTACAATAAAGTTATCGACGTAATGAAAGCATATTTTATCAATGTCAAATAGCGACTTATCTACGCTGAAACCGTTCAAGATCAGAATGAGTGGCGCCAATTCGTTTTTGAAGCCAAGAGATAGCACAGCAGGTGGCTGCGCCATCAAACTTAATTCTTCTTCTTCTTCTCGTGTAGGCAAGTCAGAATTTCAAGGTTGCCCAAAGGCTTCTGACTTGGTTTAACGACTATTGACTTACGACAACAGCCGGTACCGACGGCTTAACATGCCCTCCGAAGCACGGTAGGGCTCAGTTGTAAATACAACTTTTTGCTGTGGTCACCCATCAGAGTAGTGACCACAGCGACGTTGCTTAACTTTACCGATCAGTTAGGAACGGCTAGATGTGCTTCGCTGTCAGATTTAATTTAGTTGGTAACTTAATAGTACACAGTGTAGACTATCAGGAGCACTTCATTACACCTAATTTGACTGAGCAGGTAACACTTAGCTTTAATTCCACGGATATATCATCTAACAGTCACACTATACCCGAGAATTTGATACAAGCATCTTAAACAATGTAAGTGGGAGGAGAGGAAATACCGTCTGATGAAGTAAATTTCACAATTGCTGGGCCAATTGAGATGTGTGATATATTTAATGGAGAGGTGTACTTATGTGCGAGAGGGTTGAGAATATTTGCAAGGCCGTGCGTGTAAATTACGCACTGTGTACAAATATAAAATACAACCGGAATATTTTGGTTGAATATCTATCGAAGTTCAAAGATTCTTAATTGCTGAGAAACATGGTAATAATGCGCCGCGGGGTGCCGATGGATGCAGGAGGCGAGCACAGCTGCTCAAAGTGGCGCTCTCTGAGGGAGGCCTATGTTCAGCAGTGGATCAGGCTGTTGATGATGATGATGATTATAGTAACAATCCATTTTTTCTTCTCGTGTAGGCAAGTGGTCAGTCCTGATGGTCTAACATGCGCACCGCGAGAAACCTTTCGTAGCTGTTAGAGTGAGACGCACTAACAGTGGTATTCATAAACAAAGGTTGAAAAACCCCCCAAAATTTATCATTCCATTTTTACGTAGAGGTGAAATGCTGAATCATTCTTCTTTCACTTTCATAAACAATCGCTGGAGAAACCCCTAAATGAAAAGCATTTTAATTAAATACTCTACGATTTCAATCAAGTTGTCTTTGAAAATTCTGTCGAGTGTCATTTTGACGCGACTTTTGAACTATCAAAAGTCGCGCCAAAACGTCACCCATCATGCCAGATTCGGGGCTGTTTTTGTTTATGAAATGCATAAAGCTAGAATTTGCCGTACAGCGTCTGATTCATCCTCTAGAGGAGCCCCCGCCTCGACTATGAATTCCAGTGTAACAGTGGTATTCATAAACAAAGGTCCCGGTTTGACGGGCCCGATCCCCATATTTTGACTTTCCAAAGCGAACTCTTCGTAAGGATTCATTGACGGGCCCGATAGCTCAGTTGGTAGTATCCCTGTCTTCTGAACTGAGGGCTGTGGGTTCGATTCCTACCTAGGACAAACATTTGTGTGATGAACATAGGTGTTTGTTCTGCGTCTGGGTGTTGTATTGTATTCTATGTATGTATTTACAAACAAAAAAGTATATAAGTATTGTTTCAGTTATCTAGTTCCCATAGTACAAGCTATGCTTAGTTTGGGGCTAGATGGCGCTGTGTGAAATGTCCACACATATTTATAAAGGTTGAAAAACCCCCCAAAATTTATCATTCCATTTTTACGTAGAGGTGAAATGCTGAATCATTCTTCTTTCACTTTCATAAACAATCGCTGGAGAAACCCCTAACTGAAAAGCATTTTAATTAAATACTCTACGATTTCAATCAAGTTGTCTTTGAAAATTCTGTCGAGTGTCATTTT
Organism: Ennomos erosarius; assembly: GCA_963580505.1. Classification (NCBI taxonomy): domain Eukaryota; kingdom Metazoa; phylum Arthropoda; class Insecta; order Lepidoptera; family Geometridae; genus Ennomos; species Ennomos erosarius. Next base: position 9,023,395 of record OY757002.1, on the reverse strand, counting down.
GACGCGACTTTTGAACTATCAAATCACCCCAACCCTCTCGTAGTCCAAGCATCAAGCTACTCTACAGACATGACAGACCCACCACCCCGTCGTCGCCGCCCAAGAAACGTCTTGAGCGACCCGGAAGATCCTATAGCAGCCGTTGTTTCGGCTGCGCTAGGATCACCGGACCAGTCTAGCCCTTCTGGCTCAGGTACCGATTTCGGCACCGGTATAGGATACCAGCGTAACACCATCAGACACCGACCCCGCCAGCGAGGTCGACGTACCCCCCGTAGGTTAGCTAGAATGGTCGCGACTTTCCACAGGGTCCACTCCTCCAGCGGACGTAGCCTTCTCGATCCTCTTATCCCGGCAACAGCCCAAGCCGAGGCTTGCCAAGCTGAGCTAGTTGCCCCCCACTTTTGTCGGCTGGGTGCCTTAAGCGCCTGCCCTCCCGCCCAGTGACGCTGTAAAGGTCGTTAGAGACCAACAGCATAAGCCCGTTAAAAAAAAAAAGAAGTTTCAGGCCGCCCAAAGGCTTCTAACTAGACTTAACGGCCATACTCTTACGACGCCAGCCGGAACTGACAGCCCTATAAAAGTTTACCTAACATGCCCTCTGAAGCACGGTAGCGCTCAGTTGTACCTAATCAACACTTGTGACGGTCACCCATCAAAGCAGTGACCGCAGCAAACGTTGCTTAACTTTACTGATCAGTTAGATATGATTTGTTGTCTACTCATTTTTTAATAGTAATACTGTTAGAGCCATCTCTGTGGGTCACGTTTTTAGAGCTCCGACTAAATACAGCCACAATTCAACCACAGATGATAGCAGTATTCACGGATGCAATAACTTTAATACTTGTCAAACCGCAAGAATCGATTTCGCTGACAATTTAAATATGATTGCTATCTGCAATGTGATATGTGATTCCATAATATTATTTTGCACATATTTTTTATCTATGTTATTGTTATCAATTATTATCAGTTAGCTTAACATCCTGGTCTGCTGTAATATTATTTTATTTTTATTAATAGTGTGATTGTTAATAATAATATTTTGCTAATCTTTCATTGACAACAGCCTGAAGACGTCCACTAGTGAACATAGGCCTCCCCCATAGAGTGCCACATTGAACAGTTCCTCGCCTCCTGCATCCATCGGCTCCCCGTAGTTCTGACCATATCGTCGGTCCACCTACGCTGCGTCTTTCAGTTCGTGGTCGCCACTCGAGAACCTTTCTTCCCCATCGGTTGTCAGTTCTACGAGCGATGGGGCCTGCCCATTGCCAATTCAAGTTGATGTTAATCATATTCCTTGCGGTCTGAAAGACTATAGCATAAAATTGTGTGTTAGTAAGATTTCCCCATTCACACATTCATTGGCAAAGTATTGACCTTGTCGCAAATAGATTATATCAAACGCGATAATTTTATAACATTGTAAATTGTATTATAACTTTATCAACATAACTTATTGTAACAGGTTAATTACTGTTATCCTGCAGTTAACTAACTAGCAATTATATATTGATTTCCTTATCTGTCTGTCAAATTATATGCTGAAGCTGAAACCCTATTGTTTCTGGTATTGTTGCAAATAGTGTTACTATGACATGATGTGTGATGTTCTGTATTCTCTATACTCTATATGATATAATCACAAATTAGAATGGTGAAGGCCGTTGGGGGTACCTAATCTATAACATCTATAACTGATATTATAAAGAGGAAAAATTTGTTTGTTTTCATTTAATAGGCTCCGAAACTACTGAACCGATTTGTAAAATTCTTTCATTGTTAACACTTTCCCCGAGTGACATATACTACATTATATTTTAAAAAAATTAGGGATTGTTACTAAAACTCCAATAATGTAACCTAAGGTGAACAAGGTTTAATATGGTTACGGCGTAAAACTAATTAACCCGTGCGAAGCCGGGGCGGTTTGCTACTGCTATAATCTGTCTATAGGAGCTAATCTTCAAAAAGTTAGTTACTGATCCTATTCTGCCAATGTCTAAGCCAAGAAACATGACTAGTGCAAACCAAGTAAGGATGCACAAACTTTCCTAAAGCCTTGTGCCGTCGACCATGCGTCGTATGCACTAATGCCCTTTCTCTTTTCTCACAATAGCCTAGCTTGGATCTAGCTCACGTCTAACAAAAGTACCATTATAGTTCTTATTCAAAATGAATCCTATTTGAGTCCCGTTAGAGTATATTTCTCTTTTTTAATACATTAATGAGCATTTAGTTGCGTGTAACATCAATGATAGAAAATAGCAGACAATAAAAATTAAAAACCTTACTGTAACATATAATGGTGATGATCTGATCAGAATCTTTGTGATATGTTTCGATTACAACCAACTAATGATGATGATGATGATGATGATGCATCTTGCATCCAACGGCTCAAAGCATAACGCAAAAAAACCCCGCGGTTTGACCAGGGGCCGTACTGTGAGCTCTAAACGCGATTCAAAAGAGAGCCTATATTGGGTCGCGTGTCAAAATATTCATACAAAAATAACATTGCGATCCAATATAGGCTCTGTTTTGAATCGCGCTAAGAGCTCACAGTACGGCCCCAGGTCGTACTTAGATCAACTTCCACCTAGTGAGGAGGGAGCATAAAAAAATATCAAGAATGATCATAACGATAAGCGTAATTCATAAGTGATCATGATCATACATAAACACATCGATTTGCAGCCACAATCTGTGTGATCTAACTGATTACAACGGTTATGTGGTCAGTGGTCAGCGTCGAGGATAATCTTTGGTCGTGACCGTCCTATTATTGTGCGGCTACTATACACTAACGTCTCTATCACGAACCGTTTGTTTGTTTTTATAAGCCACAGACTAGATAACAAGACTACGCGCTTAGAACTAAAAAGTGAAGCCAAAAATATGTGTACAAGATTGTTTGGGTCAGTTTAGAATTCTCATGCTGACAGATCTGTATTTATGAAAGATACAGTTTGATATGGGATTAGTTTTATTATAAGTAGTTGGTAGAGTTGTTGTTGTTAGTCCTAAAATTTTAAGAATCTTAAAGCCGACTGAAGACTTCGCAGTTCACGTAACTACTTACTGTTAAATAACAACATCAACCGAATCAGGACCGACCTCCGAATTGTTGATTACAAATACAAAGTGTTGACATAAAACTTTAATGTCAACTTTGTACAATTTACAATCCATATAGAGGACTATGCTGAACGTTATACAATATTCAACATTGAATTTTATTATTTAAGATATTTATTAAGTTCTTACAGAAATTACGATGGCGAGAATAAATGGTTGATAGCCCAGGTACTTTTATAAAATCTGTGATAGCCCTAAACCCCTGCATTCAAGTTCAATGACACCTCGTGTGACGTCACATGCGTGTGCGCCGACCGGCCTGCGTAATCAGGGCTGGTTTTGCATTAAAATAGCAGTAAAATTAAATTATGTATCTCAATATTCCAAGATTTGGTAATTAAATTTCATGTTTGACGGCATTGATAGAGGCCAAATAACGTGTTTTTGTTATTTTTATTTTTTAGCTTCCGACGCAAACATTTAGGTTTTGTGTGTATCTGTGGCATCGTAGCTCCATACCGATTGAAATATTTATTGATATGTGTGTTTTTTGATTAACAAGATAGATCAGAACTACCAGAAAGCAAAATAAAATACGATATACAAAACCTTGTGTCACCTAGGCCTGGGCTCCATTTATTTGCCCCTCTATACTTGTTCCAAATTGAGTAGCTACTATATTTGACAAAGATTATAAACGCCAAACAATGAAAGATTCAGCAAATGTTTTATCAGGATTACAGCTGATAAGATCGGTTAAGAATCACGTGGTGGGATTAGCAAGACCTTCGGCGATGTAGGTAGTGTCTATAGAAATTAATTGCAGACACGTATGGTAAGCGCAAACAAGGTGAGCCCTGGAGAGGTGCCACGTGACCTTAATACACGATGTTTATGATGTTTGCTGCTGAACTGCATGGTCACGTGGTCGCACACTAGAGCCCATTATTGCGATAAAGAATTTTCTATCTATCTGTCTATCTTTTGGACAAAATAGATCAATAGCGTAAGTAAAACAATAGGCGGCCCACAAATTCTGACACCTGAAAGATGGCACATTAAAATAAAACATGATTAGAAGATTAGGAAGGTGACGTGCTTAAATAGATTAACGATTGAGGATTGATAAAAACATATTAGGGTAGAGGTAAGTGGTGTGCGTTTCCATAGTCTCTCTTTTTCACTATCCTACACGTGAAATCGGAATGCTCGGTGTTACCCTGCGAGATAAGATCCGAAATGAAGAGATCTGCAAGAGAACTAAAGTGACCGATATAGCTCTTAGGATTAGCAAGTTGAAATGGCAATGGGCAGGCCACAACGCTCTTAGAACTGACAACCGATGGGGAAGAAAGGTTCTGGAGTGGCGACCACGAACCGGTAGACGCAATATTGGCCGGCCCTCCACTAGGTGGTGGGATCTGGTGAAAGCTGCGGGGAGCCGATGGATGCAGGAGTCGAGCAGCCGCTCAAAATGATGCTCCCTGGGGAGGCCTATGTTCAGCAGTGGACGTCTTCAGGCTGTTAATGATAACGAGAAAAAAGAGTCCAAGTAATAGATTTAGAAATTGTAATGAGAATTTATCCAAATGTCTGGTGTGTGCTGAGGCTTATGATCATGAAGATAAAGCAGACCAAACATTCACTTGCGAGGATAACCAACATGTAGATAGTGTCTACAGAAACTTTCAGTCTTGTATTGTTCTTTCTAATACACAGTAATGAATTCAGGGTATTAAATTACAGAATAAATTGAAGACAAGTTTTAATTTCCAATTGAGAACGATGACCGAGTTATGGCCGGACAGTCATGTTTTTTCTTATGCAAAATTTTAGGTAGTATTGGAATAGCTCGAATGATAATGAAATAGCTTTTTCAAAGGTCAGTATGAGTCTTCGTTAGGACGACGATATAGGTGGATGGAAAAGGAGAGCAGAGGTTTGGCGTGAAAGGTGGAGTGAGAGAATAGTCTGATTTCTCGCTCATCAGTCATCTTCCTCTGGGGAAGGACTATAGTGAGCTGAAGTAGGTTAAACATGATGATGATGATGATGATTTTATACCTGCTTTGATGATGGTAATAAACATAGCGTAATAACGCAACTCTGCTCAACTATAACGCACTCGATAGTATTGCACATTTTGCTAACAGATAGTGAATGAGGACGAAATATTTCACAAAGATCATAACCAAAACAAACGTTTTCTTATGACTAGGAAAACAGTCCATCACATTATCATATAAAGCATTAACAGCCATTATAACGAGGAAAAAATCAACATTATTTCAACTAGATTTATACATATTTGATGATGACAATCCTTGAGCACGTCAACTAAATATGCGAGCCTGTAAACTCCAAATGGCCTTTGACGATTTAAACGTGGCCATAAAGAGTTCAGTTCTATCCGCCTTTGATAATTTGCTATCTGGAAGGAAGGGGTCTGGTCAACTGCGAACTGATCTTAATATTAATTTGGAATAGGATGATGGAAAGGGAGATGTGGCAGGAATTATTAGCACTGTCAAAGTTTAATGGGGCAGTTAGAAATATATGTAAAGATTTGAGAAGAGTTTTGGAAGAGCACAGACGTAGTCGCGCAGTGAAATGCATAAAATGGCAGGTTTCAGATAAAAGAATTATTGAACAACATTGATTTTACAAAAGCATAATATTTATGTGGATCAAAAAGATAAATACTCTTTGGGATATTGTATACCAGGGGTGGGCAAACTTTTTTGGCTACATTATGATTCGAAATAGCCCAGCGGCCTAGCGAATACTACCGATACCCCCCAGCAATTGATTTTTTATAAAGATTTTAATAGCGGTACACTTTTTTAATGATATAAGTAGAAGGAATAACAATTCTTCATTAATTTTTAAAAACATGTTTGTAATGGGTAGTAATTTTGCCTGTACAGAAAAACAAACGAGCAAAGCTACCGCGTAAAACTATTTTTAAGCCATCGATTTGTAATAATTCGATAAGGATCGATAGAAATTAATTCCACTGTATATAATGGATGCTAGGTGCTAATTTAAAACTTTTGTGGCGGCACTTCGAACGTGTGACTAGCTATAGTGTGTAAAAGTGCACCTGAATTCATTTGAAGGTATGGAATATCAATTAGTGCCTCGCGGGCTACAGCAAATGCCTTCGCAGTCGACCGGTCGACCGCGGTCGACGCTCTGGCCACCCTTATTATAATATACCCATCGATATTTATCATAGATCATTGTGTAATAGTGGTACATTATGAGAATATAATATTTTCGAAATTAAAAACCAATCCTCAGAAAAACATCTAACATGATAGGCGTAAGCCCTTCCCTCATCAAACGTCATAGATCAGACGTAAGTTTTAAAGTTCAGGAATTACACAGCACTGCATGTGCGTCGTATCCTAGTTTACGCTTTTCCTCGCTCCATGGTCCTATCTTCGTTCCGTGCAGTACAATTAGCGCCACAATTAGAGACGTGAATACGTGGGAGGAGGTTATTTATAAACGTGCACGCGACTTTGATATGTTTGTAGTATTCGAAGGGTTTCTTTATTAAGATTCGTGCAGGAGATTCTTTTGAAATTTTGATCAGGCTCGAAGAACTGCATCTTCGACTAGGAAATTGATTTTGTTGCGTGGGTTTCATTTGGATTTTGCCTTTCTTGTAGTGGTGATGACGCAGCCTTATCTTAAAAACATTAGTTATATATATAGGCTTGTTTAGAATCCCACGCAACACGCAAGGTATGGGATATTACGGTGGGAAATCGAAATGGTACGTTTCAACTTTCACCATAGAAGCCCAAGACCATGCTTTCCTGTACCTATTATTAAGTGGCCTGATACTTACCGTTTAGTATTATATTATTTTGTAATTAAGAACATAAGTACATCTGTACGTCTATTCTGTGATGTACTTTAAAACCTAATTATTGGGATCTTCCAAGAAGACGGAGCAGTGTTTGATGAACTCTCTTTTAATCAAGCTTTTTGCCTACGTAAGTAACACTATAAATAATTGCACAGACTTTTACAATTAATTATCTTCTCTAAACAGCTTCCGAGTGTTCCGAGATAACCCGATAGCATCGGCAAACATCTTGCTTCAAGGCTTCATTAGTCCCGTTCGGAAACCAGTGTTGTTTTTACTTTCTTGGAGTCGAGTGGTGAAATTAATTTTAGTTTGGTACTTACAGTAGGAAGGGTTTAAAGTAACGGGATATTTACATACGTAGTTGGATACTTTATGCATCTTCTCTAGCTATGACAGTAATTAGTAGTCGAAATCTAGCGGTTAGAAGAATTGATAAACTAGACCCAGCCAGGCCTGAAGTTACAGAGTATATGTCAGAGGAACTAGTTAAACAAATCTGAGGACTGAGGAGTCCATAGCTTTGCTAGTCTTATGCTCTGTATAATCAATATTTTGTAAACCCTATATCCTCACAAAGTAAAGCGTACGCACAGTTTTGTTCTGCAAAAGTCGCCTGTCATTTATATTTTTTGACGGAGATTTCTGCTCCTGTCCTCGTGTGTAGGAGTACCTTTCTAGTTCAGAATAGAGTAGATACTAGACAAGCAAATAAAACTTACCGAATATTCTTTTTAGTTTGTAAATAAATATCTGATCCGGTTACCGATTGTTAATAATATCGAGTTTTCAAAGAGTTTATCTATCTATTTATCTTAATCTATCGTAATAGAAATAAAAAGTAGCAATATCCTGTAAGTATTTTAGCCCTAGGTTTGCGATTTTGACTGATCTGAATACTCCATTCGGAATATATGACCAAAGCTTTGGTCATGGTTTTTCGCTGAAAAGAAAGCTCTTAGCCTTAACGTTGCAATAAGTGATGTACAAAACCTCCTTGAAAGGGATAGCAAGTATGACGGATCTAGACGAAATGGCTGAAAAGGGCGAGAGAGTTGTGGTATGTAAATCGTAGAGCAAGAATCAGTAAAATCTTATCGAGTTTTTAATAAATTGGTGGTATTTTGGGATGGGCGATAGGAACCCTATCCATAAATCGTATAAGTGTGATCAAGAAGTATATTTCAGTAGATTAATAAGTTTATATTTATCTTAGCACAAAAGACTTAAGTAGTGTAATTATGTGTTAGGCAGTTTTTATTCAGATATTTGTGTCATTATAACTGTCTAGGCACCCCATCAATAAGATGGTGGCCGCAAATAATTGTAACTATTTTTCATAAAATTATCCATAGAGTAAATGATCTTAGTTTCACATTCTTGTAGCCTCTGTCCTTCAGTACGGATTGATGGTCTGGGGACACTCGACAGATTCTGACAGAGCCTTCAGAGCTCAGAAAAAGTGTGTCCGCGCAATTTGTGGATCACACTATCTGGAACCATGCAGACCATTGTTTAAAGACCTTAATATTTTAACGATACCATGCATGTATGTTAAACAGCTTTATTTGTCAAGCAGCATCCTGAGCTTTTTAAAAGACACCATGAGCTACGCCACCGTCAACTTCGGGACAAATCGAATAATCTGGTATCATTTCCAATGTGCAAATTGTCTCTCCAGAAAAACGCTCACTTCATGGTAGCAAAAGTTTTTAACGCTCTACCAGAAGATTTAAAGAGCTTACCTCTAGTTATTTTTAAATATAAATTGCACAAGTGGTTGGTTGAAAATGGATTTTACTCGGTCAATGAATTTTTAAATTGGAAACGAAATATTGTGTCGAAATGATTTGGTTTATTTGTGTAGTGTAATTTGACAATTGGAATTATTAATGAATTAAATATTATTTTACCTATTTTGATTAATTTGTTTGCCTTTGATGACGGATTAGTTTATTTTGTTTGTACATTTTATTATATTAATTTAAATGGAACAACGTACATTGCCTAATTATAATGTGAACCATGTGACATTCTCTCTAAATATTTGTATGCTATTTATAGCAAAAAACATGCATGATCTATTTTTTATGACATACCGAAGACCTGCTGTTAATAGTATATATTTAACCATGTTTTTATGCAAATAAACGATTTCATTTGATTTGATTTGTATTGTATAAAATGTTGACCATTCTTCTCTTTCTTCCCAGATGTATGGTCGCTACCAGCGCGACCTAAGCGAAGCGGCCAGAGAAGAAGCTAGAAGACTCAGGCGGTTGCGGAAGAAGAGACGGAAAGATGACAAACTCCGGCAGAAGGAGTTGGAAGCTAGCGGGAAACCTAGACCTAGGGGGAAATTCTTTAAAGTTTTAGGTGAGTATATTTGAAGACTTTTAATGATAAGGTTGGTACTACAAAGTTCCCGAATTCCTGAATGTGATTGAAATCAGGTCATCTTTTGAATTTTACCATACTGGTCCTAGACGGGCGATATAGCTTTTCTATCTATTCAATTTTTCCAATAAATCATTTATCGGCAAAAGTGGTACGTATTTTTTTTATGCTAAAATGTGCATACGTTTGACAACATCTCACCTGATGGTAAGTGCCCATGAGATGCCCATTCACTCTAGCAACAACATGACCATAATAATCTAAAATTACAGGTCCCATCAGAAGTTTCCTGAAGCATGAGAACCTATTATCTGGTAGTAGTAATAACAAACTTGAAAAATTGCAACGGCAAAGGATTCCATTCTTTGGATATTCCCTATATAATTTTTTTTGCTATTAAACTACATACTTTCCTTCTGATTTTGTTAGACCAGATGATGGAATATGATCTGTTCATCATCATCATCATCATTAACAGCCTGAAGACGTCCACTGCTGAACAGAGGCCTCCCTCAGGGAGCGCCACTTAGAGTGGCTGCGAGCCTCCTGCATCCATCGGCTCCCCGTGGCTTTCACCAGGTCGTCGGTCCACATAGTGGGGGCCGGCCCACGCTGCGTCTTCCAGTTCGTGGTCGCCACTCGAGAACCTTTCTTCCCCATCGGTTGTCAGTTCTACGAGCGATGTGGCCTGCCCATTGCCATTTCAACTTGCTAATCCTAAGAGCTACATCGGTCACTTTAGTTCTCCTGCGGATCTCCTCATTTCGGATCTTATCTCGCAGGGAAACACCGTGCATTGCTCTCTCCATAGCTCGTTGCGCGACTTTGAGCTTAGTAATGAGGCCAACAGTTAGAGACCACGTCTCAGTTCCATAAGTCATCACTGGCAACACACATTGATTGAAAACTTTTGTTTTTAGGTTTTGATATGATCTGTTCGAGACAATAAATGTTGAGCACTTAAGTATGGCCCTTTTCAGATTAGGTAATGATAGTCTTGTATCGTTATCTTGAACTTGACATTATAGAGTAATTTACCACCACACTATGTGGGCCGACGATCTGGTGAGTACCGCCGGGAGCCGATGGATGCAGGAGGCGAGCAACCGCTATAGGTGTTACTCCTTGGGGGAGGCCTATGTTCAGCAGTGGACGCCTTCAGGCTGTTGTTGTTGATGATGATGATTTGGAATGATTGTTATAATGTTCCTCCAAGTAGTATCTCTAACTATAAATGAACAATGATATGAAGTATGTGGCAGGGTATGTCTGGAGGCACACCTTCGCGCGGCTCGGCGAGGACTGGGTCTTCCTCGCGCTCCTGGGCATCATCATGGCTGTTCTCAACTTCGCCATGGACAGGGGGATCGCTGTCTGTAATAATGGTGAGTTCTTTACATGGTACTGTTGGACCAAAATTTTGCCTAAGTTTTTTTAATGTTTGATTGACTTGCGTTTGACCACTGTCGCGCTTGATGGGAAGTGACGATGCGGTTTAGGATGTAACACTTGCAAGTGACAAAATAGAACGGTGAAGGAAAAAACCGGGAGGAATCCAGCATGTGGCATTCACTGAGCTCACGATTCAGACTGACTCGCACTTGGCCATCGTGATGGATTATGGCGGAAGCTCTCTTCCTGTTAGAGGACCGCATCGCAGCCTTTAGGAACGTATCCTAATGTGTTGGAAAGCGTTATAATTAACAAAAATGACGACCTGGTGAAAACTGCGGAGAGTCAATGGATGCAGGAGGTAAGCAGCCGCTCAAAGTGGCGCTCAGTGGTGAAACCTATATTCAGCAGTGGACGTCTGCAGGCTGTTGATCATCATCATCATCATCATCAGCCTGAAGGCGTCCACTGCTGAACATAAGCCTCCCCCAGGGAGCGCCACTTCGAGTGGCTGTTGATGAATCAAACATTACTAATAATTACTGGTTCTTAACCATAGTTCTTAACATATACTTCACTTGATTACACGCGATCCGAAGTCTTATCTGAAAAGGTAACGTAATAATTTATAATACTCATATATTTAAAAATATGATAGTTATAAAAAAATTAACGGCCTTAAAATATGATGCACTGTGTAAGAAAATATTAAACTCGTGAGCTTATATTTCACGATGCGGGTTTATATTGGTCGCAGTGGCGGTATATCAATATTTGGATTTAGGTCATTATGTATTAATTTTTTCCGTAGCCAGTGAGAGCTGGACTGGGTAATTAGGACATATGAGAATTGAAATTGATGTCTCAGGGTAACGAGACCAGAATGCTGCTATATAAAACTTCAAGTGATATCATGCTTAATCTTATGAAAAAATGCTTAGTAGGATGAAATATTGATCGGCCAGGACAGTAGGTAATTCTCTGCAAATATGTCTGTGATGATATTATCTGTTTACCCATTTGGTGCCTGCCTATCTATTACCTACACAATATGTTCGTTTATTAATTCCTAAATTGAAGGGCTACATCGCTCGTAGAACTGACAACCGATGGGAAGAATGGTTCTCGAGTGGCGATCACGAACCGGTAGACGCAGCGTAGGCAAACCCCCCACTAGGTATACCGAGGCCATGGGGAAAACCGCGGGGAGCCCATGGATGCAGGAGGCGAGCGGCCGCTCGAGGTGGCGCTCCCTGGGGGAGACCTATTTTCAGCAGTGGACGTCTTCAGGCTGTTAATGACGATGATGATGAAGAACATCCGTGGTTAGGATGGGCCGGTCCTACTCGCACACCGGGACCACACAGCACTCGCCTAATCGTCGCTCATGTTAAAATTTTAAGTTTCAATTTAACCCCTTCATAATTTCTGTAAACATTCCAGCACGTATGTGGATGTACAGCGACCTGGCGACGTCTACGTTCAGTCAGTACGTGGCGTGGGTGTCGCTGCCGGTGTGTTTGATACTCTTCGCGGCTGGCTTCGTGCATATCGTCGCCGCTCAGAGCATAGGTGAGGTTCTTTGACCATCATCACTATTACACATTTCATTTTGTTGTGGTTTCGAATAGGCCTTCGACCGAAACGGTAAGGTTTTGGTAAGGTTAGTTAATGCCTTTTTCGTGTATTTTGTGCTTATTTCGTGATGATTTAAGTTCCATAAAGAACGATCCATTATTGAAAATTGGAAAAAGAAATTAGACTATACATTAATTAATGTACATGCATGTACCTACATTCAATTGGTGATTTAAACTGTAGATGTAAATCATTAGTAAATATTTTTAGAATCGATTGGTTTTTTTCTAATCTGTGATATTTTCATACAAAAGTGACAAAACCGTCACAAAAGCTTGCTTTATGATAATAGATTAGAAATGATTGCGTAAATTTGCGTGATGTTTGCGTAAATTTGCGTGATATCCATAAAATCTCTTTATCTGCAGATCTTACTATCTTAGACCAAAACGATTTAGGTTACTTGGCACACAGTAAATTTCTGGTACAGGCTACAAATTATATCCAATAAAGTGTTCCTTTGAAATTCCAGGGTCAGGGATCCCAGAGATGAAGACCATCCTGCGAGGAGTCCATTTGAAGGAGTACCTCACGTACAGAGCGTTAATATCGAAGGTCATCGGTCTCACCGCCACGCTTGGCTCTGGGCTTCCGCTTGGGAAAGAGGTGAGGAGTTGAAGGATTAAGACAGGCCTGTAGAACAGAATTGGTGCTCGATGATTCTAGAAATAATGAATTGGTAATGAATTCTTGATTTGGGCACTGATCGAAGTCTTAGCACAGATTAGGTACTGAATCTGAATAATATGTTACTTCGTAAGTTAAGTTCTCTGCGCGTCTGATAGAGGTATAAATTGTTTTCACCCTCTAAATCTTTAGAAATCGTATTGTTTTTGGGAGTCAATCGTTTGAATAGACTTATAATATATGACCATTATGTTTTTATTCATTTTGAAAATATGTGTTCTATACTATTTACAACTTTTTTCGTTAAAATTTTGACGCAAAAAATCCGTTACTTCAGCCATGGGGTCCCATCAGGTACAAACGGAAAATAGCCCGACCTTGAAAAAAATGTAGTTGTCGTGTCTAGAGAGTCACTAGTTAGTGTCCAGTGTATTCACTCGGCCCAATACTTCGCCAATACGCAATAAATGTCGTTTGATAATCTTGTGTTATGCAGAAATAAAATAATTCGTAAAATAGCCCGCGTTATTCCGTTGTATGGGATGAGGCATCTGTACTGTAGGTATTATCTGAGCTTCAGCATAGTTTTTTGCTGTGTAGAAAATCATATCAGATAAAAATCGTAAGCGCTTTTTGTATAAATAAGTGGGGGGTATAGTATACTCTCTTCTTAAGGATTTCCTCCCTTTAAAACACCCAAATCTGCGAAAGTCGTAAAAAGTTTAAACCCCATTTAAGAATTCCAAACATCTTCCTCTCATTCTATAACCAAGTTTCCCTACCTCAGGGTCCGTCGGTCCACATAGCGTCGATGGTGGCGGCTCTGCTGTCGAAGCTGGTGACCACCTTCCAGGGTATCTACACGAACGAGTCCAGAACCAGCGAGATGTTGGCAGCGGCCTGCGCGGTCGGCGTTGCTTCTTGTTTCGCTGCACCGGTTGGAGGTAGTTATGGATTTTTTTGCATATTTTTTTATGAGATAGATTGACTTGACGAGCTCGTCGTGCTAAGCGACACGGCCGCCCATAACAGTCGCAGTCTGCCTCGGAACTTTAAAATAGTAATGTTTCTCGTGACACTGCACTGCGCACGTCATCCTGAGACATCACACAGTATTGTAATCAGATTACTAGACTGTGTGATCAGGTCATAAAGTCTCTTTTGTCCAGTAATTTCACTAGCTACAATCCCCTTCAAACCGGAACACAGTAGTGCTTGCACACTACTGCTTGGCGGCAGAATAACTGGCAAAGTGATGGTACCTACCTAGACGAACTTTGCAGAAAAGTCCTACCACCTAGTAAATTTGTGTAAGTATTAGTATATTTAGAAAACGCACCCTTATTGTGTTGTTGTCAACGTTGTGTGATTTCTTGAATGAATATATTTTTTTTCTTTCAAAAATTGATTATACTCATGCCAAATAACGGACAATATTCAGTTCTTAGCACATATCATTAAATTAACAATTTTGAAATTATCTTTTAAAAACGAAAGGGCCTTTTTGTATAAGTATTTTTAGAACTACTATAAATACAAAGGCTTATATTATATGGTTACGTTTTTGTCAATTACATGAAATCACGTCAAATAATATAAATATCATTTTTTGCAAGGTTTTCTGAAATTCAGAATTTTTTGAGACTATCTCTAAAGGGCTCATAAATAAAAAAATTTTTTTTTTATTTATCAGGTACCTGTTATAAAAAAATGGTGGTCTAATTATAATGGTGGCCTATTTATATTTCAAGATATAGATCAGCTCCGATAAATCTATCTCGCTCTCTCACACTGTTGCTATATTTGTACTTCACTCCGTCTCTGTATTTTCATTTGTTCTCTTGCAGGTGTCCTGTTCTCCATAGAAGTAACGACCACATACTTTGCCGTCAGAAATTACTGGCGAGGATTCTTCGCTGCTTGTTGCAGTGCCATTGTAAGAATAAAATTGTTTAATATTTACGTTTTATATTTAAATAATAATTATTTATGATTTTTGTAGCAGTATCGCCTGCTCAGCCTAATCTACAGATTAATTTATAAAGGAAAAATTAGAATCACGAGCGGGGATTGAACCCGCATCCATCCATCCCTCAAGCCGGGATATGATTTACTTAAGCTACCGTGACAAGTGGTCTCATGTCCGAATTTTTTGCTTCACCTTTTACAACGAACTCCAATAAAAGAATAATAATAAATTAAACTTCTACAAATTAAAACCCGCGTCTTTATGTAGTAGAGCAAACGCCTCCCTATTGTTCTTCCATTTCTCACGTGCGTCTAAAGTCAGCGAAATGTAGCGAAATAAGCGCCTGTTTAATGAAACTAAGATTATGCTTTCTTAACTACTAGCATAATAGAGATTAGTGCTCATCACATAATCAGTAGAACAAAGTCCACTGCTGACCACAGGCCTGCCCCATAAAACGCCCCATTGGATGCTTATCATGTGGTGTTTGCCATAATCACCACACTTGGGAGGCCGCTTGGTGATCGCAGAAGATTTTCATTTGCAGAGAACAATGCTTTTAACCATTCCCTGGATATTCTTTTAGATGGCTGTTATGGTACCCACGGGAAGAGATGGGGTGGTACTATTAATACACCAGATTCACTTTAATCACGTTAAAAGTCCCTCGATAGTCCGGGGGTTTGCCCGATAGCTCAGTTGGTAGTATCCCTGCCTTCTGAACTGAGGGCTGTGGGTTCGATTCCTACCCAGGACAAACATTTGTGTGATGAACATAGATGTTTGTTCTGTGTCTGGGTGTTATATTGTATTCTATGTATGTATTTACAAACAAAAAAGTATATAGTTTTTTTTTTATGAGAATGAATGACGTGACGAGCTGGTCGTTCACCAGTATAGTATCAGTTATCTGGTTAGTAGTAGGGTAGTACAAGCTATGCTTAGTTTGGGGCTAGATGGCGCTGTGTGAAATGTCCACACATATTTATTTTATTTATAGCAGCCCAGGTATAATACCTACAGTACAGATGCCTCATCCCATACAACGGAATAACGCGGGCTATTTTACGAATTATTTTATTTCTGCATAACGCAAGATTATCAAGCGACATCTGTTGCGTGTTGGAGAGGTATTGGGCTAAATGAATACACTGGACACTAACTAGTAACGCTCACGACACGATCACTACATTTTTTTCACGTTCGGGCTATTTTTATTTTGTACCTGATAAGATCCCGCCAGTAGGACTCTAGTGTTCATAAATCTAATGAATTCCCAGATGTTCCGGCTTCTGTCTGTGTGGTCAGGCGCGATGCCAACAGTGAAGCCTTTGTTCCCGACAAATCTGCCGCAGGACTTCCCGTTTGATCCGCAAGAGTTTGCAGTCTTTGTCTTATTGGGGTGAGGAACTATAATAATTACTAATTATTTAAACTGATAATCGTAAATCATAATATCCATTCTTCTTCTCGTGAACTGTTAGGTCACCGAAAGGCTTCTGATTTGGCTTAACGACTATTTTTTAACGATAACAGCCGGGACCGACGGCTTAACGTGCCCTCCGAAGCACGGTAGCGCTCAGTTCTAAATACCACTTTGCTGTAGCGGTCACCCATCATAGTAGTGACCGCAGCGAACGTTGCTTAACTTTACCGATCGGTTAATTCTGTAAGTGTTCCGAATGACACTGCAACTGTTATAACTGGCCGTGGCGTTGAACTTCAGGCGAACGACCAGCTCGTCACTTTATTCAATTGTACTCAGATTTGTACAAAAAATATTTACTTATACTGGGTGTAATTGAATTCATTAGCATCCTTTGAAACTAGATACCTACTCCTGATACCGGTCACGTGTGGACCAACATTTTTGAATTCTAACACATTGGTTTGGTAATAATAATAACTCCAAAAAATGGAATAACTTGCTTAATCCAATGCTACAATACGAAATTTAGTTAAAATAATGAATTACTGTTTTTAATTAGTACATACAAGGTATAAAAACGTTTAAATGTATCAAAATCATACGTGCCAACTGCGTTAGGTGCCGCGGCAATCTTCATAGTTTTCAATAATAATATTTTCATTTACACTTTTTACTCTTTAATAATCATCTATAAATTATTTACTATCATGGGCTCAATTTATGCTAATGAATTAAATTACATCCTGTATAAGAAGCAGTACTATTGTTATTTTTTTAAGTTTTGTCTCAAAATCTTCACTTTCCCCTTTTTGTCTTTTACTACGCGAAACAAGAAAATAAAATAAAAAAATAAAAATATGTTGATTTATAGGCGTCCTCAAGCTCCGAAGCTTAGCTTTGACTAACGCGTCGTTTCACCTTTTGTCACGTCTCTAAATATTCTCGGAGCTACTGTAAATAATATATTCTTGTTGTATCATAGGAGGTACTGTAATGCTACATGTATGTATATATCATAATATATTACCTGGTTTCTATTATTCATTCACAACTTTCACATCACAGCACTTGACAGTCCTTTTCACAGTAATTTAAGCACAAAAAAACTTGATTTTTCTCAAAAATTTTACATCACTTTATCGATTTTGCGCGCGGGTCACGGGCCCGATTTCTAGACACGACTGCTCGGATGGCAGTTGTTTTGAAACTGTTTTTTTTGTTTCGAATTTAGTTTCTCTTCAAATTCATATTTTTCTTTTTCTACTGTCAATTTCAGTGAGGTATTTTATAGTTTGGCCATGATTGTATGTATTTTGACTCTAGATTTATTTTTTTTACTATTCTGTATTCAAAATTTTGAAAACTGCAAAAATCTAGAACCTTGGAATGCTAGCGAGGTTTCTTTAGAAAAGCTGTCGCTATGGAATGGCAGTCTCAATTTACTCCTCGAACGAGGAACACTAAATTGATATAAGGCCATTCCCGGGCCAGGCAAGGCCCGGGAACTCAAGAACGCCTTCAAAAACCATCTTTGGCTATCCAACACCAAAATTGTGAAGTGAATCTCCATCTACGTCAATCGCTGCGCCACGACATATCCATTGTCAAATCGCCGATCGCCGAGCTACATCCGCTACAGCCAGTCGCGAAACTACGACGAATCTATCGCCGAGAGCTGATCGCCGAAACTACATCTGTTGTCACCGTCGGCCGCCGTATCTACCACGACGAATCTATCGCCGAGCGTCAACCAGTGAGACGACCGGCTTGCCTTTTTCAAACATTGAGTGGCAATATAACTGCATCACCATGTTCCGGCCCGTCAAAGCTTTGACGACTAATACCTGCGTGTCTCCTGCTGCTGCATCTTGAATCTGAGCTGCGTAATAATACTTCATCGACGGTGGAAGGACGAGAATCTTCTTCTGGATCCAGAAGCTAATAACTGAATGAGCTAGCCGCTGAACTCTGGAAGTCGGACAAACTAAAGGCAACGAATTCCTCAGTCTCTATAACGACAGTGGGCCTTGTTTGAATAAAGACCCGGGAGTGGGCCTTGTTTGTTTGAAGACCCGGAAGTGGGCCTTGTTTGGATCCAATAACATTCTAATTCTACCGTGATAACTTGTAGGCCGTAAACAACTTAAATTTCGCGTTCTTCCGCATCATCTAGAGACTCTTTTTTTTTTGCTTTCTACAAAGCTTGTAAAATTTACGAAAATAAATATCTGTTACCAATTCCTTTTTTTTTCTCTTCAGCTCTTAGGATCCTGTCAACCTAGGCACTGTTTAGGTAGGGGAGGAGCTGCTCATTAACTTGTAGCGTTCCATTCTACCTTTTTCACGAAAGGAACGGATGTAACGTGACAGTTTGGCGCCCAACTAAAATGAACCCTCTAAAACATTCTTCTAAATTCTAAAATAATACTTACTCAAGTAGGCTAAAATTTGATATTGACTTTTGGCTCTAACGTAATATCTTAGGTACTTGCTTAATTTATTTTTATACAGGCAGGACACGCGGAACATCACACTTACATTCTACAACACTCGCATAGTACTTAATACTTAAACGAACTTAAACTTGACTTGATTTTATCCTTGACTATTGACTTCAACTTGTGACTATGGCGAGACCCATTAAATACTCGTTTCTAAACAAACTTGAACTGGAATATGAAGTGACTATCAGAGGTGAAAAACCAGCTGACACTTTGACAACTCTTAAGGAGCAGCTGGCAAAATTGAGTCACATTCAACCTGAGGACATAAAATCTTCTCCAATACCTCTCAAACATGACCTCTCCCAAGCAGAGATCACGTTTAATTACGTCGAGGGTAAAATCTCGCACCTCGAAGCCACGGATGATAAAAGTAACCTGAGGAAAGTTGAATCTTTCGTAAATCATCTTCATTATCGCCTCGAACGCTTTAACGCCGTTCCACCATTTGTTGAGTCATGCTCAAACATACGATCTCGCTTCTTCACGCTCCAAAAACGGTTTGAAGTCTTAACTTCAGATTATTCAGGATCTTCTGAAGAAGTGTTAGTTGACATTCACAATCCTTGTCCTCAGACTCAGCCTAGCCCTCCCTCGATTTATCAATTACTACCTATGACTGGAACCAATCAAACTTTGGAAGTACTGAGTACTCCTCAACCCACTTTACCTTCAAGCATTCTGACTAGTATACCACTGGCTTCCGAGTCTGTACAAAACTATCACACTTCGGATAATTTTGTGAAGGAGCTCAAAACGTTTTCTTTCAATGGAAAATCGTGCCCTAGATCATTCCTTCAAAGGTTGGACGAGTTTAGGATTTCTCGAAACATTCCGGAAGGTATGCTTTGCAAGCACGCCTTTGAGATTTTCACAGGTGATGCCCTTCATTGGTTTCGTTTTCAGTATAATCGAAATCCTACCTTATCGTGGAAAGATATTTGCACATTGCTGATTCGAGATTTCGGTATACATGATTACGACTATAAGCTGTTGGAAGCTATAAGAAATAGAACGCAAGGAGCAACTGAGACCATTATCGTTTACGTCTCAATTATGTTCGGTATGTTTGCTCGTCTTTCAAAGAAACTTAGCGAGAGCGAACAATTAGAGATTTTACTCCATAATATAAGACCGTGCTATTCAGTTTTTGTTGCACTTAAAGATATTAAAACGGTAGATTCTTTAATTTCTACTTGTCAAAGTTACGAACGCATTTCTGAACGAGACAAAAATTTTCATGAGCCTAGATCTGAAGACACTTCTTGTGCTGCTGAATTTGCCTATCTTCCTTCATTTTCTAAAGCTTTATTTCCTAAAGCGTCTCCAAACGTAAGGTACACTAATGCAGTGCAGGAAGATAAACATCCACGCTCGTCATCTCAAACTAATGACATTTCTAAAGAAGAATTCTGTTATCGCTGTCGTATCACAGGCCATTCTTTACAAACTTGTACTAAGCCTAGATACCTCATTTGTTTTAAATGTGGTCGTAAAGGCGTGAGAATCAGCGAATGTCCAAAATGTGCTCCATCAAATCAACAAAAAAACTAGCTGACGACTTGAATGGTTTCACTAAATCACATAACAATAATTTTGATCTTAACGACTGGAATCAATGGTTAAATACTATTCGAAATTTTATGTTTTGCTACAAAACAACTTCTGTTTTCTACGACAAAGAAAAAGACTTTAACAGACCTTTTATTAACGTGTCTATAAACAATATACCTTTTTCCGGTCTTTTAGATAGTGGAAGTTGTATAACTATTTTAGGTAATAACTCTCATAAAGATATCCAAAAGTTAGGCTTTAAACTATTCAAGTCTCCAACTCAAGTTATGGTTGCTAATAAACAAAAAGCAATGTCTTCTGGTTATTTTCATTTGCCATTGAGATTTCATAATCAGACACATGTTATCAAAGCTTATGTTTTCCCTGATATTTATCCTTCTTTGATACTTGGGTGGGATTTCTGGAAAGAATTCGAACTCTCCCCAAAGATACTTTCTCTTGAACTCAATCTCGAATCTAAAGATCATACAACTTGTGCTGTTGAAAATCAAATATCAACATTTGATCATCTGTCTGGGAATCAAGTAGAAATTGCTAATGACATAATCAAGCGTTTCAAAAGTATTTCTTTTGAACAACGAGGTAAATTAGGCCGTACTAGTTTAGTTAGTCATCGGATCAATACTGGTGATGCTTTACCTATAAAACAACGTTGTTATCGTCTCTCTCCAGAAAAGCAAAAAGCACTCATCAATGAGGTCGATAAAATGCTAGAATTAAAAGTTATAGAAAAATGTGAGAGTCCTTGGTTATCTCCAGTACTTATCACTCCAAAAAAGAACGGAGAATGGCGTTTCTGCGTCGACAGCAGAAAGCTGAATGCAATTACTCGTAAAGATGCCTACAGCCTCCCTTTTGTTTCTGAGATACTAGATAACCTCAAAAATGCTAAATATTTGTCTAGTATCGATATAGCAAAGGCTTTTTGGGAAATTCCATTACATCCCAAAGACAGAGATAAAACTGGTTTTTACGTACCTGGTAGAGAAATGTATAGATTCACTGTTATGCCCTTCGGATTGACAAACGCTCCAGCAACTCAACAAAGACTCATGGACAGTTTATTCACTCCAGAGTTTGAGAATAAAGTGTTCTGTTACTTAGATGACATAATAATCATAGGTGCGACATTTGAGGAACATATTTCACTCCTACTTAAAGTTCATCAGAAACTTTCTTATGCTGGTCTAACCATTAACTTTGAAAAGAGTCAATTCTTTCGCAAAGAACTGAAATATCTTGGCTACATAGTAGATGAGCAAGGATTGCGGGCTGATCCCAGTAAAATTGAAGCGATTCTAGCTTACGCTACTCCTACCTCTAAAAAAGAAGTAAGAAAATTTTTAGGTACGTGCAGTTGGTTTCGCCGATTCATACCTAATTTCAGTACTATTGCTTCACCACTCTGTAAATTAACGTCATCTGGAAAAAAATCTCCAAAAAAATTTGTCTGGAATGCTGAGGCTGACTCTGCTTTTGCTAAATTAAAAGAATGCTTGACTACAACACCAATACTATCTTGCCCTGACTTTGACTATCCATTTTCCGTTCACTGCGACGCTTCTAACTTTGGGATAGGTGCTATGCTGACTCAGGAAAAAGACAATAAAGAAGTTGTTATTGCATATATGAGTAGATCTCTAAACAAGCATGAGCAGAATTATTCAACTACAGAACGTGAGACTTTAGCTGTCATTACTGCACTTGAGCATTGGCGTTGTTATCTTGATAACGGTAAACGATTTACAGTATACACTGACCATGCAGCATTAAAGTGGTTCCAAAATTTGTCTAATCCTTCTGGCAGATTGGCACGATGGAGTCTTCGTCTGTCTTGTTTTAACTTCGACCTAAAACATAAAAAAGGAAAAGAAAATGTTGTCCCAGACCTTCTGTCGCGTCATAAAATACCCGATACTGCTATTATTGGTGGTGTTGAACCCATATCTAGAGACAATGCATCACAATTGGAACTATATAATAGACTTTTTACTAACTGTCGAGATAATCCTGATGCTTATCCAAATTACAAAATTCTCAACAATAATTTATACCGTTATAATAACTCACCTGATTATCTAAATGAAGATTTTGCTTGGAAAGAAGTTCCACTTCCCTCTGAGAGAATGAATCTCATCAAAACTTGCCATGGTGACTCAGAAAGTAATCCCCATACTGGCATTTTCAAAACATACAAGAAGCTTTCTTTAAGATACTATTGGTCTGGTATGTTTAAAGATGTGGCTAAAATGTGTTCTTCTTGTGAAACATGCCTCTCTTATAAGCATTCGAATCATTCTCCATATGGTCCTATGGGTAAACCAAAAATTTGTTCAAGACCTTTTCAAAGCCTCTCATTAGATCTAATGGGCCCTTTTCCACTCACAAGACAACGTAATCAATTCATACTAGTGGTTACATGTTCTTTTTCAAAGTATTGCCTCATTTTCCCTATCAAGCGCGCTACATCTTCCAATATCATCATGTATTTGGAAAATAATGTGTTTCTGGTACACGGTGTGCCACAAACCATCATCATGGACAATGGTTCACAATTTCAATCTAATGAGTTTCAAAGTTTTCTGAATAAGTATAAAATTCCTTTTATATTTTATTCACCTCGATACTGCCCTCAAGTAAACCCCACAGAACGGTATAATAGAACAATTATCACCGCACTTTCACAGTTGGTCGGAGATGATCACCGTTCATGGGACAAACATTTGCAGAAAATCCAATATGCACTCAACAGTTCTGTAAATTCTACAACTGGGTTTTCTCCATCCTTTCTGGTCTTTGGACGTGAAACCATACCATGTGGTTCACTATACACTAACTGCTCCAACCTTGATAATTTCATTTTTCTTCCTCGTGACATCTACGCCGCTAATTTAGGATTATTATCTAACATCTTCGATAAAGTACAGGTTGCATTACACACTGCACACACAAAAAATGCTGCTCATTACAACACGAGACACACCTTTAAAGAGTTCAACGTTGGCGACACAGTCTGGCGTAAAAATTACGTCCAGAGTAACGCTGGTGCATATTTCAGTTCAAAGTTGGCTCCCAAATATGTCAAATGCACAGTTGTTGAGAAGCTCTCACCTCTCGTCTTTATTTTAGAGGATCCTAACGGCTTAAGAGGAAAGTGGCATGTAAAAGATTTTAAAGTGTAAATAGTGTAGCGGTCGTATTCTGTTTTTTTCTCTAAATTGTATACTTATTCTGTAAATAGCTTTAGCGTATATTATTTTTGTATTGTACAAGGAAACTAGACCCTTTCGGCTTATTTTTTTAAATCCATTTTACAAACGTTATTTTTTTTTTCACTCTTTTTGTTTTATCCTTTAACACGAGTCGTGTGGGTAAGAAGCCATTGTGTTTACTCATTTTTTTTATACTTTCTTAGTTACACATGTTGTTACTCTAATCTTAATTTCCTTGCAATTTCTTAAATACAAGGTTCTTGAATATTAATTTCCTTGAAATCTTCAATACCCAAGGGTGTGTGTAATATTCTTAAAGAGCGGTACACAACTCGTTAAATAAGCCTTTGTGTTGTACATTTTCTTAATTGTAATTACTTATTATCTTTACTCGGGTTTTCAAAAAGGTGCGGATAACGACACCTAATTAAAAAAAATAAGCCTTCGTTATGTATAATGAATAGTTCCTTGTGGAGTATGCGTCATCAAATATGTGAACCATATCCCCTAAGTATGTTTGTGAGCGAGTAAAAGAAGAAGTGCAAGATTTAAGTATGAAAGAGCAAGGTTTTATTCCTAACCTTCAAAATTTTCAATGGAGTTGAAAATTTTCTGGGGTCGTGGGGGAAATATGTAATGCTACATGTATGTATATATCATAATATATTACCTGGTTTCTATTATTCATTCACAACTTTCACATCACAGCACTTGACAGTCCTTTTCACAGTAATTTAAGCACAAAAAAACTTGATTTTTCTCAAAAATTTTACATCACTTTATCGATTTTGCGCGCGGGTCACGGGCCCGATTTCTAGACACGACTGCTCGGATGGCAGTTGTTTTGAAACTGTTTTTTTTGTTTCGAATTTAGTTTCTCTTCAAATTCATATTTTTCTTTTTCTACTGTCAATTTCAGTGAGGTATTTTATAGTTTGGCCATGATTGTATGTATTTTGACTCTAGATTTATTTTTTTTACTATTCTGTATTCAAAATTTTGAAAACTGCAAAAATCTAGAACCTTGGAATGCTAGCGAGGTTTCTTTAGAAAAGCTGTCGCTATGGAATGGCAGTCTCAATTTACTCCTCGAACGAGGAACACTAAATTGATATAAGGCCATTCCCGGGCCAGGCAAGGCCCGGGAACTCAAGAACGCCTTCAAAAACCATCTTTGGCTATCCAACACCAAAATTGTGAAGTGAATCTCCATCTACGTCAATCGCTGCGCCACGACATATCCATTGTCAAATCGCCGATCGCCGAGCTACATCCGCTACAGCCAGTCGCGAAACTACGACGAATCTATCGCCGAGAGCTGATCGCCGAAACTACATCTGTTGTCACCGTCGGCCGCCGTATCTACCACGACGAATCTATCGCCGAGCGTCAACCAGTGAGACGACCGGCTTGCCTTTTTCAAACATTGAGTGGCAATATAACTGCATCACCATGTTCCGGCCCGTCAAAGCTTTGACGACTAATACCTGCGTGTCTCCTGCTGCTGCATCTTGAATCTGAGCTGCGTAATAATACTTCATCGACGGTGGAAGGACGAGAATCTTCTTCTGGATCCAGAAGCTAATAACTGAATGAGCTAGCCGCTGAACTCTGGAAGTCGGACAAACTAAAGGCAACGAATTCCTCAGTCTCTATAACGACAGTGGGCCTTGTTTGAATAAAGACCCGGAAGTGGGCCTTGTTTGTTTGAAGACCCGGAAGTGGGCCTTGTTTGGATCCAATAACATTCTAATTCTACCGTGATAACTTGTAGGCCGTAAACAACTTAAATTTCGCGTTCTTCCGCATCATCTAGAGACTCTTTTTTTTTTGCTTTCTACAAAGCTTGTAAAATTTACGAAAATAAATATCTGTTACCAATTCCTTTTTTTTTCTCTTCAGCTCTTAGGATCCTGTCAACCTAGGCACTGTTTAGGTAGGGGAGGAGCTGCTCATTAACTTGTAGCGTTCCATTCTACCTTTTTCACGAAAGGAACGGATGTAACGTGACAGTACCTATATTATCTGTGGTTTGTTTTGCTCCAGCATTGTAAGCGGACTGCTGGCAGCGCTGTGGGTGTACCTCCACAGACAATATGTGCTGTTCATGAGGAACACTAAGGTGCTAAGCAACTTCTTACAGAAAAAGTGAGTAGAAAATGTTAATATTCAATTATACATATTACTAGTTTGTATTGTTAGTTGGTTTATCAATAATTGTGGTGCGTACCGTTTCAGTTCACTAACTACCCACCCTTCTTCTAGAAATACACTTAGAATAGTAAGATTAATAATTATTTGCACAACATAACCTTACCCACAAGCAGACAAATATCGTGGAAGGACTAGAACGAAGAAAGAATGCTTACTGATTGATATTAGAAGCGAAATGGTTTTGCAAAAAACCACGGGTATTTTGCATCGCCTGTGCCTTTCTCGCAGAACAGAACATCCCCACAGCTACTATGTAACTTTGGGATATGACGTCACATGCCAAAGAGATTGTTTGTAAATGTACCATATCTTAGTAAGAAGTGACGTCACTGCGCGTTTGAACTGTCTCTTTCTATTCCTGTTTTTTAAAATGCTTGTAACTTAGTCATTGTTTGGAAATATTATTAATTTATGCAATAAAAAAATAACAGGGCACAAGCCTATTTTTACTAGATACATTATAAAAATGTATTTTATGTCAAATTGTGTATGTGTGTATTTCCAGTCGCTTCATCTACCCCGGGTTCATGACGTTAGCAGTGATGTCGATTCTCTTCCCGCCGGGGATCGGGAAATACATGGCGGCTGACCTTGGCAACCAGGAACAGGTAAATGTTGAGATTCTACCATCAAAACACAACATGAGCAGGCAACACGTTTGTAGAACTGACAACCGATGGGGAAGAAAGGTGCTCGAGTGGCGACCACGGACCGGAAGCAGCGTAGCTCCCCACTAGGTGGCCGACGATCTGATGAAAGCCGCGGAGAACCGATGGATGCACAAGGCGAGCAGCCGCTCATTGGTGGCAACTTTACTAGTGTATGTATTTTCATATAAATATGTATATTGTAAACTGTTTGTGCCTTAATACAAATAAACGTGAAGCTTTCTGGGGGAGGCCTATGTTTAGCAGTGGACTTCGGGCTGTTTACTTACTTACATTCTCCTGCGATCTCCTCATTTCGGATCTTACCTCGCGGGGAAACACCACTAGGAACTAACAGTCACTCAAGTCCAAATAAAATTAAACTACAGAGAGATAGGCTTCATGATTTTATAATGACGGGCCCGATAGCTCAGTTGGTAGTATCCCTGCCTTCTGAACTGAGGGCTGTGGGTTCGATTCCTACCCAGGACAAACATTTGTGTGATGAACATAGGTGTTTGTTCTGCGTCTGGGTGCTATATTGTATTCTATGTATGTATTTACAAACAAAAAAGTATATAAGTATTGTATCAGTTATCTAGTTCCCATAGTACAAGCTACGTTTAGTTTGGGCCTAGATGGCGCTGTGTGAAATGTCCACACATGTTTATTATTATTATTTATATCCGCAAGAAAGTCATCAGTTTTCTTAGAGCGTTTATAAATGGAGATGTTAACGTTATAATCCTCAAGCACCATTTTCAGCCAATGAGACGTTTTATTTTAAAAAAATTAGTTCCGCTTCTATTACTAGATGGCGTAGTAACGACGTATTTCAAATATGGTCGTAGTTTCAAACCACGGAGTAAAAGGAAAAGTCAAATCCAGTTGAATGGATCACAGAGTACGTTGTCAATTTGTCGATAGAAAACCATTAGAGTTATATGCCTTCCATAAAATAAGGATAGAATACTAAACTCTACATAATTATCTTAACAATGACAGAACGTAAAACCCCTTTCATAACGCCATCTATGGGCTATTTATAAAATTACAGCTTTTTTTAATAAAACGCCTCATTTGTACGGGGGTCGAGGTAAACACGCATAGCACACCATCATAAAACACGCACACCGTTATATAAACTAGCGTAGTTACGCAGTGACTACACGCACACTATGATATTGTATATGACCAAATAGCGCCATATGACCGGCAGAGGGGAACGCTTGTCTTGCCACCTCCTTTTATAAATGCTCTATGTTAGTTTTATAACTAGCTTTTTAAAGAACTATTTTCATAAGCATTTTCGTTTGTGGAGGCACACGTCACAGGCAAATGCAAGGTATGCAGTTTTAGCATGAACACCCGCTCGCGACGTGCGCCTCAGTCATAGTCATGGGTAGCACACCGTTTAAAAACGAGGATCGTGCGTCCGGACTCTTTTGTAAATCGTGTCACCACACTGTGCTAGCACGATTGAGGCGAGGCTGGGTGCCGACTTGTCGAGGCCCAACCTTAGTTCAAGAGTCAAGTGAGTGGTGTGCTACGTGCGTGTGCACGTAGCACACCACTCACTTGACTCACTACTCAGTACATGCTACACCGTAGACAGAGTGCTACGCAAAGCACAATGACACGTGTGCGTGCGTGCTTCATGTGTACGTACAAATCTCGGGTGAACACATGCTAGCCAGTTCTGAAAACTAAACTAGATGGCGCCAGAGGAAAAGTTAGCACGTGGTGGCGATTTGTTCCGAGATGTTTAGGGCAGTAGATAACCTTGTTTTTTTTGGGAAAGTTTCATTTCATACGGTGCACCTATCATTTTATTAATTCTTCTGATATAATTATCTAGCTCGCTAACTAGCAGGTCAGAGTGTCGTTCCGCCGCGAATTCGTAGTCTGTGTCTCTGTATGCGAGCGCGTGAGGCAAGAGGCGAGGTGAGGCGAGCGGCGCTTCGCACACTCGAAGAGTCAGTTGACTCTTTCGTGCCGAGTGTGCGAAGCGCGCCAGCCGCGGGTACTGTTTTGTCTGTCTGTTAAGTGTGGGCAAACTGTGGTGTGTGCTGGCCACACCTAGAAAAAAGAGTCGGTGACTCTTTTTATAAGTAGGAGTGAGTTGCTACAATCGTGCTGCCACACGTGCTGAGTACCCAACACTACTCAGTCACCTCGCCTCCCCGTACGGAGCCATACCTATGTAAAGAGATTTCCCGCGCAAATAAATTCGGTTCACGTATTCCAAATCCCGAGTTTACCTACTAGGAAGTAGGTACGCCTGTTATAACCAACATCGTTTAATATTTATGATTTTTAAAGCAGTATCGCCTGCTCAGCATAATCTACAGATTAATTTGTAAAGGAAAAATTAGAATCACGAGCGGGGATTGAACCCGCATCCATCCATCCCTCAAGCCGGGATATGAGACCACTTGTCACGGTAGCTTAAGTAAAGCATATCCCGGCTTGAGGGATGGATGGATGCGTGTTCAATCGTGATTCTAATTTTTCCTTTACAAATTAATCTGAACATCGTTTAAGTTTTATTAGTTAAAATGTTGTAAAACCTTAACTCCTACCACATAAAGCTCATATTTCATAAATTCCATTGTTCAGGTGCTATCAATGTTCGCGAACTTCACATGGAGCGACCAGCTGACCGCGGAGCAAGCGGCCGTGGTCTCCCACTGGCAGACTCCGGAAGTGGACCACTTCGGGTGTCTCGTCATATACTTCTTCTCTATTGTAAGTACTCCACGCCTCCTCCGATCAAATATAGGGTAGACTGCGTCATCATTTTCCATTAGCGCCGTTATTCCGTATCGATTCCTTACTTCGAAACCACGCGGATTCCTTGTCTTACATAAGAAATCTGCTAAAGTCTATTCTCTATAAAACAAAAACAAAACCGCGCGAAATGAATTTGGAGATGGCGTGATTTGAACTGTCAAAAATCATATGTTTTATCGAGACGCGTTCCGAAACATCAACACATCAAGAGATATGACCACTTTTGTCAATATATTTTATTCAAAATAAAGATAACTTTAATGTAAAGTAAAGGTATATCTAACGTTGTGACACGATTTGAACAAGACACGATAACGACGTGGTTTCGTATCATGTGGAATCTGTATTT
The DNA here is from genome assembly GCA_963580505.1 of Ennomos erosarius. Lineage (NCBI taxonomy): Eukaryota > Metazoa > Arthropoda > Insecta > Lepidoptera > Geometridae > Ennomos > Ennomos erosarius. The sequence continues at coordinate 8,993,685 of OY757002.1, read as the reverse complement.
CCATAGAGAATAACCGCCCTGGTGAGACAGTAGTCAAGTTAGCCCATCGATGATAAAAAAAATCGCTTGTAGCAAGTGAGTTTATATTTTTCATTATAGCTTTAACAGCGTTAAGACGTCCGTAGTCGAACTGCTGAACAAAGGCCTCCCCATAAAATGCCTTAATACAATTTTACAGTTTATAAAGTTTTACTGTCCTTGTCAGGTTGACTTTTCTATTAGAAAAGGAAGTAGATTTTTTTTCTCTAATCTGTGAAAGGGACAGTTTTTAGAAATGTCAAATTATATTATTATGGGTGGCCGTTGCGCTTAACATCAAGCGAAAGACAAGCTCGTCACGTTATTTATTAATTGAAAATCAGTTATCAATATTATAACAACTGCATTCAATTACCATATTGTGATGAACAAAACTAACGAACAACTTATTTTCTTAAAACATTTGTACAAACAAACAAATCTGCCATGTGTTCCATAAATTCATCACATTCAGCACAGGACGAGGTGGCCGAGTGGTTAAGGCGTTGGACTGCTAATCCAATGTGCTCTGCACGCGTGGGTTCGAATCCCATCCTCGTCGGATGTTTTGGAAAAATATTACAGATTGCATATATAATGCAAATATTACACACAACCCTATTTACAACAATAAACTTAAAAAATAATACTCAACTGTCCAACAACTTTCAAAGGCTTCACATGGGATATCAATTTTTATCCGATGAAAATGGAGGAGGTTACATTTTTTTAGGGCTTCATACCCAAAAGGTTAAACGGACCCTATTACTAAGCCTCCGCTGTCCGTCTGCCACCAGACTTATATCTCATGAACCGTGATAGACAGTTGTCATTTTCGCAGAAGATTTATTTTTCTTTGGATTTAGATTTATTTATTGCATCATGTAATAAGGTAATACAAGGAGTTTTGGCGGGAACGCGGAAAGTTCACATTGTTGCATTGTATTATTTTTCATAACTTTTGCTTTTTCCAGTGTTAATGTTTAAAATTGGTGGCGTTTTACGCATTAAGTGCTGAATTACGAGCGTGAGTGTGGGCAAGTGATATAATGTGGTGAAACGTGATTTTCCGTGTTGCTTCCAAAATTCCATAGAAGCTTCTAGTAAATTTGCCACCACTTTGCTGGAGCATGACTTAGACTGGACTATGACTATGACTAGGACATGACTTTGCGTGAAATATTTTATAACACGATGAAAATATAATACTTGACACTGGCTAAATACACTATGTGTGGAGCCAAAATATAAGAATAAGAAAAAAAAAGATAATACAAGTTACACAAGTTAAGTTCTGTTGCCGCTATAACAACATAATACTATAAAATACAATAAAATAAATAATTAAGGGGGCTCCCATACAACAATCGTGTTTTTTGCACGTTTTTATAGGTATTGGTACGGAAACCTTCGTGCGCAAGTCCGACCCGCATGTGGTTTATTTTTTTAGGAATATTGTTAATTTATGCAATAAAATCTGGCTTTAATCTAGCCAGATTTAGATGATGTTTGCTTGGGAGCTTCCTTAAATATTTGATTTATTCTGTTTTTTAGTATTGGTTGTTATAGCGGCAACAGAAATACATAATCTGTGAAAATTTCAATTGTCTAACCATCACGGTTCATGAGATACAGCCTGGTGACAGACGGACATCGGAGCTTTTGTAATAGGGTTCGCTTTACCATTTAGATACGGAACCCTAAAAAAAGACAAAAGCTGTAGTAACTAATCCAAAGTTACTAGTGGTTGTCTGAATTCTTTGAATTAAAGTGTTTCTGTCTGTAATTCCCGTCAGTTCTTCCTGACCCTAGTATCGTGCACACTACCGGTGCCGGCCGGTATCTTCGTGCCGGCCTTCAAGATGGGCGCCTGTCTCGGCCGCTTCACCGGAGAGGTCATGCATTACTTCTGTCCGCTAGGGGTCGCCTACGGAGGGCATATACAGAAGATATTGCCAGGTTTGTATGATTTGTTATAAAGATCTACTTTTATCTCTATCTTTATCCCAATCCACATCCCAATCCATATCTCAGTCCATATCCTAATCAATATCCTAATACACACCCCAATCTACATCCAAATCCACATCATAATTCACATTCCAATCCTTACGCCAATCCGCATCCCAAACCACATTCAAAATCCTTACCCTAATCTACATCCCACTCCTTATTCGAATCCTTACGCCAATCCATATTCTAACACTTACGCCAATCCACATCGCAATCCATATCCCAATCCACATCCTAATACAAATCATCATCATCATCATAATAATAATAATAATAATAATAATAAATAAATATTTGTGGACATTTCACACAGCGCCATCTAGCCCCAAACTAAGCATAGCTTGTACTATGGGAACCAGATGACTGATACAATACTTATATACTTTTTTGTTTGTAAATACATACATAGATTACAATATAACACCCAGCATCATTAACAGCCTGAAGACGTCCACTGCTGAACATAGGCCTACCCCCGGGAGCGACACTCAGAGCGGCTGCTCGCCTCCCGCATCCATCGGCTCCCCGCGGCTTTCACCATGTCGTCGGTCCACCTAGTGGGGGGCCGGCCTACGCAGCGTCTTCCGGTTCGTGGTCGCCACTCGAGAACCTTTCTTCCCCATCGGTTGTCAGTTCTACGAGCGATGTGGCCTGCCCATTTCACATTGCCATTTCAACTTGCTAATCCTAAGAGCTACATCGGTCACTTTAGTTCTCCTGCGGATCTCCTCATTACGGATCTTATCTCCACAACAAATACCAAATACCAATACCAAAGTGTAAACTCACACTACACGAGAACTCTTATGCTGCTTTTCTTATGTTTTGTGGCAAAACTTCACCGCGCAATTCTTTCAAAATAATTTTCTCGGAGCCCTTCCGTTGACTGTGCGAACGTCGTACGATGCCCCATATGGCACCAATAGAGCGGCTTACATTTCGCGAACGTACTGGGGTTCTATAGGTATTTATTCTATCTATCCTCTCTCCATACAGGTGGTTACGCAGTGGTTGGTGCAGCCGCGTTTACGGGAGCAGTAACCCACACCGTCTCTACCATTGTAATCGTCAGCGAAATGACAGGACAGGTATAAATATAGAAATACCATCATCATCATCATTAACAGCCTGAAACGTGCCACTTTGAGCAGCTGCTCGCCTCCTGCATCCGTCCTTGCGGTTTTCATCAGATCATTTGTCCACCTAGTGGGGGCCGGCCTATTAATACCCATATAAAAACCCCCCCTATATTTCTATAGCCCTAGAAATATGAATACACCTAAATCAAGCCGCCTGGCTAAATCAAGGCGGCTTGGTGATCGCAGTAGAAAGAAGACACATTTTATATGTATGTAAACCGCGGGGAGCGATGGATGCAGGATGCAAGCATCCGCTCAAAGTGGTGTTAGCCTATGTTCAGCAATAAAGTGTATTTAGTGTTCTGATATATTTGTAAATGTGCTAAAATTTGCCTCATCATTATCATTAACAGCCTGAAGACGTCCACTGCTGAACATAGGCCTCCCCCATAGAGCGCCACCTTGAGCGGCTTCTCGCCTCCTGCATCCATCGGCTTCCCGCGGCTTTCACCAGATCGTCGGTCCACCTAGTGGGGGGTCTACGATGCGTTAAAATTTGCAATACTTGAATGTAGGTTAAAAAGTTATTATATAAAATGATTTACTTGAATACCTATAAAACTTTATACACAGGATGGCGCAAAATTACCTTTTTCTTATTTAGCAGGTAGAAGGGCAAAAATCCTTTAAAAACATAACGTATTAGTCCAACTGTGACTTTTTTAGTGAATTAATAATGAGCAATTTCGAATAAAAGTGCATTAACAGCTAGTTTTTCTTCTAAATTGCCTAACGTTTTCTTAGAACAAACCTTACTGCTAAGGCAAACTCCCATTATTAAGCCCTCAACCATTATATTGTTAAATACAGACTGATAATTTGTTATCTGTATCCCAGGTGACCCACTTATTGCCGATAATGGCGGCAGTGTTGGCGGCCAACGCTGTAGCTGCACTATTGCAGCCATCCTGCTTCGACAGCATCATACTTATCAAGAAACTGCCTTACTTACCTGACCTACTCTCCTCGGCTAGCCGTAAGTAAACATTTTCCATTGAAATGTAATGAAATGAAATCTTATTTGCTCGAATATAGGTTACATAGACGGTCACAAATTATTCACGTTTCTTTATACTTAACTTTTCAGTTAACGTAATAAACATTTGTATTTTTATTTGCTATGCAAATATTTGGGATTTGGCGACAGAAATACATAATCAGTGAAAATTAACTTTGTAACTATCACGGTTCATGAGATACAGCCTGTGACAGACGGACAGCGGACAGCGGAGCCTTAGTAATAGGGTTCGCTTTACTTTTTATTACTTTTGAGTACGGAACCCAAAAAAAGAAAGAAACGAAATAGGTAGGTACTCGCAGTTTTCAGCAAAATTTAATAATTTATATCGTTCTGCAGCATTAAGCTATTGCTTTTTTATATATGGGCCATGGAGGCGCATTTAAGTTATCCTACCAGAATTTGTTTTGTGTACCTTAGAATCGATAGTCAATTGATTCCTAATGTAACTAGCAAAGTAGCTGACACGCATTTGATAGGTTTATCAACCCAAAAAAACATCCGACGAGGATGGGATTCGAACCCACGCGTGCAGAGCACATTGGATTAGCAGTCCAACGCCTTAACCACTCGGCCACCTCGTCCTGTGCTGTTTGTGATGAATTTATGGATTTGTGCTAAAAGCGTTTTTATTTGTACAGTTGCTTTATTTTACTATTTGGGTTTTACTATTCAATAAATTACTATTTTATGGCTTTATATTAAACATCATAGACCCTATTTTTATATGTAGGCAAATGGTTACTCATAGAACAAAAAGACTATTTTTTTTTCCCATTTATTAAAGTTGTGTTCACATACTTTTGGTGCTATACTTAATTTTGCAAAGGCAAAAAGGTAAGTGTAGGGGTTGGATAATAAAATATTACAGGGGAAAGAATCCCCCTCCTTCCTGGTAAGGATGAGAGAAGGTAGGGAAAGGAAGAGGGAAGGGGAAGACAGGAGGAAAGGATGGAGAAAGACGGAGGAAAGAACGAATTTAGTGCGCCTATAAAAGGGCTTAGAGAGTTAATATGTATAACTAACTAAGCCATGCGAAACCGGGTGGTTCGGCTAGTGTTAAAATAATACTGGAAATAAGAAAAGAATAGAATAAGTATAATTTTTATTGCCAGATAAAAATAATAGTGTTAATCATCATTACAAATAATACAAAATCAGACTCTATTAATTATACTATAGGTAAAAAGTATCCCACGGGCCCCAAACTAGGCAACAGCCTGTATCTTGGGTGTCCTAGATATTATTAGTTAATTATTAGTTGTTCCATAGTTTTAAACTGAAGCTAAATTGTCAGTTAAACTGTTCTCGTTATATTCTTATAGATTCCACGTTACACCCAGGTTAGCTGGAAGATAATGCTCTCTAGCATTAAGTTCGCATTTTATATCTGTCTATCTATCTATAGATAGAGATGGCAATAGTTATGATCCTGTCAAATTAGACCTGGATTTATCCTAACGTAATATCATCGAAGAACCAAAGATTCTGGTGTTAGGCTTCGGCCGTGCTTACCCATTAGACAAAGCCTTGGTGTTTCGGGATGATAGATAGATAGACACATAAAAACTATTTATTGCTTAAAAATTCACAAAGAATACTACTTACCATCAAGTGAGACAGTGGTCAAATGCTATGCCTATAAATTGTAAAAAAAAAACGTGAAGGAAGGAATGATGTCTGGTGTAGACTTTAGCCCTTACGAAGACGGGTCTAGGGTACTTAAAAAATCATTTTAGGTATGTAATTAGTTCAATATTTTCTATGAAAATAATGTGTTTGATATAATATTTTGTCCCAGGTATGTACGACATCTGCGTGGAAGACTTCATGGTGCGAGACGTCAAGTATATCTGGAACAAGATGACCTTCCAGCAGTTAAAGGATCTCTTGAAGGAGAACAAGGTGCGGCATATAAAAGTCTTTATGCCCGTCTGGATAAAAGTCTATACTTTTAAAATAGCACTTAGCTATAAGCTGGTTGTTCCACGAACTGTAGACCTCGTGAGTCCAAACAATTTTGCAACTTTGATGTTGTGCTGAGTACGTCCCGAACTCAGATCTCACGGCCTTATATCTCGACAACCTCTTATATTTGGGATCATGGGATGTTAACCAATTTTGTAACGGTGGTGTTAATAGGGGTTTATCTGAAAGTTGATGAAAAAAAACTACTTCATAAAAATCCGCTAGGTGGCGTGGACAAAATCCGAACTTTTCACAGACCAACCAGACCACATCACTATGTAACGGGAAATGTGTTAGCTCTATTTCCTTATAGTGCTGCCACTTTATAGCGTTCGTTTATATTCATATAAACCCAAATGAAATTAACATTAATGCCTTATTATACAAGTTTTGTTTTTTCATTGACTAAACTACATTTTCAAGACTTTTATTTCGTCTATTTTATTTGACATAATTTGGTATGAATACATACTTTCTTTCCATTACTAGTATTTTTCTATTGCAAATCTGCTACAAATGGTCACACTGCTGAATGAAGTAAACTAAGTGACACTGAGGTGCGCTATGACAGGGGCAAATAAATGCCACAATTAGCCACAAAGGGAAAGAAAACCGGGTCTCTTTTGCGCCATCTATCGTTAGCTGTAGAACTACGCCCCGCCAACTGCGAGAAAATAACCTTTTTTTTTATTGTTGATGGGTTTGTGTTTGGCCACATCTCACCTGATGGTAAGTGTTTTTCACTAGGTGGTAGGACTTTTCTGCAAAGTTCGTCTAGGTAGGTACCACCGCTTTGCCAGTTATTCTGCCGCCAAGCAGTAGTGTGCAAGCACTACTGTGTTCCGGTTTGAAGGGCATTGTAGCTAGTGAAATTACTGGACAAATAAGACTATATGACCTAATTACACAGTGTAGTAATTTGATTACTAGACTGTGTGATGTCTCAGTGACGTGCGCAGTGCAGTGTCACGCGAAACTTTATTATTTTAAAGTTCCGAGTGACACTGCAACTGTTATGGGCGGCCGTATTGCTTAACATCAGGTGAACGACCAGCTTGTCACGTCATTCACACTAATAAAAAAAAAAATGGGACACGCTTACCCAGAAGATACCTATTCACTCTGCTCTTGAATACGCCTTGATTGTATGTGGAAGGAAATACCGTTATGGGAAGCAAGTTCCATACCTTAGACCCTATTACTACTACAGGCACGTTATTCAAAGTCCCCTCTCCACAGACGATAAAGAGTTTCCCCCTAGTGGACAGTCCTTCATCGATGGTGCTGCTAGGATCGATCCACCGCTGGGAGCTGGTGAAGGTGATCGAGCGGCAAGTGGGCCGCGACCGGAGGCTGCAGGTGGCTGCTCTGTGGCTCCGGGAGGCCGAGCGTCGCCGGCTGCAGGGGCGGAGGCCGAGTCGGTTCGAGGTGAGGGGGGTGGCTGAAAGGGGGGGTGGAGGTCGGTAGTTCTTTCTTTTAGAATTAACAACCAATGGGGAAGTTCTCGAGTGGCAACTAAGAACCGGAAGACACAGAGAACCAATGAATTCAAAAGCAGCAGCTCAAAGTGGTGCTCTGTTAGGGAGGACTATGTTCAGCGGTTGACATCTTAAGCTGTTGATGATAATGACAGTGTTTGAATTCGGAGCCTATCAAAAATTCGTCTATTGTAATCAAAACAATCACAGTTCACACTTATATTATAAAGGTGAAAGTTTGTGTATGTTTGTTGTTCCTTCACGCTCCAACGGCTGAACGGATTTGGATGAAATTTGGAATAGAGATAGCTTAAATACCGGATTAACTCATAGGATACTTTTTACTTACGTGTGATACAGCGTGGCGCTGTAAAAAGTAAGCTTATGTCTGACTTGAACCCCTTCGCAGGTGACGCCGGCCCCCGATATGCTGGGCCTGCCTCCGACCGGGATGCTGAGAGGAACCTCACTCACTACCAACGATCGCGGTGGACTCTTGCCTTGTGAGTACATATAGAACTAAACACTTCTTTGTCGTTAAAAATAATTATATTAACCTTTCGTTTTTTCATGTTAGTGAATTTATCCTTACTATTTTAATATTTGTCATTATCAATAAATTCACTAACATGATACCGTCTAGCCAGTTTGCGAATATTACCATCCTATGTCTTTTTATTTTTGTGTACCGTAAAATCCGGCTAGGTACCCAAAGAGTGTGCAGCAGCAAGATATTTGAATCCGCATCCATCCACCATCATGTGCCTAAAGCCGTGAAATCTTTTTCCTCAACATATATGACTGGTTTAGCATTAATCACAGAAACGCTCCAGTTTTCACAAATACGTGTGTTTTATTGTATTATCTGCAGCTCCCGGTGAACTGTTCCGTCCGAAGTCGATCCTGAAGAAGACGAACTCGTTCACTCTCACCCGCGGGCTCGCCTCCCCCGCCCCCGCCCCCGCCCCCTCCGTCTACACCACCGTCACAGGGGCGGAGACTAGGTGAGAACATGTTCATTCATTCATTCATTCATTCATCTACACACCATCACCGTTCGTTCAGACACGCGGGCCCCCATCACATCGTAGAGACTGCAGGGATGGGGAACACAAATGGGTCAAAATATCACCATCAAATACATCTTAAATCGGAGAGTAGATCATGTACATTACATTAGTTTTTATTTCGCTTCAATACATGCTGTATTTAATTCTTATATTTTGGCTCCACACATAGTGTATTTAGCCAGTGTCAAGTATTATATTTTCATCGTGTTATAAAATATTTCACGCAAAGTTATGTCCTAGTCATAGTCATAGTCCAGTCTAAGTAGTCATAGTCCAGTCTAAGTCATGCTCCAGTAAAGTGGTGGCAACTTTACTAGAAGCTTCTATAGAATTTTGGAAGCAACACGAAAACTCACGTTTCACCACATTATATCACTTGCCCACACTCATGCTCGTAATTCAGCACTTAATGCGTAAAACGCCACCAATTTTAAACATTAACACTGGAAAAAGCACAAGATTTGAGAAATAATACAGTGCAACGACCGACGTGAACTTTTCTGCGTTCCCGCCAAAACTCACATGCAGTATTCCCGAAGATATAACGACGAGAAGTTTAAGCCCTTTTTTGAATTTCCGAGATTTGCCGCGCTCATTATGACGTCACGCGCGCGCTCGGGCCGGGCACGCGGCGCGCTGTTTGTGCAAACGGGTGCGCGACTATCGAATGACAACGGGGTGACGTCATCACCTGCCCGCGTTTTTAAAGACCTTCGGCCGGAAATACGCACTTTGATCTTTTATATCGCAACCATTTTTTAAAATATAAAAAAATTAAAAACACTTTTTTTTTCGTTATTTTTTGTAGATGTATCTGGCATGTAAACTAAAAAACGTTTGTCAGGTCCATTGATTTCTTAGATGGAGATTTTGTAAATAAGACAGGAGCATCTTTTAAATTTTTGTTCATTCTTCACTCTTCAATACACCGTAGCTTCTCACTAGCAAACCAAAGCCTAGATATTGACCGTTTTTCCATCGAATTTTTTTACTCAACTGACTGGCGCTTTGTTTCAATCACACCAACCAGTGTTGCCAACGAAAAAAGCAACCAAATTCACCCCACTTAATTTCGAGAAATACTAGGCGATGGACTTGTTGCCATTTAAAGGTTGTTAGCAGTTCAATAATAACAAAATATATTAAACATCCCCCCTATACTGCTTCGTAAATAATATTAAAGTATCATTCCCCTATACCCCATCAAATCAAGCAGTGTTGCCAACCAGAAAAGCACCCAATTTCACCCACCCTTGCCATTTTAAGGTTGCTAGCAGTTCAATAACTATACTATACTGGTTCACATAGAATATTAAAGTATTATTCCTCCCCAACCCTTAGGATCCGCGCGGCATTCGAGGCCATCTTCAAACGGTCCACCCTCCTACAAGACGTAGAAGGAGGGTTGCCCGACCAACTATCACCCGGCGGTGGCATGCCGCGCAGTCCTTCCATCAACAAGAAAGTGCAGCTGGTGAGTTACACACATACACACCCCCTCACCCTCAGAAACACACTTACACACTCTAATTCTCTACATTTAAATCTCTATTTCTCACAGCTGAGAAACGAGTGTTTTCTCACACCGCAGTCTTGTTCAATGTTCAATTTGTATGCTTTATTATCTTACCGTGCCGCAGGGAACCGATGAATGCAGGAGGCGAGCAGCCGCTCATAGTGGCGCTCCATGGGGATGCCTATATTCTGCAGTGGACGTATTCAGACTGATGATGATGATGATGATGATGATGATACCATACCTATGGGGTCTCATCAGGAACAAATGTAGTGATCGAGTCGTGAGAGTTACTAGTTAGTGACCATTGTGTTCATTTAGCCCAATACTTCTCCCACACGCAATAAATGTCGCGTGATAATCTTGCGTTATGCAGGAATAACATAAATTCGTAAAATAGCCCGAGTTATTCCGTTGTATGGGATGAGGTATTACTTACTTAACTTATTATGTAATCTGTGCCATTTGTTATAATTTGTCCGTTTTTTTTATCTACGGGTCAAGAATCGTAACGGTGTTAGTGGGTGGCGTGGGTATCCTTCTTCACATTACAACGGCTGGACGGATTTGGATTAAATTTGGATCCCAGATAGCTTAAATACTGTATTAACACATAGGTTACTGCATATCCACGGGTCATAATTGCATTGATCCAAAATTGTTGACAGCCTCCGTGGTGTGGTGGTTGAGCAGGTCGGCTCATAAAAGGTGGCGAGTTCGATTCCCGCGACAGGATAAGTATTTATGCACAGGAAAAAGAAGTGCAAATACTTCTTCTATCTGGGTGTTGTGGGAGCATGGTCCTCGTAGTTCCCGGATCCCCAGTTACAGGGAAACCTAGTTAGGCTCCAGGATCTATGTATATGATCGTTGTTATCAGTATCTGTAACATATAATTCCTTGGTTCACTAGCCTCGCGAGCGAGTGTGCGACATGTCTCCGGAAGACCAGAAGGCGTGGGAACTGCTCGAAATGGCGAAGGAGATAGACTTCGACAGGATGCTGGTCATCGCCAGGAAACGGGAACTGGTATGTTGATTTGTTAATTTATGGTACCTATCACTTGATTCTTTGCTCAGAACAATATCATAATTTAAGTTTCATTGATTTGTGTGTTTCAATAAAGAGTTTATCTATATATCTTGACTTTAAAAATGCTAATATTAGCCTGTTGTCATAAATACTTAAACTGACTTTTTTTTTACTTTTATGATGGTAAAAGAAAAAATGGTTAACTGATTGTTTGATACATCTTAACCGGCATCCACCTGTTCCTAAATCCATTTGTTTATCATTTTAGAACCCGGAGGAAGGTGATTACGAAGATGACACCCTGTACATCTGTCACATTGACCCAGCGCCCTTCCAACTAGTGGAGAGGACCTCACTACTCAAGGTATGGGACAAACAAGTGGTTATAATGATTGTTTGGTTAATTGATTGTATGATTTATTGATTATTTGGGTCCGTGATTGTTTTGTTAACTGATTGTTTGGTAAATTGATTTATTGGTATATTGATTTTATTTGACTAATTGGTTTTTTCATTGGGTATTTTGTTATTTTGATTGTTTGGATAATCGGTTGTTTAGTTAAATGATTTGCTTAATAGATGGTTTGGTTAACTGATTGTGTGGTTAATTGATAGTGTGGTTTATTGATTGTTTGTGTAATTGATTGTCAAAAACAAATTGAATGTTTTTGCCTTCTGCTTCTTCCGTGTCAATGGTACAACGTTTAAATAAATGTACTGCAGAATTTTGCCACCTTGATGTTTTTGGCAATTTCATTCAATTAACCATACTTAGCTATTAACGGAAAATGCCTTTTTAACGACCTATAATTTTAAAACAATGTTGTTCCAGGTGCACTCATTATTCTCGACGCTGGGCGTGAGTCGAGCGTATGTCACTGCCATCGGCCGGCTTATAGGCGTAGTCTCACTTAAAGAGGTATTTATTTTATTATTTCATTCTGCAATATTATAAGATTAGAATTAGTGTATGGTTTAAAAAATAGGAAATTCAAAATTAAATGATAACATAGATAGGTGCCTAGGTGGGTAGGTGCCTTCATTCGGTCGCAACCACCATCCACACGGTCGGATTTTACACCAACCCGATCAAGGTGAGACAAATGTGACCTTGGTTGGTGGGTGGTCGCGATCGTCTATTTTGCTCATTAGTAGTTATTATAAAATATATCAATGCATGTTAATTGCATTTTTTAATGCATAAATGGGTACAAGTTTGACAACATCTCACCTGATGGAAAGTGATGATGCGGTCTATGTTGGAGCACGTTTGCCCATGAGGTGCCTTTTCACTCTTGGCTTGAAGAGACCCAGATTGTAACTTGTCGGAAACAAGCGGGAATTTCACACCACTCCCAGCTGTTTGCATAATAAAAGATCCGAAGCATTCAAGATATTTCTTTTACTTTAATCTTTTGGCTTTTTCTTGCTCTATCCGATTTTGAAATTGTAACTTGAATTTGTATTTAAATTTTTGCAAAGTATAACTAGAAATTTTTTTCCATTAAGTATGACCATTGTTTTGTTCCCCGTAGCTCCGCAAAGCCATAGAGGACGTAAATAGCGGCGCCCTAACGGTAGCCACTCGGCCTTCGCCCCCCGACACCCCGCTACCTACCCTCATAAAAGTACAAACATCGGAGCCCGCGCCACCGTCCGACAGCGAAACCGCTAAACTTACTACCACAGAGAAAGAAAAATAAACAGTGACTGAAACAGGTTAAAAGTGACCGATGGGAAAAGTGAAGTGAACTATTGGGAATGGGAAACGTAAAGTGAAATATGTGACGTAAGTACGTTTCATTTATTGATTGATGTATTTATTTTAGGTGTCAAGGAAAAAAGTTATCACAAGCGGGAATTGGAACCCTTTTGCTTGTCTTTTTTGTTTTTGCCTTTTGATTGCTGACTTTTGTGTGTCTATTCCGTCAAACAGGAATTTTACGAAACATTGTATACGTTGTTCCCATGTATATGATGGGTATTTTTTCCCGATCGTTAAACATCTTTAGGGAAAATTTCAGTCATTTGTATTAAATACAAAGTGATTATTTTTAGCGGAATAATTAGTATACGATGTAACTTATCCTAAATTGCTTAGTTAATTTTGTAATGTCTATATAATTGTACCTTATCATTTCAACTTTAAATTGATGGAAATAGCTCCGTTGGAATATTATCCAGTTTTAAACATCAATGACTTATGAAATCAACTATAGATTTAATTTAAAATAGTTAAAAAGACTTTGGTTTAAAATGATCCCATGTAGAGCAATAAGCGCGATGTAACGCGCGGTCCTTACTAATATACATTGCATAGCGAAGGAATAGCTCTTGTGTTTGGTTTCTGTCTATCACGTTCAAACAAGGGATGGATAAAACGAGATTGAACATTGAATAGCTATTCCACTGCAGTGTTTAAGGGGGCTAAAGTTCAGTCACAAAATAAACTACAAGGTGACCTTGAATTGATATGGTATCCCGAAATGGGGGGACTGGGACCATGATACCCTACAAGTTGTGAGAGTCTTACTTGAAACTGGTGGTTTCCAAACTTCCATGGTAAAAAATAAATCCACTTGCAAAATTGCACGTGCGATCGCTACGAGAGTTAACAAGATACTATACATTCATTTCTAAACACAGGTTGTTAAACTCATTTATGTGCACTCGGTCAAGGACGAAGTTCAACCACCCAGCTGCGCTAAGGCTATTTTCGAACGTAAACTTTAGATGGCATTTCTTCAATGAAAAACTATTAATTTAGTAAAGTTGTAGAAGAAACATTGTCTACCTTGAGGAGTAGATTTACCCCCTTTCGGGATAACATACCAATTCAAGGTCACCTTGTATACGTAAACGAAAGTTATTCCAAATGAGACTATAAATTATGAAGTATTATTTAGTTATTATTCCTTATTTTTAATGGTCGATTTAAAAAGACATTTTATAGATAAGGTTTTTATGTTCGTTTTGCCTTGTATTTCTAAGCATAATGTCAGAACTTGTCATGTTTAATGTTTAACTTATATTAGAGTATCCAGAGTTTTTTGAAGGGAAACCGTCACAAATCATGTTTATTGTTTTATATAGTGATTATATTGTTGTAGTATATATTTGATAGATATTTTGATTATATATTATACATGGTGCTCCCAAGAATCGAGATTAGTAGTTTTAGACGTTTTAGCGTGTCGTTGTGAATACAAGTTTCATTTTAGGGAAACATGTTTATGTGCACACATAAAAACCCGAATGTGTACTTTTTAGAATATTTACTCTGTACAAGTAGTCTTGCCTTTTAGATAGCAATAGTTTTACAAAAACACTTCGCTAACCGATCACTATGACAGGTCATGTACTTTTTGTCACAAACTTGACTTTGTGACAAACACGAAATGGGCTAAGAGAGGCAAGATCAATATGCTCTGTCCCGTTCTATCGCATCTTAAGTTGTATATCGCCGGTTCTTCCTTTTTGTAGTGACGTCATCGACGCTCCTTTAATATTTTAAGGTGTACATAATCCCCGGCTGCACTAATGTTTGAGAGCTCCTAAGTTCGAACTTATTTCTCTATTCCACAGAACTTGACTGTTCTATGAAGTACCTACAGCACCGCATATATAGGTACGTCCTAAAAAGTTAAGTTCAAACCTAAGACCTATCAAGCGTAAGTGCAGACGGGCATAAGTGTATCACTTGTAAAGTTATAGTGCCTTATATTTCGAGTCGTTTTCTCGAAGGCTGTTACTCATTTTCTATTTATTTAGTCATTAAAATTGTGAGATTTAAAAGATTTTTTTTAACACAGTATTTGCAATATGTATAATATTCAGTTATTTATCCAAATTAACGTTTCATAAAGGCTTGTGATCGTCCAAATCATTCCAGAAGTTGTCTTTTAGAAAATAAGTTTAGTTGTAGGCTTAATGTTAGAAAATGGAAAATATATATAAAAGTGCCATCAAATTCGGCATTTATAGTGAAGTACTATCATTATACAAATATATATATATATTATATACTATTCGTCTTATAAATCTTGTGAGAATCATACCAAAAATAATCTAAATTAAGTTAAATGATTTTCTACTGTTTTGGTAATTTTTCTATAACGCAACTAATGATTATTTTCTACTAACGCAGTTATTATTTAGAAATAGTAATTAGGACCACATTGAGCCAAATAGATTCTATATATTGAATTATAGACTATTCTAGATTATTTCGAAAAAATAGTAACTTTCTTTTAATTATTTTGCTAAACATCCGTCCTGTAGTTGCGTTTGTCAAATTTTATTAGTGTTCATAATTTTTTTGGCAGCTAAAATAGTAATTAAGCCATTACAAAACAAAATATAATAATAAAGTTACCTTTTTTATTTTCAATTTTAAAATTATGAATTGTTTCAAAATTTTCAACAATTTCACAAACGTCGGATATTCATGTATCCTCAAATTCTGTGATTTATTATTAAATTTAACATTTTGACGGAGTGTTATCTGGTCACACCACACCCTCGATCTAATGTAATACCTAAATGTAGACAGATGGCGTTTTAAATGAACTTTATAAAAAATCTGTATAATTTTGTCATAGAATCAATTAAGTAACACTTTCCCAATAACTTAGATATATTTCGGTTTGATTTTTGGACTTTTTTCAGAAAATAATATGGCAGCATCGCATTTTATCGGTTTTCCCTCGCTAGATGGCATTAGTGACAGTTTTAGAAACAGTAGTGTGGTATGGTAGGTTGTGGTATATTGCGTGTTTTTTTTTAACTGTTTACCTACGTTGGCTGAACGGAGTTCTCCACGCCATGGTAATGATTAATAACCGGCCAAGTGCGAGACGGACTCGCGCTTGGAAGGTTCCATCCCATTATCTATAAAAAAAAGCATGGTAGTTGTATGGAACTAAACCATGCCTAAAATAGTCCAATGTACTTTTTTTGTTTTACAAACATTATAAATTTCATTTAATACGCCAATAATTAACGAAAAGTATTTATTATAATTTAAGTAAACCTTGTGTATGTCGAGGAATAGTTTGTAAGTAATAATAATTATTTACATTGACCGCCCCGCGCGGGCTGTAGTTAGAAAATGACGGTAGTTGCATTTTATATTGTGATCTGTTGCTTTTGGTTAGTAAACATTGTGTTGTGTCGTTAATATTGTGTATTTGTTTCATTTCGACCCTGTTTTAGTTATTTATTACACTTTTTTATTCTTTTTAGCGCACTAGTTCATTGTGAACAACAACTAGTTGTACAAAAGGTAGGCAGGTACTTATTTTCAAAAATGATCTGCCCCGCCCTGTACGCCCTTTCACACGTAACTCAGTTTTTAATTTTAAAGGGATAAAATTTTCAAACAATGTTTTTTTAATATAGGGGCAATAAAAGAAAATGTATTTCATCATATTATACTTTTATTTTCGGTATTATTCTTTAAACTTCGTCTAATCTTACTTTCTATAATACTCAGACACCGTAATCAAATGAATCCGTTGGTTATAAGAGCTATAACCATGGCATACAAATATTAAGTACATTGATTTTGATATAATCATTATTTATACATCATTTTACGACAGCGCCTTTTTCTAAAACTGTCTACTTGTCAAAATTGTTCTCTTGATTTTTTTTATTTTTCGTGGACCGTATCATAATTAAGCTATCGAATGAAACCTATCCGAACACCCGGTACAAACCAAACAATCTTGTTAACATAACATATCAAATAGTACCTATTTGGTATGTTATGTTAACAAGTTTGTCATGTACAGTAGTCGGCAAATACTGCACGTCTATTGGTTGGCGACAGCCGATGATTAACAGGCAACCTATGAGCGTTCAGTATTTTTAAATTGACATGAGTTTTACTTTAAAACGAACTAAAAACCTGGGGTAAGTATCTCTAAATAGACTTAAGAATATAAAATCTAAATAAATATAACTATTTACAGTAATAATATCACAACTTATCTAAATTGTTGATAATTTATCATACTAAGATTTACATTACATTAACGCAAACGTGTTAAACATTTCAACTCAAGTGAAATGAAGGTTGTAATTATAAAATAAGTAATTATATTTATTGTAACATAAGTAATACGAATCAAACACACACTTCTAAAGTATATAACAATTATAACACAGACACATCATCAGCCGGAAGACTGGTGAACACAGGCCTCCCCACACAAGACGCCACTTTGGGCGCTTATTATAGGGGGATTGCCGTAATCACCAACGCTTAGCAGTCGGCTAGGTGATGAAAATGAAAATGCTGCTGCATATTCCCTGGCTATTCCCTTATCCTGGTCTTACGGCACCCGCGGGAATTGATTGGGTGTTCCTATTCTATTCTCCACACGGCATCCGCACGTAAAGTTATAAGTAGGTTCTTTATTAAGACAAAATCATAAATTGTCTTACACAATAATTGTCTCATTTTTACACTAAATAAATGCACTGGTAAGTTACAACTGCCTATATCACAACTTGACGTCAAAGCCAACTTTATACTTAGCTTAACAAATTTTTACAAATGAAACATTGTAATTGTAAAAACTTGTTAAGGAACCAAACTCTTGTTAATTTTTCACAAGTATTCAATTTATTCAAACAACATTCAAAGTAGTTTGTAAAAATTGAATGTGTCTAAAATTTCAATAAATAAGCTTGAAAATAGGTCGCGGTCATCACATTCTAGCAAGATCTAGCTCAACTTTGCAGTCCATATTTAATTAGGGTGGGGTTTTTGATTCATAGTTAAGGTAACCCAATGCACAAAATTTGTTAGAATTTTAGACCATTGCTTATCTTAACTACGAATAAAACCCCACCCTTTTAAAGCTAGGTACACAAGGATTGTAATGCTAAGATGTAGAAAACATAAAACACGAAGTAACCACTCCAATTGTAATCACTGTCAAAGTTCTTCAAACCAAGTTCGAATTGTCACCTAAAACTTCACTGTATCACATACACCCACAGGACTCCACCACCATGTTTGGGAGAGTCTTCTGCGTGACAGTATTTGTTGAGTCCAAGTAAAGCAGTTGTAGCGAGCTAAACGTGGTCGGCGCACAGCAGGGCTTGAACTCTGCCTTTCGATCCGTCACTGTGTAGAAATATTTCTGCGGACAATACAGAAATAGAATAAGCTCCAGAGGACCAAAATATTTTAGGAAATTTCGTGATTCAAAGTTGTTGCGATGCTAAAAGCTCTTTTTAAGTTCAACTGTTTATCATTCAACACGTAAATTCCTCAGTAGTTCAATCGACTGAACTACGAGACTTTTTAGTCTGACTATCACTACCTAGTTCCATGGAATAATTTGATTGAACTACCTACTGATAATCTGATACTCAAAACTCTCAATAACAATATAAATAAATACCAGCATGAGCCAATTCGACCGATGCCTGAATTTGTGGTTGTCATGTCCAAAAGCATTCTGAATTTAAACGAAATCCTTACAAATTAAACGATTTTTTGCTTACAAATCTTGCTAAAGGATACTTACTCTTATAATATTATGATGATAACTATTAGCTAACGTAACAGCACTGATGGGCGCGCAGCTTCCCTTGCAGAAGTACGCGTGGTACCCCTCAGGTTTGATGATCCAATCATCCCACCCGAGTTCTTTGAAGCTGACATAGAGGGGCTCCCTGCAGCATTCCGTGGTGGTGGCGCTGCACTCCAGCGACCGACTCCGGCGCCGCTTGCCCGCGTACTTCGTGTATAACACTAGGAATGGACGGTGCT
This sequence comes from Ennomos erosarius, assembly GCA_963580505.1. Taxonomy (NCBI): domain Eukaryota; kingdom Metazoa; phylum Arthropoda; class Insecta; order Lepidoptera; family Geometridae; genus Ennomos; species Ennomos erosarius. The sequence goes on along the minus strand of OY757002.1, from coordinate 8,974,644 downwards.
TCTCGTGGAACGAAAGAGGTGATTTTCGTAGCTGAAACAAATTTTTTTGGTAAGTTAACGATAGGATGACAAGTCCAAAAAAAAATAGAAATTTTGAAAACTACGAGATTGGTCATGGTGGAGTGTGTGTAGGTAAGCCTAGGTATTATATTTGAATTAAGTGCAGTTTTCTAATAAAGGTACGTACTATTTTAATTAGTTTATTTTCGTCTACTATTTATTTTCGTTACTCAGACCACATATACCATTTATTTACACTAAAAGCCCACTAAAAGTAAAGACGAGTGACGAGAATGTATTTATAGATTAGACTACCACTTTGTTATTTATTAACAAGATTTGTTTGTTTGTATTTTAATCATAATATTTACCTGATATTATTCTAGATGTTGTAACTCTATTTTACTGGCATTGTAAGTACTTAGTTATTTTTAAACAAGTTTTTTTTTCTATGTTAGTCCAAATTACCTGGCAAGTCCTGCAAGCGACGTGCAGCGTATGCAGCCTCTCCCGTCCCTCCAGCCAGACCCGCACAGCCCAGGCCAGCTCCACCCTCACCCAACCTTCGCCGATGTCCGTCTCCTTGATGGCGATGGGCTTCGTCTTCTTGAACTTCTGCTGGCTGTCCCAGTGAGCTGCCTCGGAGATCACAAACGTCTGGTTGTATTCGTCCATTGGATCTCGCTCCTGGGAAAGGTAAGATTGGCGTTTAATCCATAGTTTCTTAATGTATATTGCCATTTTATCAATTTAAAAAATGAAAGCATTGGGACAAAGAGTAAAGTTATATGAAAACACATTATTAGTGGATTACAAATAGTCGTAGTCCTATAATATTATATTTGCTAAATGTGTTTTTCTAAGGCTCAGGCGGCACGGGTAGCACGATATGAGCTGTACAAATCAACATAATATAATATTTCTTCTCTCGAGAAACCGTTTGACCAATCAAAACGCAAGGAAAGTTTATGACGTGATCCGCGTGATCGTTCATTGGTCCAACTGTTTCCCGAAAGAAGAGATATGTCAATATTTACGATTTTTATAGCAGTAACTAAATTTAAAAGGGGTCAAAGCAAATTACTCTATGATGCAGTTCAAACCAACGAAAACAAAAGATTAATTTTATGTAAAACAAAATAGAAGTTACCGATGAACCTCACAAAAAGAGACAAGTATAAAGTGTTTGCCTAGATATACAAGAAGTGTTTACCTTATAGAACCATAGCTCCACCACGTTGACCTCTTCCGGCTCCACATCCGGTGGCAACTCGAACTGTAGGCATTTGAACGGATATCGGCCCGAAGTCAGACATTCACCTGGAACAAGAGAGAAAAATAGATATAAAAAAACTGGAAAAACAACCTTTACAAAATGGAGCAAGCTTGCTGATTTTCTATTTTTAACCCAATAATGTATATTTTAGTAAAACAAAAATGGCGTCACACATGCCACACAACCTTTCGAAAACTAAAAATTACCTGACGTCTGACCTAATGCTAACCCACAGATTAGAGAAAAAATATCTACTTGCTGACCATAAAACGATCACCACAAAATATAACCCATTTTTCAAAACTGTCATCTGATCCCAAAAATAAATTAATCACAGTCCCATCTGATCCTACATCGAGTTTATCAATTATACAATCATCTAAATACGTGAGTGCTGACTGAACTAGACTTTGAGTTTCCATCACCAATAAAGCGTTAAGTTCAAGGATCTGAGCGACAATAATTGTAAGTACGCCGCTATGCTGACCCCTGCTAATTGGTCCAAGGAATGACCCGAGGGTGAAGTGAAGAGATAACCGCGGACATGTGTGTACCTTGCCGTTTGAGACTTATCATTTACTCACGCTACGACTGACATGAAGTTGTGTTTTTTATGGTTGATCGGTTCACTTCGTCATCACATTTTCAATCTTTGAGTGGGTTTTTGACCCGTTTGAGTGGTTAAAAACTCTTACAAAATCTAACAAAGGGTTAAAATTTTATAGTTTTTGATTTTTCTTAAATAGGTAAGAGTCCCCTTCCCCCTATGATAAAAGCGTCTGAACGACTTTCCGGCTGGTGTGATCATAATTACAAAAATAATTAGTAGAGGTTTGTTGTAATTATAAGTAGGCATTTATAATTTGGATTTTGAACCCCTATTGGTTAACCGCGATTTCCTTGTTTACAAAACATATCGTTTTATCACAAACCTGCTCGTAAATATTTTTCTGCTTAATCTGTAATTGGGAACAATTATGATATTATATTAGGTAGAGTAGAGTGAACATGCAATAATATACTGTTACATTCAAACTGCGCATAAAAGATCAGGGTGGAGTTAATTGAAAAATGTAGTATCAATATTTGATAAGGTTTGCACAAACAAAATACGCATGTATCGATTATATATATATTTATAGTGTGGAATCCCTGTTGTTTATTAACGTATTAATCAGAAGGCATTGACCCATATCAATAACATCAACTCCCCATGTTGCGAATGGTAAACGACCACTATTTGCCAATTTATCTCATTGCCTATCCTCACAATACGGTACCCACCGTCTTCTAAAAACATGCTAAAGTAAAATTTACATCCTCTAATCTTCTTTTCTAAGTTTTTTTAATTGCATCTGTTGATGCAATTAAAAAAACTGATCCGGAACTTGATAACTCCCCAGTGGTCTTATCCCCCAAAACTGAAACCGACGGTAATTTCCATTTTTTTCGTTCCAACTTCAGCGAATCCGTGACAACTGACAAAATTCTCATTCCGTACCGATAACACTTTAAAAATTAACCGACAATTAGACGTGAGAGGTCATCCGTTATCGCACTGTAGTAACATCTCCATTGACCCGAATCTAAACAAAGTTGATGCTGTGCCTGCTGTTACTCATTCGGTGTACGCGTGATTCCGACATCTTTACCCCGTGTGAGGATTTCGGCGCCAGAAATACTCAAATGATAATAAACGGTGACCTGTGTAAATAATCATGAACACATAAAATTAAACAAGATTTTTTCCTATTGTTTTTAGGTCACATGCTGAGAGATAGAATATATTTATTTTTCTATCTCTCTCACACCCATGCGGACCTATAGTCATATGAATAAATTGAGTTTATATAGCATCCAGTTATAAAGACTATATAGTTAAAGTAATTTACAATTTTTTTCCCTATTTTTACGAGGGTTCTCTGTTTTCTTATATCCGGAATTTCCCTGTTTTTTAATTATTTACTTTATGTAGGGATTTTGTTTAAACCAAACAAGTTTGTTTTGGGCAAACGTGCTCCACCTTGACCAACTTCATCATTTACCAGGTCTTTTAGTATCAAAAAAGCTACAAAATACATATATCTAATACCTGAAGAATACCTACCTACCTAATATGAAAAATACCTACTAGAAGTGAGATTGAGTATTATACCTATCTACGAAGGTTCCTATTTATCTCAATTTTTTCACAAACCTCGCAAGATAACGCAAACTAGTTTGGGGTCGAGAGGGTGCCACCGCCACGCTCTGAGCAAATTGACTACACATCTGTGCCTATCATGCCCCAGTTAGATAAATTAATTAGAAATAAGTTCCGCGTGTATAACGACCCCATTGACAAATCATTTAATTTTTTTTAATTAAGTATATAGGTAGAACTCGTCATCATCATCATCATCATCAACATCATCTCATCATCATCATCATCATCATCATCATCATGATAAACAGCCCGAAGACGTCCACTGCTGAACATAAGCCATAGAGCGCCACCATGAGCGGCTGCTTGCCTCCTGCATCCATCGGCTACCTCGCGGTTTTCACCAGATCTTCGGTCCACCTAAGTAGTGGGGGGTCTGCCTACGCTGCGGCTATCGGTTCGTGGTCGGCCACTCGAGAACGTTTCTTCCCCATCGGTTGTCTACGAGCGATGTGGCCTGAGCATTGCCATTTCAACTTTTATTTATAGAAGCACATAATGAAAATGAGTGACGCTGGCAGAACTTGAAATAGATACTTAGTTAATTTTATGTACCTAGCTGAATTAAGGCTAACGTATCGTTGATTGCACGCCACTTGTGGCCATGGGTATCATAATTGTATGCGAACTGAAACCGGTTGAAGACACCCAGCCCCACCCTATGTTGTGGAGGGCGTGTAATGACAATGGCGCGGAATATAAGCATGATGTAGGTCAGTAACGGAAGCGATTAAATTCAGCTATTTCCTACGTCCCCACTCGGCATGGAAATGTATCCGAAAATGACATTCGTAGAAAGTGGGGAAAGTACTTTTATTCTAAATTATTTTTACTTATTTTTGATTTATATTTATTAGTATTATTTGACTTATGATTGATTTATGTGTATTAAGGAACCCAATGTCTGAAATAAATGAATATTTGTGGCAGCGTGTGTTGCCGGTCTTGATTACTCATGGCTATGGTGCGGTGGACTCCAAGGAAACAACGATTTTCGGGTACAAATAAATATATATTTAATTTAATTTATTCTCTACAGTAATGTAAAACTGTATACCTACTTGTAAAATGTTTTTGCACAACAGTGTTGGATGTCAGATTAATAGGTACGTGATGCGAATAGATTAAGATTGATCTTAAATATTTATAAATTAAAATACCATTCAAATCCAAGCCGTAGGTACATAAATCATTAAAAAAAATTTGGGTTGTGATAATGGCAAATCACCGTAAGTATCAGTGAAACAATGTTTTATTGTTGTATTGTTAATAAATGGGCCACGCGGTTATATAACTTAAAACATTGTTTATAAACTTAGATAAATGAAAAGTTGTATCTTTAACTTCCGTCTTGACAAACGTGCTGATGGTAGGTAGGTATGAATAGGTCAAACGTGAATCGTGAACCGCTTTGAATTTTATCTTTTTAAATAAACCCATCGATAATATAAATAGTAGTAGGTATAAGAAAAAAAAATGCTTTATACGTTTCTGCTTTCCCGCGGGAACTCATTCGTGGTAGGGATTTATGTGCAATATTTCATCCAAATTTTACCTATTCAACGTTTACCTTACACACTATGATTAGCTGACACATTTGAAAATGCTATATTTTGTTTCAGCTTTGACATTTTATGATTTTACTTCAATTGACTGGATTTTATTATTAAGCATGCCCTATTGTAGTTATTAGGTAAATAACATCAGGCGGTCAAAGGCCATGCCTAAAACATAACCAATAAAAAATATTTTAAGTATTGCTTAGATTTAACTAACGTCTTTAGTACCTATTAAACCTAAACGTGAATAATCTTGGCAGAACAAACAACTGAAGAAGTTAAGCGCTTAAATAGCGGTACCTAAGTGTCGATGAGGAATCATTGACATAAATATTGGTCTATATGTATAATAATGATAAACCATCTATAGGAAACCTGAATACTGCCATCTGTCCGACCTCTTATCTATGGATTAACCTTCTAATCATCAATAAAAATGATAATCATTACGTGATATTAACAACGGCGCGTGCGCAGTGAGTAGTAAGTGTACAATGATAAGAAGGCCGTCTGGTCAGGTTCTGTGAATTACTCACAGAAATTGTTCGAGTTATTTACATGGATATCTTAATACTATAGACATAGTCATGTCAATGAAACTTTGAGGTTTACCGTTCCGATAAGCTGCGTTTGAAAAAACCATCCTCATGAGCCCGCGATTTCAACTCTAATCCATCCGTTTTTTTTTTGAGAACCTCAAAATTTCCGGGATAAAAAGTATCCTATATTGTTCTCGGTGGTATTAGCAACATGTGTGCAAAATTTCATCGAAATCGGTTCATCCATTGTGGATTGTAAGGAACGCAAACAAACAAACAAGGTTGGACACTCTGGGATACAGTGAGCTGTAGAAATTAGAGATGTAATTTCTACGTTATCTAAAACAAAATATTATTGCAGCATCACCGTGAACGAAGCCTTAGGTCTACATTGTACATTTTGCGTGTCGTGTTCATTTTGCGTGTTATATATACATTTTGCTTCGAAGCGGAAATCGACATTAAATATATTTTCTCTCGATGAACCGTTCGGCCAGTAAACACGCAACATAAAGCTTAGGACGAGATCCGGGAAATCGTTCAGTGGCCAACGCTTTCTCGACAGAAGAGATAAGTAGTATGTATGTCAATATTTATGTTTTATAGCAGTATCGCCTGCTTAGTGTAGTGTAATCTACAAATTATCCCGTTCGTGATTCAAATTTTTCCATTACAAGTGAATCTGTAGAGATATATCAATTTCTACAGCTCATCGGTATCGTACCTGTATTTACGTAGTATGATGATGATGATGATGATGATGATGATGAGGTAATCTATAGGGAGGTACGTCGACCTCGCCATGACCTAACCGGGTCGATCGAAGTGACGAGGTCATAGTGCGATTGGTTATTGACCCCATAGTGTAAGGTTGAACTCTGACGTGACAATGGACGATTTAGTTATTCCATAATTATTCTAAGGGCAAAGATTATTTTATCATCTAATTCAATAGGCCAACATTTGCCAGCTTGATGAAATTCATCACAAACGAACAATTATAAAAATATAACATTATTAAACAGGTACCTCACGAGTAGGTATGCAATATAGTTTATGTGCACCCCGTCCATTACGACTTTGATGAATCCTCTCCATCCAAAGGTTGCCTGGAAGAGATCGCTCTTAGCGATAAGGTCGCCCGTTGTTCCACACTTCTTGTAAATCAATGTATTCTTTGTAACTTGTTATTTAATATTTGGTGTGTACAATAAAGAGTTTATCTATCTATCTATCTATCTAACATTTTAAGTGACTTACAAAATGTACAAATGGATAAGTACTTACAAAATAGGTTTTTTGATATATTTCTACATTATTTTATAATTAAATAAATAAATAACACTTATTCAAAAAACTACAGTAGGTCAGTGTGTAGGTGTGTCCTGGGAGTCGCCCACAATCTTCGGAGTCGCCCTATCTAGACCTTGTACCAAAACATACTTATTCAGTAATCTCTGCCTATATGACGAGTAAGCTAGTAGACCAGCGTACAAGGAGTTTCCATATCATCATCGCCATCCTAGAGTACCTACACCTATAGCTGCGCAAACCAAGACGGAAAGTAAAAGTCATATATTTGTATTATTTTATGAGTCCATAAGTCTACTTTACTTCGAACTCTTATCCTGCCGGGAGGTCGAGAATGCGGGCAATTCAGGGGTTATCGTTTATGGATTTATTTACGCTTTCTTATTTTTACGCGATTGACTAAGTACTTATCTAATTAGTGCAAAGTACGGGTTAATAATTATACTTAGCAGTTAGTTAACTACTGATTAGTTCAGAACTGAAATGAGAACTCGCGATTTCAAGAGATTCTTTACTTTTTGGTTTATAGTAAGAAACCATTTTAGAACGTACAAATAACGCCTACCGACCTACGTATTCGTTTGATTATCATGTGACTGAGTTTTCTCACTTTGAGTGTAACCCCCGTTTCGGTGTATTATTAGTATGCCTAGTTAATCTCTATATGCACCAATTTCACTATACAGGTATACAAATAAATTCGTGGATTCATGCAGTTTCCGGGATCAAAGAGAAAACCGTATTTTCATAAAAAAGAGAAAATATGTCTACCCTCTTATATGTTTTATGAGACCTCGTTTTAATGGTCAAATATTTTACAAAATATGTTTTAATAGATTCATTATTAGTAAAGAACTAAGTCTTTAAAATAATTGTGAGCAACAATTCGTTCAAAATTTGGAAATTACATTAAATATTTCACAAGTTCTGGCAAAGACCACTGTTACCTAGTTGTACCATTAATGTTAAATCCACAATTTCTTTGTTTCCCTTTTTACGTCCATTATCTAAAAGACAGCGCTTACCTTCAACAGGAAAGATGATCTTCTGTTCCGTCCGTCCGTAGTAGTCGTCGAACTCGGGCGTCTTCTCGGTCCCCTCGCTAAGCGTCTGCCCCTGCGCCACCGGCATCGGCAGGCTATTCACGGGCAGCGCCACCGCCGGCTTCTTGCTCATGCGCAGCTTCTTCAAGATCTGCTGCTTCACAAATTCTATCCGCACTTCCGTCAGCTCCGTCACAGTCAGGTCCCCGTTCGCGCAATTCCCGCAACTACCCAACATCTCCCCCTCTAAACTTAAACAGCTAATGACTAGAAGGTACACAACCACACGCGACATCTTCATCATGGTAGATTCCTTCGCCGCAAACAGTTAAAATATGCGAGTAAATCTAGCCGCATGCGTGCGTTTCACACAACTGCTTGGGAGCAACTGAGTTGTGTTTTAACGCTTAGCTTATATTAAAAGGGGTGTTCCTATAGTCGGAGATTGCTTCCGTTATCAGTGGCTGGTGGACAGTGGACCCGTGTTCAGGCACCGACGGTCTGACATCTTTACGAGATATTTACAACGGTGCAGTCCTGCGCTGTAAATGTGTCAAGTTCCTCCTATCTTGTTTACTGAGGTGGAAGCCTTTTTGCTCTTTGACTGCCCTTAGCTTTCGTTTTCAACAAGCTTAGTTACTGGCTTAGAACTAGGGCAGTGCACCTTGTAATGTATGGACTTATGGAGTTACGTCAGTTCATGTCGTAATCTTTGATCGGATATTATTAAATCCACGCATTTACTTCATTAAAAACTTAAATTAGGCGATTTCCGTTGGCAATTGTACCGTATGTTGCATCATTCGGAAAAAAGCTCGTCTTTGAACTAAATAATGTGTACCGTGTGTACCTGCATTTTTCGTTATCATTTCTTAGATAATTTGTTTTAATTATCTTGGGCTGCGTGGTCTTTGTAAGCTAAAATAGTTTATGGATTTATGTTTTGCGGGTGGACCAGTAGCGGACTATAGCAGAATTATATGAAAAGTCAAGCGAGCGAAACGTTTTGTCCGTCGTCCCCTTTTCAGCTTGGGCAACAATGATTTCGTATATATTGTCCGGCAGATGTCCGGCTGTTCTCCTCTACAGGGCGTATCGCATTTTGCAACTGATTCTCGTGAAATTTTGTGTGCAGATTTGGTAATTGTATGTAGTTTTGAAAATGTTTTTAATGGCGGAACCATGGCGGCATTAACCCCCTGGCGCTTTTTGCACTTAGGTGCGCTGCGTGCGGTTTCTATAATCTACTATTACGTGTTCTATGTCATAGCAATTAGCAAGTATTACTTAATGTAAACCAAGGTGATTTCATATTATAATGATGGTTGCTTGTTAAATTATTCAGTTAGTAATGGAGTCTTGCCCTGCCATGGCTGGCATGCTCTCGCTGCGTGATTTTCATGAGCTGCCCGCCCCCATTCGATGGTGTAGTAGTGCGGGGGAGGTTGGATACTAAGGCATCATCATTCTTTTTTTGTGTGCAGCATTTTGGTTTTTTTTTTCACATGCAAATTGTCTTATGTTTCTCCATCCATCAAAATCGCGGGCATTCGCCGCGTCTTGCGGGCCGAACACCCTATTATTATAGACTACACATAGAATTACTACCTTCTTATTCTAAGAGACTACAATTACTTTTTGGACGAACTGATTTTTATAATAAAATGACTAGATTATAGACTCAACATTCATTCTGTAGGTATAGTGTATGCGTTGCAAACAAACAGAAAATAATATATAAATGCTACCATTTTAGATATTATAACTGTTTACATCATGGAGCTAATAAAGAAGAAGGAGGGAATCCCGTCTGATCCGAAACTGAAGCACCCTTAGGAAGCCAGAACGCTTCGTACGTACGAGCGGGGCACGCACACACTCACAACATAGGCAGCCGGTCGCCATACTTTCATCTGGCACACATATGTAATATGTCCACCATTTTGGGCTTCAGTTCCATGTCAATCAAAACTCAATCCTTCTTTTTTTTATTTCATCCATGGTTTACATTAAATTTATACTTATACAGCGTGCAACTTACAGTGCGATGCGACGGGCCAGTCCCATATCTCATCAGTTGGCTTGGCTTTGACATGCGCTCTGATTACTCCGAAGTCTCACAACCTTATTAGTGAACTGGGCGATTTACGATGCAATGAGTTCTGAAAAAAACTATTTCTCTTCAACTCACGCTATCTACCTACCTCATTATAGTAAATTCCGCATCAAATTTTTAAAGTTCAAAGTGTATCAATTTCACGTAACAATGTTCGCCCGCAGCCCCCGGCCCACGTGCGCTGGACTTCGCTCCGGATCCAGCACAATGCGCATTGTTCCATGCGCGCGTGTCAGATAACACACGCATTGATCTTAATCTTTATTATGATAATATTGCAATTCGTTTTGCAAACTGACCATGGTGCGTTTACTGGTTTAATTATAGACTTGTATGTAATGTAATTATAGTACCGTAATCTTTATTAAGATACTAAAATTTAGAAAAAGCAATATAGGTACCGACGTGTGGTGGAGTTTTATTTAGGAGGTGTAGGGTTGTGGAGGTCCGAAATGCTATTTTATACTTTTTTCCCCCACCCATGGAAGGTGGATGTGAGTGAAGGGAAGGGAAGGTGGAAACGAAGGGAAAGGGAGGGGATAGGCTATTAAAATTCGATAGAAGAAACAATCTAATAAAAGAATGTTAATCTGGCACTGTTTTTTAGAATACGGTGGCTAGACGTGTGGTGGATTGGGTATTGGGTACTACTATAATACCTACTACTTAAGAACTGTATAGCACATAATTTCCTTCGATTATATAATTTTGGGCAGTATTTAATCCTGGGGCGGCTCCTCAAAAATACGATAATAATGAAACTAATGAACTATCTTACCGACTTACTGGGCAATGAGTTAGCAGGAACTATAGTGGGTACCGTTCAGTCACAGGCCCGTTCGGTTATACATAAAATACTAGACCCTTGGGCACACATTCCAAAAAATGAATCACACTTTTCCACAAGTTGCACCGTATTTCCTGTCAAGTAATTAATGAAGACAAAATAAAAATTAAGTTTTTGCTGACGGATTAGGAATTAGCAGCTTACAGTTGATACTAGTTTGCATTTATATAGATAAGTAGGTAGGCTCAAAAACACCGATTTCATTTTCATTTTCAAAAATATCATATCCTAACAACATCATATCGTAGGTGGTAACTGCCACGTTCAAAATGTGGCACTAGTGCGAGTTTACTCCATTTTGAAATAGGTAGTGGGTTACTCGCACTAAAGCATTCCATAATACAGTGCGACTTTACACTGGAAAAACGAGTACTTAGTGGGAAACTGGCACGACGCACTTAGGTGCTTATTAATGGCTTATTAGCTTTAGTTAATTTTCGGACTTAACTATGATGACGAGAATATTAAAACCCAAAAAGCTCAATTTTTATTAGATTAAAAGTAAAATTAATAAAAAACCTAAGTTAATCTTTTTAAACAATTTCATTAATATTTTATCGAACAAAATAAAGCAATATTAAGAAAAATTTGTTACCAACGGTTAGTCCCTGAAATCGCCCCGAATGCTGGTTATTGACATGAATGTGCAAAGTTCATTCAACCTGAGATAGGTAGGTATAACTTGGCATTGCTGTGTTAGGATTCCTCCAAAATGCTAGACATTTAAAGGAATAATGTGCGGCTATGTTACCTAAGTAACTTTTTACTTAACCCTTACCTAATGCTTACGAAGTAACCAACTCAAAAGGAGAGGTTTATAAGTGGGCGTTAAATATAATCAAAATGATAATAGTGGCATAAGATACAGGGTTACACATAAAGTTAATCCGTAATAATTTTGGATTTTTCAAAACCTCCGATTTTGTTTTATAATAGTATGACACGAAATGATAAACTCGATTTTTTGGCTAATCACTGGATAAAACCCATAGGTTACAGAAAAAGTAATTGGTACTTTGTTATAAAACCACAAGGAAACTGTTGGTACAGATAATATAAAACACTCAGTTTGTTAGCTCCAGTATTGCAAGCAATAAATATTATAAGTAGTTTAAAGCCAAATATAAAAATATCGGAGGAGTGAATAATTTTTTTTATAAGAATATTATTAATCCTGCATAATTAATCTTTCATTTGACATTAATTGTATACTGATTAGAATAAACACCCAAGTTCCATAAAAAAAAGTCCTGTCCTTTTAAAATGTTCTATTGATTATCTACGCATGGGAAATTAGCCCAATCTGATCTTCGGTGGACTTCATAGATGTCGAATTCACGCCATTTAGAAAGAAATAAATATTCACATAAGTAGGAAGGTACATGCCATACATAGCTCGGTCCTACCGTAGGTCCGTATGTACGTTGACGTAGTCACCTACGTCATCCCCGCTTACTTTCTTTACAGAAGAGATAATAAACAGGTAGGAACTTAATACTAATTTAACTAACTACCTACTAGCTTTAATTAAACAGTGGTCCAGTGTCATGCTCTATAATTAGACTTATCGTCCTCTTTTATGTTATTACATCATCTATATTAGATCTAGGTATAATATCAACCAGTAATAGTAACAACCTAGCATTATATTTTATCAAGTTGTATGGCAATGGGCATGGGCAGGCCACATCGTTTGTAAAACTGACAACGGATGAGGAAGAAAGGTTCTCGACTGGCGACCATGAACCGGACGACGCAGCGTACCGACTGTAGGCCTAGCACGAATATTTACGCGCGCGTAAGTGTAACGTTAACGTAAAATCCCCTATTACGATTGTGTCTGCCGCTCAACTGCTGTCAAAGTTCATACAATTTTGACAACAGTTGAGCGGCAGACGCGCGTCAGCAGCGCTGCTAGCTCAATCGTAATAGGGGGGCAGATCAAACGCCATACAACTGGCTTACGTTAACGTTACACTTACGCGCGCGTAACTATTCGTGCTAGGCCCACAGGTGAAAGCCGCGGGGAGCCGATGGATGCAGTAGGCGAGCAACCGCTCAACGTTGCGCTCTCTGGCCTACGTTCATGAATATTATCAAGGCGAGAAAAAAACTTTTTGTAATCTATACTTAACAGGTAGGGTAGGTATTCATTGGTGACTAATTATGATGCACTAAGTTTAAGGGCGAAAACACTAAGGCCTTCGTTCTCTATATTCGAGTAAAGTTCCGAGTTGGCTAGCCACCACGTAATGTCACTTGTAACTGCAGTAACGAATTTCAGAATGTCTGAGTAGCGCTAGCCGACCCGTAAATCAGGCTGCTACTTACAGGACACATCAGCTGCCGATTAGTACGGTTAACCGACGGCTATAGTAAAACTTGTTGCAACCTCGCATGTGTTTGTAATTTATTATTATAGTTTGCATGCCAAAAATACTGAGATCTACGGAACTGAAAACTACCAACCCTGTTGATTACGCTACTGCTATAAAAACATCGACTATTCCTGTTTCTATTTCGAGATCAGATAGTTATGAATATAGAAATCATTGTATTTAATTAGTAAAACAGTCCGCTCAGACCGTGGAATGCCGATGGATACTGGAGGCTAGCAGCCGCTCAAAGTGGTGCTCTTTGGAGGAGGCCTATGTTCAGCAGTGGACGTCTTCAGGCTGATGATTATGATGATGATGACTACTAAAAAGCTTTTGTTCAAGTATAATATATTAAATACTTATATAATATTATGATATTTTTGTTTTGTGTTGTTTTAATTATTATTATTGCGTCAAGATAAAACCATATTTCAGGTACCTATAGGTATTACTTATTACATTTCCCGTTGAACTAAACAATGTAATCTAAATTCGTATTACATTCCTCATTACATTAATTTAATTAGTTGATACCCTTTTTTGTAAAGGTAAATCCTTACCTACTTACTGATTTTAGGTAGGGAATAAATACTCTTTGACCCTTCTTTTTGCCCTCATCTACCGCACCGCAGCATATAGCTGGCCCATAAACAAGTCAAAAAAATCAAAAACGAACCCAAAATGCGTCACTGACAGCAGTCAGGGTGACTATTGAACGAACTAAATGAACAGTTGACGTTGCTACAGATCACCCTAAACTTTTACCCACTGAGTAGCTGATCGAAACTCTGTTTTCGTTCGTGAAACTGGGAAGAACTACTCGACGCCTTTACGTCCCGATCAGTATTACTCACTGGCCAGCCAACTCGGAACTTTACTCGGATATAGAGAACGAAGGCCTTAGTATCGTTTTTGAGGACCTTTATACAAAATGTCGGTATAGTAGCTTTATAAACTCACATTCACACGTACACATTCATAACCCTAACGTAATAATTATGATACAAACTTATTACTCACTTATTATTTACTAAGGTTAACCTTCGTAGGGTCACAGTAATAATAGAGCTGTTTGCGATTTAAATACCGAGTAGATAAATTTATGTACCTAGTCAACATTGTAGTATTGGAAAGTGTGACTATTTGTTTGAATTACCCGCCTCTATCCACCGATGAACATATAGGCTTCTCCCACAGCGCCACTTTGAGCGGCTGCTTTTGTCAGTCATAGATCAATGCCCTAGTTGTTCACAATAATATGATCAATTTGTGAAAGAAATCTTGACTTAAGCCAAATACTAAATATGTGTGTGTGGACATTTAACACAGCGCCATCTAACCTCAGACTAAGCAAAGCTTGTACTGTGGAGATAACTGATATAATACTTAGGCTGAGTTGCACCATAATCACGGTTAAAGTTACGGTCAAATTTTGACATTAGCCCGCCCTGCGAAGCGTGGAACGGTTATAGTTAGCGTTAAAGTTAGCGTCAAAGTAAGCTGGTGCAACTCAGCCTTAGGTAGGTACTTTTTTGTTTGTAAATACATAGGTGCATAGAATACAATATACCACCCAGACACAGAACAAACATCTGTTCATCACACAAATGTTTGTCCTTAGTAGCAATCGAACCCACATCCCTCAGTTCAGAAGGCAGGGTTACTACTAACTGAGCTATCGGGCCCGTATAACTAAGTAATTTCCCGGTATATTCATATATATATATTCATATATATATAGATTATTCTCTATGGAAACACAGATTCCACACGATACGAAACCACGTCGTTATCATGTCTTGTTCAAATCGTGTCACAGCGTTAGAAATACCTTCACTTTACATTAAGTTATTTTTATTTTGAATAAAATATATTGACATTGGTGGTGGTAACTTTTGATGTGTTCAGGTATCGGAACGCATCTCTCGGTAAAACATCTGATTTTTTACAGTTTAAATGGCGCCAATTACAAGTTTATTTCGCGCGGTTTTGTTTTCGTTTCATAGAGAATAGGCTTTTTCAGATTTCTTTTGTAAGACAACGAATTCGCGCGGTTTCAAAGTAAAGAATCAATAGAGAATAACCGCCCAGGTTTCCCGCAGGTAATCGCGCAATAATATATATTATATGCTAGGAACCGTTATTCTAGACCTATAGAGTGAGAAAGCATCATTCCGGATATGACGACACGACCTCGTCCGTCCCCCTCCCGCATGGCTCCGCCCCTTTTTTGCCCGGGGAGGGGGTGAGCTTGCCTTGCCTGGGAGGCCAGGCGCTCTTGCTCGTCACATTGGCATCGATCTTCGGTGTGAGCACACCTCTTCAAGAATGGGTAACAGCGTTGCTGTTGGTAAGTTTTATAATTGTTATAATTGTAAAACAATTTATTAATATTTTCGTTATTTCGTTATTGTTCTAGTAGCAATAATGGAAGATTCTATAAAGGCTGTTAAAGAAGGTGAACGGAGTCGCCCGTCTCCACAACGTTCACGACAGCCGTCTTCTTCATCATCATCGTCGACGTCGAGCAGCAGCTCCGCCCCACGTCGCCGTCGCCGTCGCCGTCATCGGGAGCGCAACGAGAACAAGGAGACAAATGGTCGCAGGTTAGATTTGCTAACCAATCAAGTGAGTGACATTTTAAACTACTTGAAAAATAACGATCAGGCTAAGTTTTCAAACATACAGGCACAGCCAGACTCGGATTCCGATATTTTCCTGCATCCATCGGAAACTTTGAGGGTTCACTTGGTGATAATGAACCTCTTTTTAACAAGCCTACAGCTAAGTTGTTTGAGTTTGCAGTATCAACAAACTTAGTAGAAATTGCCACGGAGGGTAGACTGCTTGTTCTAAATAAGCTGCACCATTTTAATTCAAATGACTGGCAGAGGGTTAGGTACCTTGAAACTGAAAAGAAATATGTTGCCATGCCAGGTTTTTACGAGCTTGAAGTCAATACCGAGCTCCGACATTGTGACACGAATTCGTCTTGGCTTAGGTTACTAGACAGGGCGGTTATTCTCTATGGAAACACAGATTCCACACGATTCGATCGTTATCGTGTCTTGTTCAAATCGTGCCACCGCGTTAGATATACCTTCACTTTACATTAAATTTATCTTTATTTTGAATTAAATATATTGACATAAGTGGTCATATCTTTTGATGTGTTGATGTTTCGGAACGCGTCTCGATAAAACATATGATTTTCGACAGTTCAAATCGCGCCAATTCCTAATTCATTTCGCGCGGTTTTGTTTTCGTTTCATAGAAAATAGACTTTCACAGATAAGACAAGGAATTCGCGTGGTTTCAAACCGTGACTCATGGACTTATCCAACAAAATGAACTGATGAAAAGCAACTTTCAACAGATTATTGAATGGGCTCATTCTCTGAATAGAACCTTAAATGCTGATAGCCTGTTTTCGGAAAGATCACCTTACATGAAGGTGTCTGAAGATCTCTTGCAATTAGCTTGTGGCAGACGAGCTGACATGATTCAGAGGCGCCGCGATTGCATATTATCCGGCGTTCGAGACAAGTTTATCAAAGAAGACTTACAAAAGATCCCTCCGACACAAAGTAACCTTTTCAATCCACAGGAATTAACCTCCTTCTTACAGAAAGCTGGGGGCACAAGTAAATTATTTTCGGCACAAAAAAAAAACGCTCTGCGGAAGAGCCTCATTGTATGTCTATGCGGAATAGACAGGATGCTCCCCCCGCTAAAAGACCACAGAAGTCATTTAACGGAGCTAATGCTGGGTTTGAGCCCCGGCCTTCCACAAGCTTTCAAGCCTCTACAGCTGCTAAAGGTAAGACCCAAAGACCTGCAAATAATAAATCCGGTACGACACGCAATGATAACAAAAAAGACCCTTCCGGCGACCGTAAATTCGCTAATTATCAGAAGTGACAACCCAGTAGAAACTTTTTATGGCGGCTGGTCAGTTAGTTATACACAAATTTAGTAAAACCCCAGATAATAATAAATCCGGTACGACACGCAATGATAACAAAAAAGGCCTTTCCGGCGACCGTAAATTCGCTAATTATCAGAAGTGACAACCCAGTAGAAACTTTTTATGGCGGCTGGTCAGTTAGTTATACACAAATTTAGTAAAACCCCAGATAATATAATACCTACAGTACAGATGTCTCATTCCATACAACGGAATAACGCGGGCTATTTTACGTTTTTTTTTTTTCTGAATAACGCAATATTATCAACCGACATTTATTGCGTGTTGGCGAAGTATTAGGCAAGAAGATTACTACAGTTTTTTCAAGTTCGGGCTATTTTTAGTTTGTACCGGATGGGACCCCATGGTAAAACTTTGCCGCACCAATACACATTTTATAAATAATAGGAGAATTCTATCCCCCTTTCCCAATCTGTTAAAATTGGTCCAAACTCCAACCAACTTGTTGATGTCACAGCATTTAAAGATTTTAAAGAAACAAAAAGTGTAGTTCAAGGTAATTCAGCACAAAGTCAGATTTTTGTACAGTACCTACCAAGTTTTGTTTGATAAATATGTATCGCGTACCGGATTTCTTGCAGAGAAACGACTGGGTTATGTAATATACCTCTCTCAGGTCTATTTCTATATGCGAGTCTCGGAGGCTCATCAACCGTACCTACGAGTGCTATATGCATCGGGAACAAATGCGAACTTAGAGTGCTTCAGCTCACTTGTTTGCCGTTTGGGCTGTCATCTGCACCCAAGGCATTTGCGACTGTGGCAAATTAGGTCGCACATTTGTTACGCGACCGAGGCATGCGCATAATCGTGCACTAGAACGATTTTTTTTTTGATTGCCAATCAATCAATTGTTGTCATGCTCTTAGGAAGCTTTTCATGTCCTCACTTGTCTAAGATGGATGATAAAATCACCAGAAATCTATTTTGACCCTCTGCAAAGTCATAGACTACCTCGGCATTATTTAGAATCTCAGCCTGAATTCCAAATATTTACCCGAGAACAAGCAAGGTCTTGAAAATCTCCCGTTTGATACGCTGCATTCTAAGAGCAAATCAATAAAGTCTGAAGGAAGCCCAATGCCTATTAGGCGTGCTAAGCTTTGCGGTCTGCATTGTTTCCAAAGGTCTCAACCCAAGCGTCGTACTCCGATCACAGAGCCTGTACCGCACCTTGTTCAAGATGCTGGACGATAACCACATTCAATTGATCCTACAGTACATACCTAGGAGCCAACCACAACCTCTTAAAGCATTATTACTTCAATAATACATTGTCAAAGGACATAAGTAAGAATACTATAATGTTGTAGAGGCAGAGCAGTTTTGATGACGTCACGTTGAAAGGTTCACTCAAATACATCATGTTGACACCGACGTGTGACAGTGATAACGCTATATAAAAATGTAGACGTCTCGCTCTCTCGCAGGAATACTTTATAAGTACATGGTATGAATTCGAGCAATATTATTGTAACCTTGAAGCATTACTGTCACAAATCATGATGGTTTTGTATTAGTTTGTGGTAGGCCAGCAGGCCGGTTCAATACAGAATATGTCGATCTGCTCTCAAGGCCCAAACAACCTGGAGAGTGGACGCTAATGAAAAAGGCGTTTAAAGGAGTATTTCAAAACTTCGGAAGGCCCGACATTGTTTATTTGCCTCAGAGAGCGCACATGTGCTTGCGAGATACGTCTCTCGAGACTACAAAGATTCGAACGCAGAGTTTTACGACGCCTTCAGCAGAAGATGATCGTACCGGCGAGGGTGTCTCCTCTACCACACCTCATTCCACGAGTACTGGCTCACAAAAACCCATGCAGCGGCAGTAACATAATGGTGGTTTCACGATTAGTCGAAGGTGTTTTGGCGCCCAGGTCTGATGAGGGGAGTGTTGGTGACCACTGATCATCTACTAAAAAGATGGGCTCCAGTATTTGCGAGGAATGGCTGAGCTGGTGCACTCATCACCGACTTAACCATACGAATCCCACTGGAGCGTAGCTAGCAAAATAGCTCGCTTATTTAAATCTTAATCTTTATATTTTTGTATTTATACAAAATTTATATTATTATATATAAATATGTCTTTGTATTATAATTTTTTTTTTTATAATTGAGCAGTTACTGGTTAAGCTCAAATCAGATCCCTGATATAAGGCTATTTCAAGCATTACGTCGCACAGCACTTATTTGCTTCTAGCATCTAGCCGTCGATCATTAAATTTATTATATCTACATCCTTCGTTTGGCTCCAGGACTAATGGCTATACTAGTAAAGACAATTCTTAAGGAGGTAGGAGTGGACGCCTCTCCAGGCAGTACCCGAAGCGCCTCGGCATCATTAAATTGGCTTGAGCCCTAACATAACACATTAGCGCATTTCTATTCAGCTGATATTGTTCAGCCTCAGAATTATAGTAATTTGTCACAATCATTTGAAGCTATTTAGATTTTGTTAATCTGATTATTTGATCCTGCTTATCTTATTGTTCATTGCTTAAGTATTATACACAGAAGTTCCTACCTAATAATCTATTTTTGCAAATACTCTTAGTGTTTGTAATAAAAACACTTTACAACAACAACAACAACAACTGATTACCTTATTTATTTTAACAAAGCATTCTAACTAATATTATATTAAAAGGATCATATTCACACATTGGCATCTTTATTTACTAGCTTGCCACTAGGCGATAATAAACACATCTCACTCTATAGGTCTAGAATAACGGTTCCTAGCATATAATATAATGTTTTACCTGAAAATAAAACAGTTATTATATGCGAAACCTTATTCTAGACCTAATTTTAATCCTGCCTGGTGAACTCATAATTATTCTGTCCACAGAAAGTGAGATACAATGTGACGAGCAAGTGCGCCTGGCCTCCCAGGCAAGGCAAGCTCACCCCCTCCCCGGGCAAAAAAGGGGCGGAGCCATGCGGGAGGGGGACGGACGAGGTCGTGTCGTCATATCCGGAATGATGCTTTCTCACTCTATAGGTCTAGAATAAGGTTTCGCATATAATAACTGTTTTATTTTCAGGTAAAACATTATATAAATATTAAATCTCAAAAGTGGTTTCAGTTCACACTGGTGTATGGGTATTTTGCGGAATACTTAAATGGTACCTTACCTCTACGCTCTCCAATGCTTCAGTCTCAATTAAATATTATAAGATGATGCAATCGTCTTCTTTCTTGCAGCCACTCTATTAAATCATTCCGCTAATAATGAAACAGCAAAAAACAATTAACAAAAATATAATGTAAGTAAAACGCGAATTTGTGTCATCTCACCTTATGACATGGTAATCACTAATCATCTCTTTCTTACTTCTTGAATCAAGGAGGTACACAATTAATTTGGTAAGTTTATAATCTTATGATGAAAGTGGCCGATATAGACCTTAGGATTAGCAAGTTGCAATGGCAATGGGCAGACCACATCACTCGTAGAACTGACAACCGATGGGGAAGAAAGGTTCTCGAGTGGCGACCACGAACCGGAAGACGCAGCGTACTTAGGCCCTCCACTAGATGGACCGACGATCTGGTGAATGGATGGATGCAGGAGGCGAGCAGCTGCTCAAAGAGGCCCTCTCTGGGGGAGGCTATGTTCATCAGTGGACGTCTTCAGGCTGTTAACTCTTGAACTCTCGAAGTCGAACACGCCTGCATTGTCATTTAATTGTCATCTCAATGCTGGTATTCCAGAGGTTAATGATGATGATGAGGTGTGGTGAAACTGCGAGGAGCTGTTGGATGCAGGAGGCAAGTAACCGTTCAAAGTGGCGCTCTATAAAGGCTTATGTTCAGCAGTGGACGGACGTCTTCAGGATGATAATGATGATGATGATTGAACACCCTGTAGAAAAAAGCTAAATTTATTAAACCAACAAAGTAGCGGAAAAGGCAAGATTAATCTACGCCATTAATAAAATAATTAATGTATGATAAGGCGATTGTTTATTATACAAGATTTTGGCATGTGGGCACGCGGTGATACTAGTTAGTAGGTATTTCTTACATTGTTAATAAAATTTATGATGCAAATTAATTCGTCTATTTGTCAGCCTCCAGGCTTTTTTTGGAAGTGATAAAAATTACTGAAAGAAACCGTATTAGCAATCTCCGAAAAATGTTTCTCTGCCGGATGATCCGCCGACAGAATGTTTCGTTTATAGGTAGTTCAGAACGATTCATTCATGAGCATCGAAATAAAATACCCATGGGTATTATTTCGATGTTCATGAGCAAATCGACGGCAGAGCCTTTCCACTACGAATGGTTCGCCGACAGAACCATTCATTCATGGTCAAATCGACGACAGAACCTTATTAGGCAAATTAATTATTAATGAAATATACCTAGGTACTAAAAGAAAGTTGGTACACTACCTACTAGTTTTCTTTTTCTTATATTTTGGGTCTACACATAGTGTCAAGTATAGTTATTTTTCATCGTTAAAGAATATATCACGTAAGGCCAAGTCTTAGTCATAGTCATAGTCCAGTCTAAGTCAGGTAGAAAGTCCAGTCTAAATCATCTTCTAGTAAAGTGGTGGCAACTTTACTAGAAGCTTCTCTGGAATTTTGGAAGCAACACGAAAAACC
Source organism: Ennomos erosarius (assembly GCA_963580505.1). Lineage (NCBI taxonomy): Eukaryota > Metazoa > Arthropoda > Insecta > Lepidoptera > Geometridae > Ennomos > Ennomos erosarius. Next base: position 8,952,762 of record OY757002.1, on the reverse strand, counting down.
ACGTTTCACCACATTATATCACTTACCCACACTCATGCTCGTAATTCAGCCCTTAATGCGTAAAACTCCACCAATTTTAACCATTAACACTGGAAAAAGCACAAGTTTTGATAAATAAATACAATGCAACGAAGTGAACATTTCCGCGTTCCCGCCAAAACTCTACCTACTAGTTTTTATTATAAGTACTTAGTAGTTAGAGGAAAAAGGCATATTGCCCGTAAAAAAACAAATAATTTATGCTATTTTTAGCACTTTTATATTATTTTGATGATCCGTAGTTAAGGTAACCAAATGGTAAAAACTGTAAAAATATTGACCAGCATTGGTTAGAATTTGTTAGTTTTTAACCATTATATTAACCATTACTTAATTTACTTTAACTGAAGATAAAAAAATCCGATTTTACATTATTTTTAATTACTGTTAAAGTAAAGGGGGTCTGCAATACACCTGAGTATAGACTAGATACACTACAAACTTCCAAAATTATGTGTGTAGGTACACCTTGACCTTACTAAACTTATAAACGCTGCTTAAAGTTAGCCAATGCTTAAAATCTCCTGTCAACTTTTGACTGTTTTGAAATGTCACGCGAGCAAAACAAGACGGATCATTTTAAACACTGACTAATTTTAAGCAGCGTTTATAAGTTGTATTGATGAATAAATGTAACTACACTGGTCACTGTAGGTAAGTATATAGGTATAATATAAACGCGATCATCTTCTACCGTAAGTTCTATTAAGAATATGGTACTTGTAGGTAAACTTGATAGTGGAAGTTGGGACCCCACACGTTTTGACACTGGGCAGGAAAATCTCAAACAAGATTCCGTGAAGACCTCAACAGTTCTAACTAAAACAATGAATCTAACCGCATATATCTAGTATAATAAAAAATGGGTCTCATCGAGTCATCTCATTATAATGTTAACAACCCAGCGGCGACGTATCATCGGTATCGCCAGGTCTCGGTGTCAAGCTGCGCACGTGGTCGCCGAGTGATCCTGCGCAGGCATTGTGCGTAGTTGCTGGCTCTTAGCAGGATTACTAGCATTTATCAACAGAAAGGTGCTAAATCATTTTGTAATAAGTATGACTAACACATTAATAAGTAGTTAATCTTATGAGATGAGAACGTGCGCATCAATATCACGCGAAACTTAATATTTTCCGAGTGTCACTTTAACTGCTTGTGAGCATTTATTGAAAAATAATAAATAAAAATTACTGACCTTACGTACCTTTATCAATCAGAGGGCTAACACTGGGCTGGTTAAGGCGTTTAAGGCGAAGGGTAGCAAACAAGGTATTTTTTGGCACCTTTCTTGACGAAATTAGAGCACGTGGAGGTTTGACTTTAATATATCGTGTACTTCGTTTCATTTACTTGTTTGTGATGACCGCAAATACAAGATAAATAAATTCAGCTCTATAGAAAAAATTCGCAAACATACCTCAACAAATTTGGGTGTGCCCTTTATACTTTCTATCCATATTACAAAAAACATAATAGTGTATGCCTAACAAACATTCACATAGGCAATGTGATGACTTCATATATTATTAAACAAAAACCTCCAAAATCAGCCATTTCGTGCGTGGTCTTTGTGGTAAGCGCCACGCTGATGTTCAGACTGAATTGATAAGTGGCCTACCCTTTTATGGTCAATGTTTCTTTGAACGAATTTCGACCTGCTTATCTGGCCCTACCCATCGCCTTAACAAAAATTATTTGTGACGCGTGCAAATCGTAATACTTATTTACCTACAACCAATACTATATCACTTCATACTACACTACGACCACTTACAGCTAATTAAAAATGAACTTCAGTTACCTCTACCAGTTTTAGATAACGGCCACTAGTTGTAGAAATGTCTAATTTAATTCGTTAATTTGACCTTTACTCCCGGAATCTGATATGGCGGTCCTTTTTGGCTATCCAGTGTAGCAACAGCTATGGTAACACTACCATATACATTTGGAAACAAATGTAACAGTGGATTTAGAAATTTAGGTACTTAAAATAGGTAGGCTAGAGAACACTATGATACTTACTTAGTTTGTTTTGTACTGTTTGGAGAGTAGAGACGTTGTATAGGATATACTAGCTTCTACCCCACGGTTTTGCCCGCATGGGCTACCCCTTCGGAATCGTATTTTTTAACCACTATAAGGCATGTATTCCACAAATTGCTGAGACCCATATTTATTTATTTTGTGTAATTCTTTTTTTTGTTTTTATACTGATTACTTTTTTTGAAATTTTGATCGAACTAGGTATAGGATACCTTCATTTTATTTCAACGTCTTCAAAATAAAGAGTAGGTACCTACCATTTCAATTACATTAAGTTTTAGTTTCAAAACATAAGGTTTTTTATACAAACGTATTTTTTACCCCCTTATAAACATTCTAAAATCCTTTCTTAGCACGCGTCTATGTCATAAAACGAAGCCTCTCCAAATTTTTATTTGGAGAACATTTATTATTATTTTATAAATGGCGAAAAAGCAGGCGGCCTACGTGATGGTAAGTGGTGACCGCCGCCTATATATAGACATCTGCATTTACTGTACGTCTATGCAACTACCTACTCAGTTCAACAACTTTTAGTATGAGGTCCTTAGATAAGCATGTTGTTACTTGTGTGCAAATATAGCTTTTACTCATTACTAGTAAATAGGTAAAGTACTTACTCGATAACGGCTACTCATCTTAGTACGCAGAAATACCAAACCATGGGGTCCCATCAGGTACAAACGAAAAATAGCCCGAACTTGAAAAAAATTTAGTAATCGTGTCTAGAGAGTTACTAGTTAGTGTCCAGCGTATTCACTTGACCAAATACTTCGCCAACACGCAATAAATGTCGCTTGATAATCTTGCGTTATGCAGAAATAAAATAATTCGTAAAATAGCCCGCGTTATTCCGTTGTATGGGATGAGGCATCTGTACTGTAGGTATTATTTTATCTGGACCTAAACCTATACTATTTAGTCTTATTTTTTAAATTACTTTATGAAGGAATTAGACTCATATCAGATAGAAGAAATTCAACACTTCATTTTGGTCTAAAGAACAGTTTTGTAGACTGAACCATGTAGATATGGCGATGTTTTCACTTACCCCAGGTACGGGGTAAGTGAAACAAAACCGTCGTCAGCTTTTGATTAGATAATTTCATCACTAAATGCACTGCTATAGAGTTACAACCTAGTGTCATGAATAGCAGATTTCAGGAAGAACAATCCGCATCAGTCGCTATTATAAATGCGAGTTATTGCTGAGCTAGAGACGTTTATGTAAAATTAAAAGTAAAGTATGTTTCACTTACCCCACTGCATCTTACTTGCTGTATATTTACGATTCTGTTTTATTGTTGAATCATGCTTTACGAACACAGGTTCTGTCCACAGATTTTCGTTTCAACAGAATTCCACGTCTTCAGGGTCCCATTTCATTTAAACAGAATCTCTAGTTCAAAACATCTCACGTTTACAGATTTCTAAATCAATAGGTCGTAGAATCTTTTTTTTTAATAATAATTTATACCTACTTAATAGAAAATTATAGAAAAACATTGGAAATAAAACGATTATTTAAATATAAAACCCATTTAATTCTCTTTTAGTTCCCAACAGGACTTCTCTACTTATAACAATATAATATTTACAATATTCACAATGTCCTCACAATATAACCAGTAAGGAGACTAACGCGAAAGTGGTTTGATTAGCTTTTTAAGCGCTTTGTGATACTTCTTCTAGTTTATACAAATACAACGCTAAAAGAACTCTTCAAAAATATATAGTTTTATTACAATGTTGAAACACCTAATTAAAATATTGGAATTTCTACCAAAAAATAGTCAGCGTTTCCGAAAAAGAATAATTACAGGATGTAATTTAATTCATTAGCATAAATTGAGCCCATGATAGTACATCATTTATAGATTAAAGAGTAAAGTGTGTAAATGAAATAATTTTTATTGTAAATTATGAAGATTGCCGCGGCACCTAACGCAGTTGGCACGGGTGATTTTGATACATTTAAACGTTTTTAAACCTTGTATGTACTAATTAAAAACAATAATTCATTATTTTAATTAAATTTTGTATTGTAGCATTTGATTAAGTTATTCCATTTTTGGAGTTATTATTATTACCAAACCAAAGTGTTAGAATACAAACATTTTGGTCCACACGTGACCGGTATCAGAAGTAGGTACCTAGTTTCAAACGATGCTAATGAATTAATTTGCACCGAGTATATTATATTGTTATACTGTACTCTGTAGGCATAATTTAGTAATCTGTGCTATAGTAAGAAGTATCCAACGGACCCCTAATAAGCAATTTAATATTAATATCTGAGACATGTAAAATGTATGGCGAATCCAACCACTTCACCTTACTGCCCATACTGCTTATACTACCTGATTTTGAATTGGTATATTATTCCGAAAGGGGGTAAATCTACACCCCCAAGGTAGACAATGTTTCTTCCGCGACTTTTGTAAATTAAGTTTTTCGTTGAAGAAATGCCAAAGTTTACGTTACAAGATAGCCTTAGCAGCTGGGTGGTTTAACTTCATCCTTGACCGAATGCATATAAATGAGTTTAACAACCTGCGTTTAGTAATGAATTTATAGTATCTTGTTAACACTCGTAGCTATCGGACGTACAATTTTGTGAGTGGATTTATTTTTTACTATGGAGGTTTGGAAAGACCCAGTTTCAAGTAAGGCTCTCACAACTTGTGGGCTATCATGGTCCCAGTCCTCTCCTTTCTGGATAACATACTAATTCAAGGTCACCTTGTATAGTCATACTTAAAGTAAGAAAAAATATCAAATAAATACAAAATATCCACGATTATCGATATGTACGATTATTATCACTTTAATGTACAAAAATAAAATACACATAATTATAGCGGCTGTGTAATCTCATTATAATTAAAAATTTCTATCTTTCTAATTAGAAATAACGGTATCCTTTCATAGTTCACAGTGATTTACAAAAGGATTTAAAAACGGTTTTTTATAAGTTATTGGTTTTGACTGGCCTGATAGCTCAGATGGTAGTAACCCTGTACTTCTGAACTGCAGGTTGTGGGTTCGATTCCCACCCGGGACAAACATTTGTGTGATGAACATCGATACTTGTTCTATTTCTGGGTGTTACATTGTATTCTATGAATGTATTAAAGGAAAAAAAAATTATATCAGTTAGTAATAAAATGGCACTGTGCGAAATGTACATTTATATTTATTTATTGTAGTAGGTATTCACACACTTCTGATTATCAAAGGAATAATTGTATTGTTTGAATAATAAAATATAAAGATCATAATAAAAACAATTAAGCAAGTATCATGACATCATGACTATTCTAATGAGACCACTGATAACTATTCAAATCATGAATGTTTATAAAAACGTAAAACCATACGGTCCCATCAGGTACAAACGAAAAACAGCCCAATCTTGAAAAAAATGTAGTAATCGTGTCTAGAGAGTTACTAGTTAGTGTCCAATGTATTCATTTGGCCCAATACTTCGCCAACACGCAATTAAAGTCGCTTGATAATCTTGCGTTATGTAGAAATAAAATAATTCGTAAAATAGCCCGCGTTATTCCGTTGTATGGGATGAGGCATCTGTACTGTAGGTATTATATTATTTGGGGTAAAACACAAGCCATACAAAAATCCGATTGGATTTGTATTTAGAATACGGCAATGATTGGGTATGTAATTTTTACAAAAAGTGGCGGTACTGAAAATTAATTTAAAAAAAAAATGGTAAGTAAGCAGGTACTAAATACTTTTGTAAATCGTCATGCACTTATCGGACCACCTACAACTGGTAAATTCTTTATATCACTACGAATTTCATATAAAAACATCTCAGATACGTATCTCGACTTTTTCATAATTTTAAAACAATCTCATACATCAAAACACTAGCAATAAATCTCGGGTTTACCCGTTATGTTGTATTTTTTAAAGTAACATTTTCCGAAATTAGTTTACGTGTAATCAGAATACATCAATACAAGCACACTTTCGGCTTTTCTATAATGGCTCGGAATACACGAAAACGATTTTTAATTGAAATACCACTATGTTTTTGCTATAACCAGACGTGAAACTAGTGCGTGTAGGTGTAAAAATCTATTCATCATCATTCATCATCATCATCATCATCATGATGGTGATGATGATATTTTTTTTATGATAATGAATGACGTGACGAGCTGGTCGTTCACCTGATGTTGAGCAATACGGCCGCCCATAACAGTTGCAGTGTCACTCGGAACTTTAAAATAATAAAGTTTCGCGTGACACTGCACTGCGCACGTCATCATGAGACATCACACAGTCTAGTAATCAGATTACTAAACTGTGTAATCAGGTCATAAAGTCTCATTTGCCCAGTAATTACATTAGCTACAATTCCCTTAATTATTATTTGCTTATTATTGAATTTGTTGATCAATTTCAATAAAACAACTGTTTTCGCTGGTAACTTAATAATAGGAACATATTACTACTATATTTTATATCTGTGACAATCTCGTTTTATTTTTTCAGAATAAAAAATTACCATGGCATAGAAAAATAAAGACTTAGTATTTTTTTTTTTATTTAGCCCACCTTTTTAAAATATTTGGAAATTAGTTTACAGAAAAAAAAGTTGAGACCTTATACCCACTTGCGTTTAATGCGGAATAAAAAAATTGTTTGTCTAATTCTCATGTGTTTTTGTGCATTTAATACATAATTATTTTCTACCATTATTTATTTATATAAAACCTCTAATCTAGCCTTTAAGACATAATTGTCCACACATATATTTGTCCACATCACATAGCCTTAATAAATTTTACTCGAAATCGGTCGAAAATTATAACCAAAAATTAGTTTTAAACTTTAAGTTTGGAAATAATAACAAATCACAATTTTCACATTATTTTGATGATAATTATATCAAAATAAAAATAAAACCTACATTTTTCGTATTCCCAAACCTTAACTTTTTATTACATTTTGTTAATAAAGCTTAGTTGCAATACCAATATAATATATTTAAAGTCAATAAAAAAAAATATAATACTATTAAAGTAAATCTCTCACAATGTATAATAACATCGCGTGTCATTGGTTCAGGCAGCTTCTGTAGCAGTAGTCGGTTCCGTGATTAAACTAGTTGATACCGTTGGGTTTGAACTAGTCGATCCCGCGGTTGAACTGTTTGACCCCGCAGTTAAACTGTTTGATCCCGCAGTTGAACTATTTGATCCCGCAGTTGAACTATTTGATCCCGCGGCGAGTGGCAATGCCGTGGTGATGGCTGGCGCGTCTTTCTCCAGCGGTCGGTATGACCAGTTGCCACAACCGTCGAACTCTAAAACGTGTGTGTGGTATTTCCTGAAAAAAAAAGATAGGTGGCGTTAGTTGTTATAAATAACCGGCCAAGTGCGAGTTGGACTCGCGCACGAAGGGTTTCGTACCATTAACTATAAAACTGAGCAAAAAAATCCCTTTTGTGGGAGCCACCTTAAATGTTTATTATTTTATTTATTTATTTCTGTAACAAAATCCACAGCTTTTAAAAACAAATACATATAAAACTTATAAGAAAACTAAAAGCCAATAGTGGATTTACATTTACATTTTATTCTGTTTTTTAATATTTGTTGTAATAGCAGCAACTGTGTTAAATTTCAACCGTCTAACTATCACGGATCATGAAACAGCCTGGTGACAGACAGACAGACACGAACAGTGGGGCCTTAGTAATAGGGTTCCCTTTACCCTTTGGGCACGGAACCTTAAGAATGAACCAGTAAATATTATTTACTATATATATTTTAAACTGCTTCTAATTGTGTCATTTTAATTTTTGTTTTCACGGCTGTTTTTTTTAAACGGCTTTATTTAATTTAAATCAGTCAAATTATCAATTTTGACCCACAACTGTCCTTACCATACACTAGGCCTATGTGTAATGGAGAGTAGAGTGATTCCTTCCTTCACAGCTTCTTCGTACATCACCACTTCGGTTTCCATCGAGACTGCGCTCGTGCACTCGTCTAGTAACGCGTATACAGGCCTGGGGGATAAAATAAATCTTAAAATAAGCAGGAAATTACAAAAATTAGCAGCTTTTTTTGGTTTTCATAGCTCTTACCTAACTTTATGAATTGACTTAATGTGTAGTATGGACCTAGATGTTCGAAATAAATGAATTATTAATTGAATTTGAGATACAAGAAATTACATTTTTTTCTAGTTTGTCTATTGAATTTAAAATCGTTGTTAGAAGTGTTTTATTACACTTTTCATAGCACTTTTACAAGTGAAATTAAATTAAATTATTATAAATACCAAGCAGATCAAATCACAAAGTGCACAATGTGAATTATTATTATTATTTTTATGATTTTTATAGCAGTATCGCCTGCACAGCGTAATCTACAGATTAGTTTATAAAGGAAAAATTAGAATCACGAGCGGGGATCGAACCCGCATCCATCCATCCCTCAAGCCGGGATATGCTTTCCTTAAGCTACCGTGACAAGTGGTCTCATGTCCGAATGTTTCCTTCACCTTTACAACCGACTTACGGGGTTGGTAGCGCCATCTATTGAGTGATTCTTGAGAATCATCCCAACCAGCATGGTCAAGTTACATCAACACAAATGCTGTACATATAACGCCTCCCAAATCAATATTTATGATTTTTGTAGCAGTATCGCCTGCTCAGCGTAATCTACAGATTAATTTGTAAAGGAAAAATTAGAATCACGAGCGGGGATTGAACCCGCATTCATTATAAGCATCATATCCCGGCTTGAGGGATGCATGGATGCGGGTTCAATCCCCGCTCGTGATTCTTATTTTTCCTTTACAAATTAATCTATTATTACTATATCAAACAAGCCTATTACAATAACTGTTTGAAAAAATGAGTTCTCTCTTCCACTACATGTGCTGCTTGCACCTGTAGTGGAAGCATATCCGGCAAAACGCAGAATAGACAACTCAATACTCAATTATTTATATGTACATATTTTTAATATAGGTGGTATGTATGTGTGTGTGTGTGTGCAGGACATATGACCCCATCGGGGTATAGCAGCAGTTAGGTCCAGAACCAGGCCGATTCATTAAATAGATAGCTACAAAAAATCTTTGAGCAATGATTTTATTAAAATGGCTTACTTTTATCATTCAAGAAATTTATCAAACTGTAGCAGCATTTATTTATCAGAAAGTTTTTTAAAACATTATTAAATACGGATTCTCCGATCCGTAGCTTTGATTACAGCTAGCTGCAAGACAGTGACGTCATTGTCGGGACGGGCCCGATAGCTCAGTTGGTAGTAGCCCTGCCTTCTGAACTGAGGGCCGTGGGTTCGATTCCTACCCGGGACAAACTTTTGTGTAATCAACATAGATGTTTGTTCTGCGTTTAGGTGTTATATTGTATTCTATGTATGTATTTACAAATAAAAAAGTATTAAAGTATTATATCAGTTTTCTGGTTCCATAGTACAAGCTTTGCTTAGTTTGCGACTAGATGGCGCTGTGTCCACACATATTTATTTTATTTATTTGTAGACAACTACGATCAGTAGCTTCGATTACACATGCAAAGAAGGTACAAGACAGTGACGTCATTGTATTGGCTGTATACTGACCTATGATAGAACATCCTTGCCATAGCCATCCTCTGCTTCTCCCCACCAGAGAGCGTGGCCCGCCAGTCCCTCACGGCCCGCAGCCCGCCGTGCCGCGCCGCGCACTGGTCCAAGCGCACCAGCTTCAGGATGTGGTGCGCTCGCGCCTCCGCCGTGACGTCACCCGCCGCCGCCCGGGACGGGTACGTTACTTGGTCTATTAGAGACCCTTGGGACATGTATGGTCTGCAAAAATTATAAAGCTAGTTGATAATAATAATTCCTTCTACACGACTCACTATTTTTTGGCGGAAAAATTTCACGTCATTGCATGGTATTATTTTTCAAAACTTTCAATGTTAATGTCGAAAATTGATTATAAGCATGTCTAAGTTGATATATGTGTGGAGCAAATAAGGAGAAATAAAAAAAAAACGTTCCTCGCGCGGGCAGGAGGCAACGTAACAAAACGAGACAAGTCATATGAAATTATAAATTACAAAACAGTATGGAACAAAAGTATGGGTCCCGTTTCCTCTCATAGGACTAACGGTTGAAATACACCACTAATTTCCGTATCAGGGAAAGTTGTATTGGTCAACTGGGTTTATAGTCAACGGTGGAACGATGGAAATTAGCTTTAAAATATTTTACTAGGCATTTCATTCGCAGAACTGACAAGCGATGGGGAAGAAATGTTCTCGGGTCATGACCGAACCGGAAGCCGCTGCTTCCGATGCGTAGGCGTCCCACTAGAAGATCGAGGATTTGAAAACCACGGGGAGCCGATGGAAGCAGGAGCGAGGCGATAGGCCTGCCGCTCAAAGCGGCAGGCCTATGTTCAGCAGTGGATGTCTTCTGATGATGATGGTGATGAACTAGTTGACCCTCCCGGGTTCGCACGCTACCGAAAACTCACCGTTGCGGGATGTAGAACATGATGTGCCGCGAGGCGCACTCCCCCGGCGCCCCCGGCTCCCCCGCGCACGGTACCACTGAGTACTGACCGTTGCGGGATGTAGAACATGATGTGCCGCGAGGCGCACTCCCCCGGCGCCCCCGGCTCCCCCGCGCACGGTACCACTGAGTACTGACCGTTGCGGGATGTAGAACATGATGTGCCGCGAGGCGCACTCCCCCGGCGCCCCCGGCTCCCCCGCGCACGGTACCACTGAGCACTGACCGTTGCGGGATGTAGAACATGATGTGCCGCGAGGCGCACTCCCCCGGCGCCCCCGGCTCCCCCACGCACGGTACCACTGAGCACTGACCGTTGCGGGATGTAGAACATGATGTGCCGCGAGGCGCACTCCCCCGGCGCCCCCGGCTCCCCCGCGCACGGTACCACTGAGCACTGACCGTTGCGGGATGTAGAACATGATGTGCCGCGAGGCGCACTCCCCCGGCGCCCCCGGCTCCCCCGCGCACGGTACCACTGAGCACTGACCGTTGCGGGATGTAGAACATGATGTGCCGCGAGGCGCACTCCCCCGGCGCCCCCGGCTCCCCCGCGCACGGTACCACTGAGCACTGACCGTTGCGGGATGTAGAACATGATGTGCCGCGAGGCGCACTCCCCCGGCGCCCCCGGCTCCCCCGCGCACGGTACCACTGAGCACTGACCGTTGCGGGATGTAGAACATGATGTGCCGCGAGGCGCACTCCCCCGGCGCCCCCGGCTCCCCCGCGCACGGTACCACTGAGCACTGACCGTTGCGGGATGTAGAACATGATGTGCCGCGAGGCGCACTCCCCCGGCGCCCCCGGCTCCCCCGCGCACGGTACCACTGAGCACTGACCGTTGCGGGATGTAGAACATGATGTGCCGCGAGGCGCACTCCCCCGGCGCCCCCGGCTCCCCCGCGCAGGGCGCGCACGCGCACGGCCGCGGCACGTGCAGCACGCCGCCGTACACCGCCCACAGGCCCGAGATGATGCGGAACAGGCTGCGGAAGGAAACATTCCAGTGTGGAAATCCGGACTTGCACCGCTACATCACAACAATACCCGTAATGTGCGTCCGAACTACTTGTAAGGACGAGTACGAGACGAGTTTAGTATAAGCTCACGCCTTCCATCATGTAGACGCCTCAAATATACTCCAGTACCACCGAACACCATCTTTCACTCCTCACCACCAGAACCTGGACCACCTTCAGAGCTGGCTCCTCCCGCCCAGCTCGTCAGACATAGATAGCGACACCACCAGCGCTATCATGTCATCACAAGATAGAATGACGATCCGTAACGTTTTTACTTGTGAATGCTAAGTAGTAAGGCTCGTCTAGGTAGCACCGCTTTGCCGGTTATTTTGCCGCCAAGCAGTACTGTGTTCCTGTTTGAAGAGCATTATAGCTAGTGAAATTACTGGGCAAGTGAGACTTTATGACCTGCCCCCCTATTACGGACGAACTAGCAGCAATGCTGACGCGCGTCTGCCGCTCAACTGCTGTCAAAATTGTATGAAAATTGACAGCAGTCGAGCAGCAGACGCGCGTCAGCAACGCTGCTAGCTCATCCGTAATAGGGGGGCTGATCTCACAGTCTAGTGATCTGATTACTAGATTGTGTGATGTCTCAGGATAACGTGCGCAGTGTAATGTCACGCGAAACTTTATTATTTTAAAGTCCCGAGTGACCCTGCAACTGTTATGGGCGGCGTGTTATTCATCTGATATTAACCGAAATAAATCTTTAACATACAGTACAAAAATTGTTGTTCTATGACAAAAACTGACGAAGTTATGACCAAATTACTAGCGAAGTTTAACGAGTGGCCGTGACGTCATTGTGATGGTTGCTGCCAGCTAGCCGTAGCAATAAGGCGCGCAGTGTTTTGTTTGGTTCGGTGCCGCCTGTCACAGTAACGTTACACGCATAATTTTACCGGCAAAAACGGGAAATGTTTATTACTTAATTAATATCTTCGTAAGGAATGGTTCGATTTGAATAATTCAAAAACATAATTATATTATAAATCTCTTTACCATGATTGCAATTAATAATGATATACACATACATGTTCATGTGTGGGAAATCCGCAGGATTAAAGTGACCGATGTAGCTCTTAGGTTTAGCAAGTTGAAATGGCAATGGGCAGGCCACATCGCCCGTAGAACTGACAACCGATGGGGAAGAAAGGTTTTAGTGTGGCGACTACGAACCGGAAGGTGCAGCATTGGTGGGGTTCTCTGGGGGAGGTCTATTTTCAGCAGTGGGCGTTTACGCGCTTTTGATGATGGTATACATGTACAAAAAGAAAGTTATCCCAGTGATGGTAAATGGTTACCTAGATTTAAAATTACATAGTGTAGTAGTACAGAGAAGTCCAGAAGCAGGTAATATCAGCGATGGTAAGTTACCTGGACTTGCCGCAGCCGTTGGGCCCGACAATAAGCAGGTGAGTCCCGGGGAGGATGTCGAGAGTCACTCCGCCCGCCACTACGTCGCAGGCGGGCGTCACTATGGGCACGTTCCGAAGCCGGATCGATTGATCGTCTGTATAGATTATCTTGCCTGGGAAGCGGAGAACATAACCATAATATATTATTGTGTTAGCAAGGATATAATCGACAAAAACGAAATTATTTTTAGCATAAAAGTATTTCGGGATTATCCTCTAGTGAAGCCATAAAAATGGCCTTTTAGAAAATCTAACAATACAAATATATCGTAAAATTATTAACGTGACGGGCTAGTCGTTCACCTGATGTTAAGAGACACACCCGCCGACTACAGTTGCAGTGCCACTCGGTACTGTAAACGGATAAATTTTCGCGTGACACTGCACTGCGCACGCCATGCTGAGACTTCACATAATTTAGTAAGATTTTTAGACAGTGAGATCAGGTCATAAAGTCCTAAACAGTAATTTCACTAGTTACAAATCCTTTCAAATCGGAACACAGTGGCAGAATAAATATATATACAGGGTTACAGGAAAAATCGTGCTAGATCCGTTAAGGGCGTGGAGTACCCTTCACTTCTGACTTATTTCACTATGAAACACCCTAGGCTAAACTTTACCCTTTTCGAGATATTCAATTTTTAATTTTTTCATTGAAATATTTTGTGTCTTCTTATTATTATTATTATTGCATTTTTACATGTGTAATAAGATGCTTTAGGACGTCAATCATTAAAATAGTACATAAGTTAATTGAATAGACCGTAGTAGACAAGTGAAAGTTAAGATATAAAAAAAATATTAGAAACTGTATTGTTTTCTAAGGGATATCTACAAAAATATTATTAGTTTAGCCTAGGGTGTATCATAGTGAAATAAGTCAGAAATGATGGGTACTCCACGCTCTTAACGGATCTAGCACAATTTTTCCTGTAACCCTGTATAAATATATGTGTGGACATTTCACACAGCGCCATCTAGCCCCAAACTAAGCATAGCTTGTACTATGGGAACCAGATAACTGATATAATACTTACGATACTTTTTTGTTTGTAAATACATACATAGAATACAATATAACACCCAGACGCAGAACAAACATCTACGTTCATCACACAAATGTTTGTCCTGGGTAGGAATCGAACCCACAGCCCTCAGTTCAGAAGGCAGGGATACTACCAACTGAGCTATCGGGCCCGTCAATGTTACAATGAAACTATGAAATAAATGAATTGAATTGAATATTCATTACACAAATTTTTGTCCTGGGCTATTATTCTGTATCGATTCCTTACTTCGAAACCACGCTTCGAATTCCTTGTCTTACATAAGAAATCTGCAAAACTCAATTCTCTATGAAACGAAAATAAGACCGCGCGAAATACAGAGATGCGTTCCGAAACATGAACCACATCAAAAGCTACCACCACTTATGTCAATATATTTTATTCAAAATAAAAATTACTTTATTGAATGTAAAGGTACTCCTAACGCAGTGACACGATTTGAACAAGACACGATAACGACGTGGTTTCGTATCATGTGGAATCTGCGTTTCCATAGAGAATAACCGCCCTGGGTAGGAATCGAACTGTCAAAGCCCCCGCTACATACCTAGACGAACTTTGCAGAAAACACCTACCACTTAGTAAATTGAAGTTCAATACACATTTAATTTTATTGGCAGTGTGGTCGTGAACAGGATCATCTCATCTCTTCTATGGGAGCAGTACCTAAGAGCCGGCTAAAGGAATATCCAGGGAATGGGCAGCCGGTACATTCTGTTATAGGCATCATAGGGGGATGGCCATAATTATAAACGTCCAAAGTGGCATTTTACTTGGGAGGCATATCTATATTCTTTCGGCTGTAGATGTGTGAGCTTATAAAAATACCCAATTTTTACGAAACGAATTTTAAGAAATTGCGATGTTGACGCGTAAAACCAAATATGGTGGTACAAAACATTTTTTTAAATTTACAAAATAAAGACGGACAAAAGACAAGAAAGGATAATATTAATACTAGCGATGGCAATTAATGCAATTTTGCGTAAATTTCATAAACATGCTAATTCAAAAGTATTAGCATGCTAATTGCTATTACTATGCTATTTGCTAAAATAAAACGAAATGGAAATGAAAAATGAAATGAAACTTAACATTTAAAATTAGATTCAAAATGAACTAAATGAATTGAAATGAAATTTCATATTTCACAGACTTTCGCAACTACATTTCATTTGCGAAATGCTAATTGAGTTTTCACATGTTAAAAATAAATGCGAATGCTAATGAATCCATCAGTAGTTAATACCTTGCGGCACGGGCGTGTTGTCCTGGAAGGTGACCTGGAAGGCGGCGCTGGAGGCCACGTGCACGGCGCGCACGCAGCGCCCCCTGGCCACCTCCTCGAACACGCGCAGCATGCCCGACACTCGCGTCGCGTACCCCGCCAGCGTCACTACTTCCTAGGGGCGGAATTTATTATATACAAGTATGTCACACGCAGCGCCCTTTAGCCCTATACCCCTGATTATATAATACCTACAGTACAGGTGCCTCATCCCATACAACGGAATAACGCGGGCTATTTTACGAGTTATTTTATTTCTGCATAACGCAAGATTATCGAGCGACATTTATTGCGAAGTATTGGGCCAAATGAATACGCTGGACACTAACTAGGAACTCTCTAGACACGATTACTCTTTTCAAGTTCGGGCTATTTTTCGTTTGTACCTGATGGGGCCCCATGCCCAAACTAAGCAAATCTTTACTATGATTTTACATTAACTTCATAAACACGCTAATTCATGACACTTAGCATGCTAATTGCTATTGCTATACTATTCGCTAAAATTACGATGATACATAATAAAATGAAATGACCATGAAATAAAATGTAATTTCATATTTCACAGAATTTCGCGAAAGATTAGAGTCCGATTTTGAGAAAAAAAAAAAAACATTATTGAATTTTCAAATAAAATAATAATCCAGGTATTGGTTTTATTTCCAAAATCAAGAAGTTTGATTCCTGGCTAGGACTTGACTTTTCAAAAATCCAATGAAGCCGTTTCAGTTTTAGAATAACGGCATCTGCTTGCTTCAGAAACAGTACGACATAGGATACATACTCTTTAACCAGAAAATATTCACGGTATATGGTTAATAATTTGCGTTATTAACCATATACCGATGGCGTATTTTAACATCTATTTCATTCCTTACCTTATAACTAGACATGAGCCTCTCAATAGCATCGGCGGCGGAGTTGAGCAAGTTCCTGGACGTCGTCATGTACTCCGTTCGGGCACTGATGCTGTCGTCGCCTTTAGCTGAGAAAAAAAAACACATCAACCAAAATTTTTCCAAAATAAGAGACATTGTTAAGGCGCTGAATGCTCCCAAATCGACTATTTTAAACGTGATTATCTCAAAACGTATACAATTTACAGGATTGAAAAAAATGCACGTTAATACTGGTCATATCTTCTTTCCATCTGCCGAAACCGAAACACGTTTACGAAAAGTTTTCTCGATAGAAAAAAATCGTGAAGTGACCTTTAAAAATCATACAAACGTCCTAAAATGTTACATAATAATAAGACACCCCATTGAAATAAATCATAGTGATAAACTATGTTTCAATGCATCCGTCTATAAGCTTATTATTTTATAACAATAAGCATTTCTTTTATAACTAATTATTTGTACCGAAAAATGGAAAAGTCGAAGCGCAACGGAACGTAATCGCCATATTTTTGCTATGCATAAAGCGACCCTATAAGGTACAAAATAAGTTTCAAGTTTGTCTGCTGTAATAAACGTGCTCGCATTGAGTCCTGCCAGGGCCTTAATGTTAAAATGAGCATAGGTTTGACAACATCTCACCTGATGATAAGTGACGAAGTTGTCTAGGGTGACGTACGTTTGCCCATGAGATGCCCTTCACTTTAGACTTGAAAAGACCCAAGTTATACCCAGGAGGAAATACTGTTGCTAGAGAGCATTCCATTCGTCCCACAGAGTTCGGAGTCTGAATTCCGAATCCGGAAACCTGATCAGTACCCTAGTACGAGTTTCGATAGTTTACTAAAACTTGATTCGTTTACGTTTTCTCCTATACATTTCCCTGCAGCTCCCCTAGCGGACACGTTGATGAACAGGCAGTACACATTTTCAGGCCTTAGAAGGTGAAAACCGTTAGCGCCCGAAATGCTTAAATTTAGGTAAATTTATTAATTCAGTCATGAGCTTTTTTGTCTCTATCATACGTGCGGAGATCAGAGCGACGGCAACAACATTTTCAAATGTCAAGACCGTCCTTTCAAGTTCATCCAGTGATCCATACACTAACCTCCCCTAGTAGCGGTGAGTATGGGAAGCGCGAGCATGACCATCCCGGTGCCGGACCAGACATACTTCATGCAGAACTGCTCCAGCATCACGTACCACAGCTTCAGCTTGAACACCGACGTCATCTGCGCGACCAGCTCCTTGTATGCTGCTTGAAGCTGGCCCAGTTCCACCTGGATTGTTGGAGGACATATTCAATACTAAAACTTTAACTTTGTGTATACAGGGTTACAGGAAAAATTGTGCTAGATCCGTTAAGAGCGTGGAGTACCCATCATTTCTGACTTATTTCACTATGATACACCCTAGGCTAAACTAATAATATTTTTGTAGATATCCCTTAGAAAACAATACAGTTTCTAATATTTTTTTTATATCTTAACTTTCACTTGTCTACTACGGTCTATTCAATTAACTTATGTACTATTTTAATGATTGACGTCCTAAAGCATCTTATTACACATGTAAAAATGCAATAATAATAATAATAAGAAGACACAAAATATTTCAATGAAAAAATTAAAAATTGAATATCTCGAAAAGGGTAAAGTTTAGCCTAGGGTGTTTCATAGTGAAATAAGTCAGAAGTGAAGGGTACTCCACGCCCTTAACGGATCTAGCACGATTTTTCCTGTAACCCTGTATATTGATTGTTTTCTGTGAGTGTGGTGCTTCAATAAAGAGTTTTATCTATCTATCTATCTATTGCGAATAGGCAAATTTTAGCATTTTTACAAGTCAGGACTGTATAGCCTGAAAACAAAGGTTAGACAGCCTCCGTGGTGTGGTGGATCCAGAAGACGCAGCGTAGACCGGCACTAGGTGGACCGACGATCTGTTGAGAATCTATGGATGCAGGAGGCGAGCAGTCGAAAGAGGCGCCTAATTCGTCATTCGTCAAGTGGGGGGCCTAAGTTCCATCTTCTCGCGATCGCCACTCGACGGCCGATTTTCACGAAATGACCTCACTTCATCAGCAGGTAAACGCCCACTGGAACACAGACCGCTCCCATAAAACGCCACGTTGGGCTGCATGTGCGGTCACGTGGCCCGCTGGCCCACCTTGTGCCCGCCGTAGAAGGCGACCTCCTCGGCGTGCGCGATGAGGCGCGCGTGCACGTGGCGCAGGTTGGCCTTCATGCGCGCCTCCTCGCCCGCCAGCGCGCCGAACCGCGGCGACAGCAGCCGCAGCAGCTGGCCCGTCAGGCAGATCACCACCGTCGCTATACCCGGACCTACAACCATCGGCGTACCGTCAATATGACTCTCTTACAGTGGTATTCATAAACAAAGATTGAAAAACCCCCCAAAATCTAACATTCCACTTTTACGTAGAGGTGAAATTCTGAATCATTCTTCTTTCACTTTCATAAACAATCGCTGGAGAAACCCCTAACTGAACTAAATACTCTACGATTTCAATCAAGTTGTCTTTGAAAATTCTGTCGAGTGTCATTTTGACGCGACTATCAAAAGTCGCGCCAAAATGTCACCCATCATGCCAGATTGGGGGCTTTATTTATGAAATGCATAAAGCTAGAATTTTCTGCACAGCGCCTGATTCATACTCTAGAGGAGCCCCCGCCTCGACTATGAATTCCAGTGTTATACGTCGAGGTAAAACTTCAAATGGTGGTACTTATTTGGCACAAGAAAACACACGTCATGACGGCGTTTCTAACTGACAAGGTATAAGCATTGGATAGACCCGGGTTTGAGCGCGTTGCCTAAAATGAAAGATGTCACTGCGGCATGTTGCCTAAAACGCGAATGGACTAAGAAGCATATTGCCTAAATGCCTAAACTTCGTAATTGCCTAATAAGATGACTGTCTAAACCGAGTTGGATAGTCTCTTCGTTCGTTTGTTCAAAAGCTCTATGGAATTTACGGACCTGCTGCATTTTTGGCGATATTATTTTCACCTGGATACTTTTAACTCCTGTTAAAAGTATCCAGGTGAGAGTTTTGGCAAGAACGCGGAAAAGTTCACGTCGTTGCATTGTATTATTTTTCCAAATTTTTGCTTTTCCCAGTGTTAATGTTTAAAATTGGTGGCGTTTTACGCATTAAGTGCTGAATTACGAGCATGAGTGTGGGCAAGTGATATAATGTGGTGAAACGTGATTTTTCGTGTTGCTTCCAAAACTCCATAGAAGCTTCTAGTAAAGTTGCCACCACTTTGCTGGATCATGACTTGGAGTGGACTATGACTACCTGACTTAGACTGGACTATGACTAAAACATGACTTTGCATGAAATATTTTATATAATACTTGGCTAAATACACTATGTGTGGAGCCAAAATATAAGAAAAAAAAAAGTATCCAGGGTAAAATTACGTCCCAATATATGACTTTAGATACCCCTTTTTCTGCTACTTTTTCTTCTTATCGTGTAGGCAAGTGGTCAGCCCTGGTGTTAGAATTTTTAGGCTACCGAAAAGCTTCTGCTGGTAGTGCAAAGCTATAATTACAAAGGACTATGATAACCACTCACCCAAGAATATGTTTCCTTTCATCTTGCTGGAGTAACTGGCCAGGGTGAGCACGATGAGGAGCAGGTCGAAGCAGGGTTTGGTGAGGGAGCTGTACAGGTGTGCCACAGACTGCGTGAACACGGACACGTCTTCTGTTAACCTGGGGAATGGACGGCGATTGTAAACTAGATGGGTCCATCAATTTCACCCGCATGTAAGACGATCTTTTATCTTCTTTTTCGTATAGGCTGGTCGGCCTTGGTGTCAAAGAAAAGGTTAAAAAATGGTATTTCCTTCGGTAACCTTCTGACTCAGCTTGACGACTGTAGGCCTAGCACGAATATTTACGCGCGCGTAAGTGTAACGTTAACGTAAGGCAGTTGTATGGCATTTGATCTGCCCCCCCCTATTACGATTGAGCTAGCAGCGCTGCTGACGCGCGTCTGCCGCTCAACTGTTGTCAAAATTGTATGAACTTTAACAGCATTTGAGCGGCAGACGCAATCGTAATAGGGGGCCTTTCGTTAACGTTACACTTAAAGCGCGTCCGCTGAGCCATACTGAACATTGTTCTTGAACATTGTTTGTTCAAAACATTTCCCGTCCGCTGCGACTTTAAACCGCGTCTGCTGCGCCATGTTTTGAACAAAACATTGTTCAAGAACAATCTTCTGTTTAAAACACGGCGCAGCGGTCACGGATTCACGCGCGCGTAAATATTCGTGCTAGGCCTACTATTGTCACAGAGCCAAAAAATCGCTTCGCCTCCCGATGCTAAAGCATATTTTTCCAAGCTCTGTGACTGTTGTCTTAAGACTATAACCAGGTAACTAAATTAGCCCACCAAAGCTGTGCTCAGTTGTAAACGCCACTTCTTACACCGGTCACCCATTAAATTAATGACCGAACTCAACGTTGCAACTAAAGTTTTACTCTATGCTAGTATAGGTAGCGTCAGCAATCAGCGTGTAATATGATCCAAATATTCTGCTCTTTATTTTTGTAAAAGCAACACAAACAAACCTACAAGGTTTCACGAGTTGGTACTTTTGATTCGGTGTTAGTGTGGATGGCGGTATCTAATAGTGTTCAAGACTACAAAAAGAGGCAAAAAGAAATATAAGCAAATAAAAAGAGGTTCAACAGAGTAAAGAGATTATATAGATTATATTGACCGATAGCTCAGTTGGTAGTATCCCTGCCTTCTGAACTGAGGGCTGTGGGTTCGATTCCTACTCAGGACAAACATTTGTGTGATGAACATAGATGTTTGTTCTGCGTCAGGGTGTTATATTGTATTACAAACAAAAAAGTATATAAGTATTATATCTGGTTCCCATAGTACAAGCTATGCTTAGTTTGGGTCTAGATGGCGATGTGTGAAATGTCCACACATATTTATATATTTATTTATATTTAATTTAACGCCCAACGATGACATACATAGATCCTGGACCTTAACTAGGATTCCTTGTATCAAAAGACCCAGGAACTACAAGGACCATGCTCCTACCCAGACAACAAGTATTTGAGCTTTTTTTTTTCTGTGTAAAGAGATAAATAGAGGTGCAACAGAGTAAAGAGGTTAGCCTCACCTGTGATCTGCATTTTCTATCCTAGCATCTAAATTCCCCACCCTGTAGTAAGTCTGGTTTCTGAAGTACAGGTCGTACGCATGGTTTACTATTCTTGTCCTGAAGGCCAGAGCTAATCGACCTGCAAAAAAAAACGTTATGTTTACATGGTTATCATCCCGCATGTGCGAATAAAATGATATGCTTCCATGTTTATCATGCGAACGGCTAAACAGTCGCTTTGACAGTCTGTATTTATTGAAAGATACAATCTTCGGGTCTTCAAATCGAGAGTGAACAGGTATCTATGCAAGCGTGTGGCGACCACGAACCGGAAGCAGCGCAGGCTCCCCACTAGGTGGACCGACGATCTGGTAAAAATGCGGGAGCCGATGGATGCAAGTGATGCAGCTACTCAAAGTAGTGCTTTCCGGGGAGGTCTACGTTCAGCAGTAGACGTCTTCAGGCTGTTGATGATGATGAGAATGATGATGATGATATTTAAAGTGAGCCCCTTACTGTACCTTCCAGGTATCTGATCATGGAGTTGATGAACGTGGCTGGTATGGCGATGGAGAACCATTGGAGAAGCAGCGCCGCGAACCGACGCATGTCCTTCTGGACTATGTGTCTTACTGTGGGACAGAGATAACTATCTATACTTCTGGGGTCACATAAAATAATAAAAAATGTTCTTTAGTTGAGAAAAGATAGACAAAATAAATAAAATAAACAAATAAATACACTTCACACAGCGCCATCTAGCCCTAAGCTTGTACTATGGGAACCAGGTAACAGACAACTAGTCCAACCAGTTTACTAGGTGGAAGGACTTTTCTGCAAAATTCGTTAAGGTAGTACCACCGCTTTGCCAGTTACTTTGTACCTAAGCAGTAATGTGCAAGCACTTTAAGGGCAGCTAGTGAAATTACTGGTCAAATGAGACTTTATGACCTGATCACACAGTCTATGAGTCTGATTGCTAGATTGTGTGATGTCTCAGGATGACGTGCGCAGTGCAGTGTCACGCGAAACTTTATGATTTTTAAGTTCCGAGTGTCACTGCAACTGTTATGGGCGGCCGTGTCACTTAACATCAGGTGAACGATTAGCTCGTCACGTCATTCATAAAAAAAAACAGGTAAGCATAAGTTACTTAGGCACGACGCGTATTTATTTATATTGATGTCTTACCAATAGACCCCTCCAGCGCAGCAACATATATGGAGAGGAAAGTCCTGGAGAAGAGACAGGTGGTGTGAGCGGCGAGCAGCGCCACCTCGTGGCTGCGGACTCCTGGCACCATGATGCGCGCCAGGCTCGCCAGCTGACGGAGGAACTCCAGGTTCAATCCGGGGATGTGTTCCGGTGGGGGCTCCGATTGGGTCTCGTCTGCGTCTTCCTGGAGATGGGGATGACAAAAATAAATAATATGTGTGGACATTTCACATAGCGCCATCTAGCCCCAAACTAAGCATACTATGGGAGCCAGATAACTGATACAATACTTATATACATTTTTGTTTGTAAATATGTACATAGAATACATTATAATACCCAGACACAGAACAAACATTGATGTTCATAACACAAATGTTTGACCTGGGTATGAATTGAACCCACAGCCTACATTTCAGAAGGCAGAGCTGCTACCAACTGAGCTATCAGGCCAGTCAAGAAAGAGCAGTCAGGCCAGAAAGAAAATAAAAAAACAAAAGGAAAGGAAAAAAGAAAGATATAAAAAAGATTTATTCAGGACAACACTACATCCTCAGTGGCGAAGAATGAATAAGCTGGGGAAGGTGGTCTAAGAAAAAGTCATAAAGTCGAAAAATTTATCATCTCAACAAAAAATGAAAATTTCAACTGGCTAACTGTCACGGATCATGAGATACAGCCTGGTGACAGACGGACAGACAGACTGCCAGCGGAGCCTTAGTAAAAGGGTTTACTCTTTGCGAACGGAACCAAAAAAAAAAAACAAAGAAGTGATAGCTTTTGCACGCTTTACATATTTTATTCAAAAAATGCAAACTTTTTTAAATCAATAATTTTCCCATTTTAAATAACAGAAAAATCGCTGATGCTAAGTAACGCTTAAAAAATATCCTAAGGCCAATTTAAACACCCTGAAAGGATACGGTCTACGATTCAATCACGGTGTATATCAGCGTACTTACAATGTTCTGTTTATTGTCTGTATCGACCTCCCCCCTACACAGCGCGCACTGCTCGGCCCCACATCGCCCTCCGCAGGTTTCCTCTGCTTCACCGTTGGCCACCGTGTGGAGACTTCCATTCTTGGTTACCTGGAACGAGTTGATTATGAGTTAGGCTGTGATTCTTCGATACTATTTCATGTAAACTCAAAACTATCCAAACATAAGTCTTGTCGAAGCCTCGACCGCCGCGCGCCCACGCACACCACGATGAATAACAGATCTAACCAATGGGCCCGCTGTGGATGACGTCAATGGCGCAAGAGCCAATCCCTGGTGCTGTACATCACGCGATGGCCAGCTCGCCCCTCGCAGACAGCGTGGCGCCGCCGCTGCCTCACCCCCGCATTCAAACACTTACCACCACGCGCTTCTCGCAACCACACCTATTTTTAATATATTCATAAGCAGCAACGTGTAAAATTACTCTGTATTTTGGAACATAAAAAAATGGTATAAGTCTAATCTTTTGTTCACTTATTTCCCGAACAAGTCTCACTCAAAGCTCAAAAAGATAAATAAATAAATATGTGTGGACATTTCACACAGCGCAATCTAGACCCAAACTAAGCATAGCTTGTACTATGGGAACCAGATAACTGATATAATACTTAGATACTTTTTTGTTTGTAAATACATACATAGAATACAATATCACCCAGACACAGAACAAACATCGATGTTTATCACACGAACGTTTGTCCCGGTTAGGAATCGAACCCACAGCCCTCAGTTCAGAAGGTAGGGCTACTAACTGAGCTATTGGGCCTGACAAAAAGTATCAATTGTTTTTGTATTTTCAGGTAATTTTTGCCGTCATATCGATATTATTGAATGTAAAACTGACTATAATGACGATTGGCTTACCAAAATCTTTTTATCCAAATCAATTAGTTTTAAATATTATTTTGTACAGTTAACTTACCTTATAGTTATTATTATTGTTGCATGGGGGTACATGTTTTTTCTCCCTTCCATAAACAGCGCAGGCAGCTAGAGCCACCCCCAGACCAACCCCTAACGCTATCGACGGCTGCACACGCGATGCCTGGAATATGATATACTTTACATATATTTCATGCTATTATTATATTAAACAGGCTTAAAACTAAACTTTAAGTATAGCAGCACTCCTCTGATAAAGAGCAAAAGAGAGAGACACAGTTTAATGCGAAAAAAGTATCGTATCTCCCAGGGTTCAATCAAACTTTTTAACAAGATCTGTACAGACGTTCAGTCGTGAAAAGGTAACAAGAGTTATTATAGAATTTATAATATTTTGGGTGAAAGTATGGATGTATGGAAATATGGAAGTATTGAAGTGTTAAAGTGTAGAAGTATGGAAGTATTGAAATATTCAATTGTTAGAGTGTTAAAGTGTTGAAGTGTAGAAATATGGAAGAGTGGGAGTATTGAATGACCAAGAGAGACAGAGAAAGACTAGAAGCGTTTGAGATGTGGTGCTGGAGGCACATGGAAAGAATAAGCTGGACTGAAAAGAAAACCAACAAGGAAATTTTAGACATGGTAGGAGAAAAAATAACGTTACATAGTACCATAGAAGTCAGAAGAGGAAAGATGTTTGATCACTTGGTACGACATGACGAACTCATAAAAACCATCATGGAAGGAAAAGTAGAAGGAAAGAGAGGAAGGGGACGACCGAGAAGAACATTCGTAGATCAACTGAAGGAAAAGGCGAATATCAAGTCGTACCAAGAGCTAAAAAGGCTCGCAGAAAACCGTGAAGGTTGGAAAGAACTCCACAGACAAGAGTGAAACTCTTAGAAGAAGAAGAAAGGGAGTATTGAAGTAGTGTTGAAGTGTAGAACGGAAGTATAGATGAGTGGGAAGTATTGAAAGTATTGAAGTATTATGTATGGAAGTATAGGTGGATAAAGGCTATTCTGACAGTAATATTACCTGTTCTCGAATCTTCGTAAGTATGGCCGGCATGTTCACTTATATATCCTTACACTATAGAGATCGTTTACGTTTCTAATCACAGAGTTTAGGTACTGGTAGGTTAGTGGACGTCACATGGTTCGGTCACAGTAGGGGCTTGTCGTCCATTTTCTGAAACAAAGAGAAAGGTATCATTATAATACGCGCTTCAGACATTCGTTTCGTCAGATTAACGAGTCACATTAGCATGCGTGAGGTTGGAAGTAATGATCGGTCGGCGTTCGGTCGATGGGGCCGTACTGTGAGCTCTTAGCGCGATTCAAAACCGAGCATATATTGGTGCGCTTGTTAAAATCTACATCCAATAAAGAACAAAACGATCCAATAAGGGCTCTGTTCTGAATCGCGCTAAGAGCTCGCAGTACGGCCCCTGTACAAGTGTACAGTTTGTCTAAATAACTAATAAAAACCATTGGCCACAGAAGTTCTTAACAGATCACAAGAGGGCTGCGCTTTTCTTCGAGTTAGGTAAATCATCGTCGTCGAATGGAGGAGTAGGACTTTTCTGCAAAGTTCGTCTCACCTACTCACCGCTATGCCAGTTATTCTGCCGCCAATCAGTAGTGTACACGCCTTAGGTTATATAATCAGGAAATGGTTATGCAGCCTAGAATAAAAGCTTACTTAATGAAACATCAGCTGACTAATCGGTATGGGTGTCAATTTGATGCCGCTCTAGCTTTCTTATTGCGTAACTTGATATACTGAAACTAGAATTCTGTTCTCAGATAAAATATAAATTGCAATCACATAATGTACATTCATCATCATCATCACCATCATCATCATCATCATCAACAGCCCGTAGACGTTCACTGCTGAACATAAGCCTCCCCCAGAGAGCGCCACTTTGAGCAGCTGCTCGCCTCCTGCGGATTCGAGAACCTTTCTTCCCCATCGGTTGTCAGTTCTGCGAGCGATGTGGCCTGCGCATTGCCATTTCAACTGGGCTATATCGGTCACTTTAGTTCTTCTGCGGATTTCCTCGTTCCGGACCTTATGAGTTATCTCGCAGGGAAACACCGAGCATAGCTCTCTCCATGGCTCGTTGAGCTAAGTACTTTGAGCTTACTAATGAGGCAAACAGTAAGAGACCACTAATAATTGTTGGATGGAATTAAATATATTATGTTTGCCTCAAAAGAGTCCAATAATAGATAGATAGATAGATAGATAAACTCTTTATTGAAACACACAAATTATAAATAAAAGTACAAATTTAACGGAAGTGTTACAATTGGCGGTCTTATCGCTTAAAGCGATCTCTTCCAGACAACCATGCATGGAAAGGAATAACGCAAAAATATATGGACGGTGGTTTCCCCAAAAAGCTGTTCATAAACGTACATACTATACAATAATATACAATAAACATCATAAAAACTGCATAAACATAATACATATTCATAATAGACATAATACTTATAAGTATACATATTACATATTTTACATATTATACTTATATCAATAAAAATAAATAGATATATTCCTAAGCAAATAGCAGATAATTATTATAGGAATAAAAAGAGCTAAGTATTAGTACATATTAGTATTTAAAATATTCAAATTCAGAAATTTCGGAAATGTTATAATAAGTAATCCACTTTGTTAGCACAACATCAATTATTGATAGTATTACCAAAGATTTAATAGGAACTTATTGCATCTTATTATTATAACATGTATTGTATACGAAATTATATCTTTGTTAAATTTTTAATAGTTTACACAGCTTTTTAATTACGTTTGTGTGTAAAAAGTAGGTAATTACAATTTGCAGATTTCCATAATATTTTATATGCATAACTGTTCAAATAATACAAGTATAACTCAATACTTAGCAACCTATATTAAGAAAAGTGACGTAACTCGAAAATAACAAGGAATTGATAAAAATAAGAAGGTTCTCGAGTGACGACCACGAACCGGAAGATGCAACGTAGGCCGGCCCCCCACTCGTTGGACCGACGATCTGGTGAAAGCCGCGGGGAGCCGATGGTAGCAGGAGGCGAGCAGCCGCTCTAAGTGGCGCTCCCTGGCCTATGTTCAGCAGTGGACGTCTTCAGGCTGTTAATGATGATGATAATAAAATGATAGAAACAATATAGCCCATGAGTGAATTTACCTACATTTTAGCGTTTTGGGCGCAAACGGGTTTCACCCTCTATAACTTAACATAAACTTTTGATTTTGGTGTTAAGCGTTTATATACATTATAATAATTATAATCTGTGCTTTTAAGTCTTGATTTTTTTTAAATTTAAGTTTCATATTCTGATTACAACTACTTTTTACCTTCACAATTTTGACGCAAAAATTCGTATCTTTAGATGACTAATATGTATACGAAAATATTGCGAAGACTTAGTAAAGGAAGACGGGCATACAAGCATAGTGTTTACTGTGTAAACAGCATATAAAACCCATCGAAATCGGACACATTTAGAAGTGGAAAAGGGTTCGCGCTTTTTGTATGGACAAGAGGGATTTCTCTTAACAAGCATTTATATTTAACTTTATAAGTAAGGTTATTGAAACACCTCATTACATCAATACAGAATCACAATAACGGTCCTATTCTAATAAAGTTATAAGTAGACCGAGTTAATCTATTTTTACCTATGTACATATATATACTTTACACGAACGCGCCATATAATAAAAAACAATGATTCATCATTATTACTATCATCACTCTCATTACGGACAAGTTATTAGCTGTAAACCATATCATTAGTACCCCTCGACACATCGCTGTTCAGATTGTGCAAAGTTCACATCGCGACATAATTTTATTGTCATAATAATGAATCATTTTTAAGTTTCGTCACAATTTATGATCTATGTTACCGAGACATAAGGCTTAAATTGTAGAACATAAAATTCAACCCGTATTCATTAACAGATTTATTTAACGTCTCAACGTATAAAATGTAGGTTTAGTGCCATTTGGGATGACATGGCAATTAAGTTGGTAACAAAGGTTAAGAGTAGGGCTCAGAAACGACCCCCGTGGGAGACCGCGCACGTGTGTTCACCATCCATTGTTAACTGGTATATACGGGAGCCTTGACCCTGCCGTGAGTCACACAACACTTGGTAGTTAGTCCAACCTTACAATGACGCGAGGATCAAAAGGAAAAACTGTGAACACAAACGTGACTTACATAATCAAAAGCCTTTGTTAAATCAAAACAATTTGACACCCAATCAAACCTCACAAGATTCTAGTACAAACAATATAGCGTGTTGTACGTATGAGCAATTAGCGATGGCCTCAAAAATAAGGTAATGAATGAGTTTAATAACGAAAATTTACTTCAGATTAATACTTAATAATAATTAATGGTTACCGGAACGTACCGCTACATAATTGTTTAATTTTATGATCGTCTTATGATACCAATTACACCATTGCCATTAACCTGAGTAATTATTCATACGGTATGCAAGCTTTAATGACAATTTTAATTAAAACTAGTTGTACAGCGTCTTAGTGGATAGATTAAAACTTCTTTTTTAATAGGAATACCAACAATACAAAGGTATGTTATGTAACAATAAACTACCGGACAGCGTATTATTTTTATTAAAATCTTTATAATATCATAATGGGGCATAAATTGATTATTCATTCACCAGTTAACACAATAACATCTGTTTTAATAAAATGTATATGTTCCTCAATGCTGTCGGATTTGATTCAATTATTATTAACCTTATTACATTAAATTTCGGAACAAAACACGTTTTTGAAAAACTGATTATTTATTAGCCAAGAGATAAGTTAGCGTTGAGCAAGACAAAGTACACTAGTATAATGTACAAATGCATGTTTGGACACGGCTGTTGTAATCGCAAATAAGCGGATGGGTCGATAGTGAACGGTTAACATGTACTTCTACATAAGCACTTCATAATTAGATAGAGATAAGTCGTAATTAGAATACACACAGACGTTTTGCAACCCAGACGATATGACCCTAACCCATTTTTATTGCGTTATTACGATTATATCTAATTTTATCCATGGTAGGAATCTTTGCAGAGTTCGTATAGGTAGCTACTTTGTACCGCCGCCGCCGCCGCCGCATTGCTTATTCGACGGCCAAGCCAAGTAGTAGTGTGTTAAGGTCTAGCAAAGATCACAAACGCTAACGCTATCGCTATCGGTTGGTATCTTTGCTAAACCCCCTGGTTTGACGAGCACTGTAGCTTTGTGAAATTACTGGGTAAGTGTGGCTCTATGACCTGACCTCACAGTCTAATAATCTTATTATCCCTTATCTTATTACTACGGAATGACGTGTTCACTGCATTATGGGCGGCCATGACGCATAGAACGCGTAGGAACGCGGAGTCCTACAGTAAAAATAATTATCACAAACTAATAAAAACATTGCAAATTCCAGAAAGGTCTATTTTGTTTATCAGTTTCCAACAACATTCCACAGAAGCCGCAAGAAAAGTAACATTAGCAATATTCGAAGGTTACAACCACAACCTTGACCAAGGTCCTGTCAACGTAGAGCATCGATCACAGAGTTTAGTGCCTATCAATGTAACGTCTAGTCTAGAATACCAAATGTATTAATCTTATTAACATTCTAAAGTAGTAAGTTTGAGTTATTATCTAGAATATTACGATTAATGTTAATGAAATATAATTCTTCAATTTTTTCGCTCTGTGCATACGAACGGTTCGCATTTTGCCTCCTTTCTGATTTTCTCCTTTATTTGTGCCATACATTCTTTGCCCTCCTTATGACATCTTCTACTTTTATAAGTTCATTGCCTACTTAAACATTCGATGTTCCGTGCAAGACACTATAAATAATTCTGACCGACATATAATTTGGTCCCGTTTTTGAAATGAATAGTTAAATTCAGTAAACATGAAAGAAAACGGTGCATTTCAACATTTTGACGTTACATTGCAAGAACAAGGAAGTAACAAAACAAACATCATTACAGCAACCCATCCATTTCGTGCCTTTATCATAATGTAATTTGCGATAAACTACTGTGACATACAGAACAGACAAAGATAATTTTATACATAACGAAATATCTCTACAATAAGGTATTGGTTCCTGTTTACCTTTCAGAATGACAGAAAAGAATCCGTAAAAAGTAAGTGGTTATAAAGAAAATTGTATATGAGCCAGTGGCAGAGTGCCACCTAAATTAACTTACTAAAGGTGAGACCTGCATACTATAAAATATAATTATATACCGTTGTAATTATATGAAGCGATCGAAGCTCACTTCAAGGTTTAATGTCCTTTAATTGTCGAGAGAGATTCTGGGCCGTTAAGGTCACATAACCTTCATGCTTATTCCATGTTCATTCATACCGATAGTGAGTAGGTATTATACTGAGTACTCTACATTTGTTTAGACGACAAACAACTGAGACAACGTGAAGGCTAAATCGCTAGACTTGTGGAGACCGTTCGGTGTCTTACTTTTTTGGTGTTGAAGCCAGGGTTTTTCTATGGAAATGAATGGCGTGACGAGCTGGTCGTTCACCTGATGTTAAGCAATACGGCCGCCCATAACAGTTGCAGTGTCATTTGGAAATTTAAAATAATAAAGTTTCACGTGACACTGCACTGCGCACGTTATCCTGACACACAGACTAGTAATCAGATTACTAGACTGTGAGATAAGGTTATAAAGTCTCATTTGCCCAGTAATTTCACTAGCCAAATGTGACTGATCTAAAAATAAAATGTGCCAAGCGCACGTGGTGCATTCTCGCCTTGAATATCAGGTTATTCAAATACAAAGAATAATTGATCAAGCGGAGCTTCATCAGCTTGGTTTCCGCTAGGAGACAACGTTTTTTATTCTTTGCATAGATACTGTAGGTCGATTAAAATCTAACGAACAATAATTACAGGCAAGCAAGACAGCTAGATATTAATCTATCGACCGTTTCTATCCAAAGATCATTCATGGAGACCATCCGTAAACGAGCTGAGCAAGAATCGTGAAGTTTCTAGATTCATTGACCTATCGTGTGGCCCGGTGTGAGAACAAGACCACTCCATCACTTCCCTTGGGTGCCGTGAGAGCTCCCTAAGAGAATCTCCAGGGAATGGAAGCATTCTCCGCAATACATTAAAATTGTTGTGACATCTGCCAAGCGTAGTGATGGACGATAAACGTCCAAGTTGCGTTTTATGGTGTGGCTTATGTTCAGCAGTGGTCGCTTTCTGATGTGACCGAGATGTGCGTACGTGCATTAGTGCACGAATAGACGCTGATGGTGATGTATAAGTACTTATGCCCATCTCAGGGTGACGAATGTGCAATTCCGCATGCTTGACACTCCGTTGTTCTTTAATGATAAAACATCCTTGCAGCATTCGGTTATAGAAATAGAAAATTATAATAAACTAGACACAATCCCGGTTTCGCTCGCCATTTATCAGTTATCATATCACACGGGCACTTTTGAATTTCCGCCGTATAAAATATAATAAATATTCTTTTTATAAATTTATGAGTACACCAAAATTAATAAAATGAAAACTTTATCAGAAAAATAGAATTGTGGCAATTTTACACATCTTTTTTTCGTGACGAATTGTCTTAGTGGCGAATTCACAATAACCCCTTAATAATAATAAATAAATCTTGTAATAATATCGGCAAATCTATGTTACACAAACACATTTATTATTAATAGTGAATTCGTAACTTTCCATTCAAAATAACAATAACAGTCACGCGGTGCACTTTGGATTAGAATGTTAATGATGATTATCAGATTATCATCTGTTGGGTTGGGACTGAGGCCTTCGGGGCGAGATAGATAAATATGGTGTTAGTAGCATTGACTTTATATTTATAATCTTTGGTCAGACTCAGTAATCTATGCTGTTCCGTTCCAGTGCGTGCTTATAATGTTTCACTACTATTTTAAATAATCTACCAAATTGAACAACCGTAGTTCTACAGCTCTAAGATGTTCAATCTGAGATGTTCAACAAGAAAACAACAAACAACAGTATGACATGTAAAATGACAATAGCGAGGTATAATAACCCGGAACAACCATATATATTTACTCTGTGTAAATCATGCTTCATTCGATTGTTAAGGAACTGTATATTTTATGAAGTATGGACGCATAGTAAGAAAACGAGCTGTGAGTTAGATGTTACAAGGTTCAAGATATAAGAGTCAAAGATCATTGTACAGCTTTAAATCTAATATGACATTGAATAACAATTTGTTTTCACAAGCCGTACGTTCCAGAAGATTCTACGAGTGTTTAACAGATAAACATAGTTGCTGGATTTCTTTTATTAATATCTGATGATCGAGAATGATCTAATTTACGCGGTTGAATTAAAATTTCAAAATATCTACTTTAATTTATTGTGTAATGTTACTGGTTAGCCTCATTAGTAAGCCAACAAGCTATGGAAAGCGCTAGTTCGAGGTTTCTTTGTGTGATAAAATCAAGAATGTAGATTCTAACTTTTTGACTTGTAAAAAAGCCTATTTGCAATAAATTATTTGAGTTTGAGCTTTAAGTTAGGCTGATCATAAAAGTGTATCGTTTTTCTGTCCCTGGGTGTGTTCTTATTAGAAACTTTCTTAAGTAAATAAGTACACATAGCCTACCAGACGATAATAAAGTAGGTAGTATAACACATTAACTCAGATGGTAAATGGCACCCACGTCACAAGATAATTTCCCGAACAAAAATCGGATACAAAGAACTTTAACCTTTTCAGTGATTTATTATAGTGACAATGAAACGTCTTTTTTTCAAGGAACACAAAGGTAAAACTGTATGGTGTAAATTGGTCTTCGTCATCGTCACCGTCTATATTCATGCTTACAAAGAAAACAGAACTCTACATCACCACTAAAAGGGAATTCCGATTCTGTATTTATTTTGTTTCTGCAAATATTTAGAGGGAGGGCGATTGTTTGAATCAAAAGCGAATGATTCCAAAGTAGAATCCTAAGCGTAGCGAGGAATTCAGAGAACGTCCTTCGAGTTCGAATAGTTATGGTACCGCGTGGCACAATTTGCTTTTCAAACCCTAATTTTGTCACTGTTATTAAGTGCGCCTATTAAATGAACCATTTTAGGTAGACGCACTTATCTATTCGAAAACATGAGATGAAAAGAACTATTTATGTGCTATATATACTACATTAAAATACATACGTATCTCTCAAATTATAAGCATATTAACGGACGTTGCGCTGTATACAATAATACAGCACATATACAGATAGCGCGATCGCCTTGACCGCACCACACAACGTGCACCACCGGTACAATTAAAACATCGCGCCACCAAAACGAATTGGATTGTTCTGAGAGTTCAAAAAACTGAGGGTTATACTGATGAGCGCTCGATGTTCCCTTTGCGGTCTATTTTTATTTCTGTCTATCCGTCCAAATCACCGCAGAGTACCACCAGTGCGCAGCGTTTTGCTGAGTCATTCATAGTCCGAACGGTCAAGGAATGAAATGCTCTTCCAGCAGCAGTGTTTCCTCCTCGGTATAACCTGGGGCTTTAAAGTCAAATGGGCATCTCATGCGCAAACGTGCTCCACCCTAGACAACTTAGTCACTTACCATCGCATGGGAACAAAGGTTTTTAACTTTCTTTTTTTTTTCATCTTAAATTTATATTTGGAATACAGTTTTGGAGCGTAGTCAATAAATAAATAAATAAATATGTGTGGACATTTCACACAGCGCCATCTAGTCCCAAACTAAGCATAGCTTGTACTATGGGAACCAGATAACTGATACAATACTTATATACTTTTTGTTACTTTTCAGCCAGTGTGTGTTGCCAGCGATGATTTATGGTACTGAGACGTGGTCTTCCTCATTAGTGAGCTAAAATTTACGCAATTAGCTATGGAGAGAGGAGAGTTATGCTCGCTCGGAAACCCTTCCTTGCGTTGCGAGATAAGATCCGAAATGAGGGTATCCGCAGGAACTAAAGTCACTAAGGGCAATGGGCAGTCTACGTCATTATTATTATGTTTTGCTCGCTCATTTTCTTGATTTCCGTTTGTGTATATTCTTTTTTTTTTTTTAATTATTAGAAAAAAATTAAGAACTGTTTCATATACATACGTACGCAACGATTACTTTTATTATACTTTGGGATGACTTTAGGCGATCCACATCTCTCCAACTAGCCATAAAAAAAGTTTCATTATTTAAAATGTTTTATACTTAAATCACACCGCAATAATACAACATCTTCAATTACATTGCTGCTGTTAGAAGTGCTACCTATATTTTTTATTACCTCACCGCCATTGAGGCAACGAAATTTAAGATGCATAACATAACCCGAATCAAACACTCGTTGGAAACAGATGACCCCGACTGCAGCAGCTGACCATGGTCATCGCGTTAATGTTAAAAGCATGCAAAAAGAATCATAACAATCCGTCATAAGCAAGTAAATGAATCATTAAAATGAATATCTGTTAACATAAATAACTGAAGTTAACAAAAACTTGCTAAAAGTAGCAAAGTAGGTCAAATAAAGCGCAGAGATAGCTCTGCTTATAGCACAGCAGTAAAAGATAAACAAATCTACAAGCAAAAGTGGCAATGATAACTTTTTACCGTAAGCCCTAAGTAAGCCGGTGAAAGTGCGCACAAAAATATAGTCGTAAAGCCGACGACATTAATTTTTTCGTTATTGTATGGATCTGTGAATTAATGAACGAGTAATAGAGTTATTTTCACGTAGTAGTAAGTAATAAACAAAGCCAAAATTGGTATGGAACTATTGACTTATCAGTTATCACATATTAGATAAATTGTAAATATTTTAATATAATGGAAAAATATTAACATAGACAGCAGGACTATATAAATTAAAATAAACCTAGTTTGAATATGAGAATACCCTCCCGCGTCCGATGACTTACAATAACCGTTTAAATAACAATCATCATCATCATCATCATCATCAGCTTAACTCTCGTCCGCTGCTGGACATAGGCCTCTCCAATTGCACGCCACCGAGCTCGGTCTTCAGCTCTCTGCATCCAGTCTCTACCAGCCGCTTTCCGCAAGTCGTCACTCCACCTGGCCGCAGGGCGCCCTACACTACGTTTGCTTAAACGCGGTCTCCACTCAAGAACCCGTCTACCCCAGCGGTTATCAGTTCTTCGAGAAATGTGGCCAGCCCACTGCCACTTCAGCTTACTAATCCTCTGCGCTATGTCGACTACTTTGGTTCTCTGTCGGATCACTTCACAATGAGTGTCCACGTTTCGGCCCCGTCGGTCATCACTGGCAAAACTCACTGATTGAAGACTTTAGTCTTAAGGCACTGTGGTATGGATAACAATAGACTTCATATTATTACTAACCTTTAAAACTTAACATTTCTATAAATGTATTTTAAAGCACTTTTATAGCGTCTCGCGCCCAAGGACTTAAAATTACCGTTAGATTTTCATATTAGATATTAATTAGTCTAGTATAATATACAGTTTTTAACACCAAACATATGTAAAATAATCATGTATCTAAAAATATAACGTAAGTAGGTTGAATAGTTGAAGAGTTTCTACAAAATTTTATAACTCCAAACGTTTAAATGTTTTCCAATCCAAATTATGTTTATGGCTATCAATCAATGGTGATTTAACAACCTGCGTATGTATGCATACCTACGCAGAATTTTTTGCGTCATTCGCATTAATATAAAATTATTTATAACTTGCAGTAGTATGTAACTTTTTACAAGTCTATAAAACAGCGTTTTATGATATTATTTTTTGAAGTTAAATGATCCTAGAGTCTTAGTGCAGGTAACTTCAATAATAATAGAGTATTAGCGCAAGGTAACGTCAATTTTATTAACTAACATAATTATTATTGTAGTTGATTTATTGTGCTTGTTTTATATTATAGACAAGATTAGATTATTATTTATCGTGTAGAACGGGTTAATTTATTTAAAGGCGAAGGATATGCGGTTCCAAAATATTATATATCGTAGTAAAAATGTGTAAAGATGTCTGCAGGCCACATCGCTCATAGAACTGAAAACCGATGGGGAGAAAGGTTCTCGAGTGGCGAACACGAACCGCAAGATGCGGAGTAGGCCCCCCACTAAAACCGACGATCTGATGAAAACCGCGGGGAGCTGATGGACGCACGAGGCGAGTAGCCGCTCAAAGTAGCGCTTTCTGGGGGAGGCCTATGTCAGCAGTGGACGTCTTCAGACTGTTAATGATGAAAAATGGTATTTGTACATATAGTGAAAGTACGGGTAAGTAGGTATTCATTATGTAACGTGTTAGTAACCTCCCCCTTATATTACCATTATTTATTTATTTATTTATTTATTTATTTATTATTTGGAAAACAAACAACTTAAAAACGTATACTATGGCTCAAAACATGGTAGTAAACTAGCCTTTAACAGTTTTCACAAATAGAACATTATTTATAATCCAGAGCGGTTATTCTATATGGAAACGCAGATATTACCATTATAATACCAAACCTAAATAACATCAAAGAAAAATAAAGGACTTCGGGTATTAATAAAATCTCTCGCGCATGTTATCATCATCATTAACAGCCTGAAGACGTCCACTGCTGAACATAGGCCTCCCCCAGGGAGCGCCACTTAGAGCGGCTGCTCGCCTCCTGCATCCATCGGCTCCCCGCGGCTTTCACCAGGTCGTCGGTCCACCTAGTGGGGGGCCGGCCTACGCTGCGTCTTCCAGTTCGTGGTCGCCACTCGAGAACCTTTCTTCCCCATCGGTTGTCAGTTCTACGAGCGATGTGGCCTGCCCATTGCCATTTCAACTTGCCAATCCTAAGAGCTACATCGGTCACTTTAGTTCTCCTGCGGATCTCCTCATTTCGGATCCTATCTCGCAGGGAAACACCGAGCATTGCTCTCTCCATAGCTCGTTGCGCGACTTTGAGCTTAGTAATGAGGCCAACAGTTAGAGACCACGTCTCAGTTCCATAAGTCATCACTGGCAACACACATTGATTGAAAACTTTTGTTTTCAGGCTTTGTGGTATTTTGGACGAAAAGATAGGTCGAAGCTTCCCGAACGCTGCCCAGCCGAGTTGGATTCTTCGGGCGACCTCTTTGTCGAAGTTGGACCTACCCAATTGGACAGTCTGCCCTAGATAGACGTATTTGTCGACAACTTCGAGAGTATCGTTCCCAACAATTACCGGTATAGGTGGAACATGGGCATTTGACATGATTTTCGTCTTGTCCATGTTCATCTTAAGACCAACCTGTCGGGAGACTCTACTGAGGTCGTTGAGCATGGTGCTGAGATCATCGAGCGACTCCGCCATTATGACTATATCATCGGCAAAACGAAGGTTAGTGATATACTCGCCATTTATGTTGATGCCACATCTTTTCCACTCCAAGAGCTTGAAAACATCCTCCAATGCGTTTGTGAACAGTTTCGGAGAAATAACGTCTCCCTGTCTCACGCCTCTCTGCAATGGGATCTGTTCCGTACTCTGGTCTTGTAGTCGGACTGACATAGTGGCCTTACTGTACAAACACTTCAACACTTCGATATACCTATAGTCAATTTGGCATCGCTGTAAGGACTGCAGCACCGCCCAAGTCTCGATTGAATCGAAGGCTTTCTCATAGTCCACAAACGCTAGGCATAGCGGCCGATTATACTCTTCGGTCTTCTGTATAATCTGCCGTAGCGTATGGATGTGGTCTATGGTGCTAAAGCCTTTTCGGAAACCGGCTTGTTCGGGAGGCTGGAATTCATCAAACCTGCGTGCGAGACGATTCGTAATGACCCTCGAAAACAGCTTATACACATGACTCAAGAGCGAGATGGGCCTATAGTTCTTCAATAAGGTGTTATCACCTTTTTTGAAGAAGAGCACCACCACGCTCTTGTGCCATGCCTCCGGCGTTGTACCTTCAAGGATGACAGAATTGAATAACTTC
This sequence comes from Ennomos erosarius, assembly GCA_963580505.1. Lineage (NCBI taxonomy): Eukaryota > Metazoa > Arthropoda > Insecta > Lepidoptera > Geometridae > Ennomos > Ennomos erosarius. Next base: position 8,914,078 of record OY757002.1, on the reverse strand, counting down.
TGGAGGACTATAAGTACCGGTCTACCACCCGCTCTCAGAAGTTCGGTCGTAATTCCATCCTCACCTGGCGCCTTGTTGTTTTTAAGCTGTTTGAGGGCCATTCTAATCTCGTACAGGCTGACGTCCGGGATATCTTCGGTATAGTGTCGGACTAACTTGGCTCTGGTGTCCTTAGCTGTGTTAGTAGCGGGCTCACGTGTCGAGGTGTATAACTGTCCATAGAAGTTCTCAATCTCTCTCAGGATCTCAGGCTTGGATGAAATGACACTACCATTCTCGGTCTTCAGTTTTGTCATTTGGCTTTGCCCAATAGACGAATCTTTGGCGAACACCTTAGAGCCTTGGTTTCGCTCAATTGCGGCCTCAATTCGTGAAGTACTAAAAGCACGCAAGTCGTGTCGCATGGAACTCCAGATACGTCTATTGAGTTCACCGTAGGCTGACATATCAACTGAAGACTGTAGTTTCATTTCGCTCCGGTCTGCCATTAATTTAAGAGTGTTTCCTGAGAGTTTCTGAGTCCTCTTTCGGCGTTGGGTCTTGAAGAACTCAGCTCCAACAGCTTGGACAGTTTCCACCAACCCGTTGTTCAACTCGTCCACTGTGTTGCAATCGGCAAGGCACTGGAAGCGATTTTGGAGTTCCAACTGAAAGCCTTCGGGGTTTTGGATTTGGACAGGGTTTGGACGGAGCGTAGACCTCACCAGACGCGACCTTTCAAGCTTGACATTGATATTCAATGTGCCTCTTACAATACGGTGATCGCTACCGGTTTTCACCTTGCTGATCACAGAGACATCATCGAATATTCGCTTCTTGGTCGTCATCATGAAGTCTATCTCATTTTTCGTGGAACCGTCGGGGCTTATCCACGTCCACTTCCTGGATGGCCGCTTCTTGTAGAAGGAGTTCATCATAAAGAGGTCCTCCTTCTCCATGAAGTCAGCCAGCCTTTGTCCCCGAGGGTTCCGCTGCCCGTATCCAAATGGCCCCACTCTCAGCTCATCGCCATTCCTTGTGCCCAACTTCGTATTAAAGTCTCCCATCACAACGGTGAAATATGTTTCGGAAGTATGCATGGCTTCGGATATATCCTCATACATAGCTTCTACTTCATCGTCGGAGTGTGCCGAGGTCGGTGCGTATACCTGGATGACCTTCAACGAATACCGTTTGGTTATTCTGAGTATCAGGTACGCTACCCTGGTCGACACACTGTCGACTTTGATCACGTTGTTGACGAGAGACTTGCGGACGAGGAACCCGACACCACCTTGGGAAAGTTGGTCTCCCTCCCGGTAGAAGAATAAGTTACCGGAATTTAGGATTATCGTGTCCTGTCCCTGTCTTCGGACTTCTGACAATCCCATTACATCCCAGCGTAACTTACTCATCTCCTCCTCCAATTCGACCATCCTTTCGTCAGCCCTCAACGTGCGCACGTTATAAGTTGCCAGGGCCAGGGGTCGTGTTTGGTGGGGTTGGTAGCCGGGCGTCTTCCGGTGATTCTTCGCACCCCCTGCCCTGCCGTTACCGTGACCGCTACCGGAGCCACGGGATAGCAGAGCCGCCGGGGACTGGGGGCCGTTATTGTTTGTGCTTGTCATTAGGGGGGGAGGGGGGTTTGCCATAATCACCACGCTTGGCAGGCGGCTTGGTGAGCGCAGTAGATTATGATGGTGGAGACCAAGGAGAATGCTGCAGCCCATTCCCTGGACGATCCCTTAGCCGACTTTTACGGCACCCACGGGAAGAGATGGGGTGGTCCTATTCGTAACCGGGACCACACGGCGCATGTTATAATTAACAACAATATTAAATCATCTGTGACCCAATGACCTTTAAAAATATATTTAAGCCTGACCTCAACCAAGGCACTTGCAGTGAATACACTATTAAAATCAAGTATTCATAAAAATAATATCATAATTTATAATTCAAGTTATATTCGTACTACATAATTATTATTTTACATCAATTTTTGCATTCGTGTATCAGTATTTTAGAAAGAAAACCAGTTAGGAGTCAGAGTTCAAACCTAAGTTGTAAAATTAGGTCACATTACATCTAGAATTCTGGACCATTCGAGGCATCAAAATAATTTAACATTTACGAGAATTTATTCATATTACATAATTATACATTAAAAGATAAGAAGAAAGAATTGTATATAGGAAGATAATAATATTTAATAAAAGATTTTGCACTACATATTTCAGTAAAACAGTGTTTTTCAATAAAGAGTTTATCTATCTGTATATCTATCTATCTATACATAACAAGTTAATTAGTATTACTTTCACACTTTGCATTTCTATACTGTTTGCTTTATGTTCCGTACGCCTTAAATAAATAAATAAAAGTATCAAACTTGATTAAAAGTGCTTCAAATTAGAATAGACTATATATTCATTTGTACTTAATGGGCCTTACTTATAAACGCTGCTTAAAGTTAGCCAATGCTTAAAACCTTCCGTCAACTTTTGACGATTTGAAATGTCACGCGGGAAAACGAGACGGAACATTTAAAACACTGACTAACTTTAAGCGGCGTTTATAAGTAAGGTCCTATATCTATAACTACTATTTATGATAACTGTAACTTTAACTACCTGCTAGTTATAAGTACTATAACCTGGGTTATAGTAGCAAGTGGAGAGTGATCAGTAGGCCTAGCACGAATATTTACGCTCGCGTAAGTGTAACGTTAACGTAAAGCAGTTGTATGGGCGATGATCAAATGCCATACAACTGCCTTACGTTAACGATACACTTCCGTACTTGCGCGTAAATATTCGTGCTAGGCCTACAGGTATCTTCTAGGCTGCGTTATTGCTTACCATTAGTGAGGCAGTGGTCAAATGCTGTGTCTATAAAATATAAAAAACGTCCAATGGCATACATTATTTATGTATAAACGCCAGTTTCATAATAGCATAATATTATGCAGTAGATATTTGGTAAGCCGCCCGGTATAGCCGGTCTAACTTCCAAGATATTCTGTGTCACGTGACGAACCAGCGCGAGAGCACCCGACCGAGTCATCACGTTTTTGTATCTGTTTCATAATCATTAGTTTGTTTTCAACCGACTTCTAGAAAGGAGGATTTGCGGTTTCTTATAAAGTTTATTTATTTATTTGTTTAATGGTTTCGCAGGAAATGTGTACATGGATAAACTTAATGCTAAACAGCATTATCTACCAGTCCTCCAGGTCTTGTAAGACAAATGTAAATTTCGCCTTTTTGTAAAAAAGTTTTCAGGGTTCTGTTTTCATGGCCCATGGTCCTATTCCAAGGTCCTCGTTGAGAATCCCATGGTACTCTAAACACCTGTCGAAATAAATTCCTCAGTATTCCATTAATCAGTATGCAACTATGCATGCGTAATTAAATAATTATCTTATGAAATAAGTGAAGGAATTGATCGGTAGAGTGTTCAATCAACCTTAAAGTTTTATAAACATACCCTTTACTATTTTCATATCATTAAAACAGTCGTAGAACAAAAGAGTTGTTCCCGCCGTCTTCGCATCCATAGGGTCCATAATATAGGGCCCAACGGGATCTTATTAGGGTTCCGTACCCAAAAGGTAAAAGGTACCTATTACTAAGGCTACGCTGTCCATCTATCTGTCCGGCTATCACCAGGCTGTATCTCATGAACCGTGATAGTTGGACAGTTGAAACTTTCCCAGATGATGTATTTTTGTTGCCGCTACAACTACAAACACAAAAAAAAACAATAAAATCAATATATAAGGTCGCTCCCATACAAAAAAAAATATATTTTATTACTCGTTATGTTGGTGAAACAATAAAGAGTTATCTATCTATCTATTATCGTACGGACCCCTTCGTGCTCAAATCCGACTCGCACTTGGCCAGTTTTACTGTAGTATTTTGCATATGAAATCATTGGCATTTCGTTTTTTCTGCTTTAATCTTTTTCATTAGTTAGAGACCATTGATCAAATACCAAGGTACAAAAAATATGAAAAACATTCATTAAATAAACGTAGGTACTTGTAATATACGTACTTTGTATATTTATTTCATGCTCAATGAAAAATATAAAATCGTGAAGAGTCAGAAAGGTAAATACGCAATCAAGAGGCAAAAAAATCGGAAGAAGTTATCTCGACAGTATTGCGTAAGGTGTATTGTAATATAACAATAATAAGGGGATGACGTAATATTATTATTTATTATAAACTCTACTAGAATAAAATTAGCCAAGTGGAAGTCGGCCCCAAGCACGAAGGGTTCCGTACCATTATCTATTAAAACAAGTAAAAAATCACGTTTGTTGTATGGGAGCCCCCTTTAATATTTATTGAATTCTGTTTTTTAGTATTTGTTTTTATAGCGGCAATAAAAATACTTCATCTGTGAAAATTTCAACTGTCTAACTATCACGATTCATGCGATGCAGCCTGGCGACCAAACATTATAAATAGCCAATGCTGGCGGCAGACGGATGGACAGCGGAGCATTAGTAATATGTACCTTTTACCCTTTGGGTACGGAACCCTAAAAAGATCCCGTTGGGCCCTATATTATGGACCATATGGATGCGAAGACGGCGGGAACAACTCTTTTGTTCTACGACTGTTTTAATGATATGAAAACAGTAAAGGGCATGTCAATAAAACTTTAAGGTTGATTGAACGCTCTACCGATCAAGTCCTTCACTTATTTCATAAGATAATTATTTAATTATGCATGCATAGTTGCATACTGGTTAATGGAATACTGAGGAATTTATTTCGAAAGGTGTTTAGAGTACCATGGGATTTCTCAACGAGGACCTTGGAATAGGACCATGGGCCATGGGTAATGGGTCTATATTTCACTTCGTTTCGTAACGAATATAAATACCTTAGGCTGGTATGGTATATTATATTTTGGTTGCGAAACTAAGGCACCTTCAAGCTTATGGTTTTATGGACTTCATGGCAACTTTATTCAAACTATGACCAATAATAATAATTGATTATATGAATTTTAATTTTCATAGTGTTTTGTTTTTGTATTTCATTTTCTTTTTGGATTTTAGCATAATAATGTATGTCATACCACTTTAAAAATTTCAATGTTTTCGACGACTTTAATCACGCTAAAATAAATATAATAACCATAATTTTAACTATTAATAACTTTTTCTTTTTTTTTATTGTTTAGTAGGCTTGCACTTGACCATCACATTATCTGATGGGAAGTGACGATGCGGTCTAGGATGACACGCGCTTGCCAGGAAACCTGAACACTTTGGATTTGAAGACTCCTAGATTGCAGTTTTCAGGCATACAAACACCGGCAAAGCGTTCCACTCTTTAGCTGTACGCTATTATCCCAGAAATTAACTTTCTGTTACTCGTTCTATTGATTTGAATTTTTTTCCTGGCATGTTGTCTTATTCTGTAATGAGACGTTTTATTAAAAAAAAAAGCTGTAATTTAATAAAGACCAGATAGATGGCATTAAAATGGGGGATTTATGTTCTGTCAATGTTAAGATAATTGTGTCGAATTTAGTATCCTATCCTTATTTTATGGAAGGCATATTACTCTAACGGTTTTCAAATCGACAACGTACTCTGTGATCCATTCAACTGAATTTGACATTTCCTTGTACTCTGTGGTTTGTAACTACGACCATGTTTGAAATACGTCGTTACTACGCCATCCAGTAACAGATAATTTTTTTTTAAATTAATCGTCTCATTGTCGTTACATTTAGCTTGTATTACTTAGTACATAGGGATTAGAGACATGCACTACGTACTAGTACGATAATATAATACTGTATCGGTGTACACGATGTTGATGATCGAATAAATAAATAATATAATATCTACAATACCTATATCAATCACTCAATAAAACAAAATAAAGGAAATTACATATCTATCTCATCAAATTGGTGAAAATGAAAAGCTCAGAAAAAATCTAATAATTAAGATTTATAACCTAGAGTTTTAGGTGAATTATAACCTACGTATATGTCACAATGTTAGGTACTGTAAGTAATAATAAAGTACTGTATATCAGACACGTTAATCAAAGTCGCATTTTTTACCAGATAATACCAAAAAGTCACGATAGAATTAGGTATACTTAGGTTATAATAATTATATTATATCATCATACCAACACCAGTTGATCAATGATCCTCTGACGTTGGCATGGTATTAATTATTTATGAATAATTAGTTATACAATTTTGTAATTTATCATTGTTGTCAAGGTACCTAATATTTACATACGAGTTACAAATTAATATAATAATAAAAAAATATGTAAAAACTTATGCTAACTAAACGTACAAATATAAACTTTGTGCAGTTTGTGATTTTTAATTTTTTACTAGTTAGTAATGAACTATAATAATTTAATTGGACTTGTAAAAAAGCTATGAATAGCCTATTTGATGTAAAACATTTTGTCACTAGGTATACATTTTTGGTAGTGTTATAAAATTATTCTCTATGTTATTCTGTATATATGTATATATATGTATCTCTCAACTCCCAGCGAACCCCAGCAAGGTAAGTACACTCAATATAATTTAATATATCATCAATCAATACCTGCTGCGCCTACCTCCCTTCTAATGCCGTCCCATCCATTCATCCTTTTCCCCTATTTTTTTACCTTTCCCTTCTCTCTTACCCATAAACAGAGTTAAGACTCAAAACTAATTAACCAGTGCGAAGCCGGGGCTGGTCAGCTAGTTTTGTAATAAAATAAGTAATCAAAATAAAATGTTGGTCGTTAAACAAACGATAAACAAGTGCAGCCAAATCACCTTTTTATGAGGATGATTTTTTTTGTTCTATAATCTAAGACTTAAGAAGTTTTTCTTCCAAATCCATTTATTGTAAATCACGGAAAACATTTTTCCGAAGCAATCAAGTAAGTGTAGGTATTACTCTTTAGATTTCCCGCGAGATCCTACTTTATTTCATACAGATAAAATGAGTTGAAAGAATAATACTTGTTTTAGAGAAAAATACATTTTTATCATCTAAAAGCTTTGGTTTTAACTCATATTTAAATTAAATATAAGTTTTGTTCTAATACAATTTTAAAAATTGTAGAATAGATGCATGCTTTTGTAAAAAAAATTGTCCGTGAGTTTTTTACTTCTTTGTTATTAGGTAGTATTATTAGACACCCAAAAAAATATAATTATGCTATTTATTAGACACCTGTAATTAAAAGGATTGAGGGTCTAGTTATTTCTGTTTTCTTAGCCCGTGCTACATAGTAAATTTTTCTATTTCTTTTGGTCCTATGTTGTAGTCTGATATGTTATATTAATTTTTTTATTAGTGTAAATGTATAGGTTTGGATTTCTATTAAAGATGCTTACGGTTATTAGTACCTACAATTACACGTTAAATTTGCTGCGAGTTTGTTAGATTTTTGTTCGAACAGGCTAATGGATTACAGTTGTACTAGTAATTTATTATTCTGTGGTTTTACACAAACGTCACCTTTGCCACAAAATAGGTGATTAATACTGTTTACATAAGGCGCCAAGCCAAGCCCACAACAGTGTTTGGCTACTAGCAAAAGAGGAGTAAGGGGATATCACGCCCGTTGCCGGGAATATCGAGAATGTTTGTGAAACCTTATTATATGTTATAATCATATCAAAACGCACAAACACAGTTGTTATGCGATCCGATTTTAAAACCAAAATAGATACTAAAGTTAGACTTACGTAAACGAATATCAACAAGTATCAGGTTCCAAAAGGCAAAAAAGTTTTACAATTTCATAAGTTTAGAATGGCATTGAAACTGTAATTGCCGGGCAAAGACTCGCAATGATAGAGTTAATTAATTATTAAATAACATTTGCACGTCTGCGTGAGACTAAATGCATTGAGCAAAACGAAAAGACTGCTCAATTATTACTTTTACCAAATTCCCAAGGAAGGGTATGTTTTTGAAAAATTAGTTTAAGAAAGTACCTTCGACATTTACAAGGATTTGGCGAGCCGTTTGGTTGAATCGGCACGTGACCAAAATGCTGGCATCTACTTCGGTCAAAGGATCAGCCTCGCTATACAGCGGGGCAACGCTGGCAGCATTATGGGTACGTTGCCCGATTCCATGGATTGCTTGAACTATCTATAGACCTTTTACAGTCTATAGATAGTTTAAGTATTCTTTAGACATTTATTTTTATGTAGATATAATAAATAATAGTATTAGTTACACTTAGTAGGTAGTTTTTTGTTTTGTGTTATATAGGTTTATTGTTAATTAAATAAATCCAGAAAGTACACAAGTTTACTACCAAGACGACTATTTTATAAAATGTAAGAGACACCATTCATTATCAGCCTGAAGACGTCCACTGCTGAACATAGGCATCCCCCAAAGGGTGCTCGCCTCCTGCATCCATCGGCTCCCCGCGGTTCTGATCAGGTTGTCGGTCCACCTAGTGGGGGGCAGGCCTACGCTGCGTCTTCCGGTTCATGGTAGCGGTATGTAAAAGACAGTTCGACTGAAATGACAGTTAGACTCCAGCGCCTGTTATCATAGACTTAATAGACCTAACTCCAGCGCTGACTGATACCCCAAACTAATCCTTTTAAAACTAAACACCGTTACCCCAAATCAATAGGATAGATACTTTTTATCCCAGAAAATCTAGAGAAACTGCAAGAAAATGAGTGAAACCGCGGGGCAACTCGTGTGTATTATAACCATAAATAAATTGGTACTAATGTTACTTCAATTATATTTATTACTGTGACTTTCTCCGGGTAAGTGTGAGATACCATCATGAAGAGAAAGTGGGCTTCGCGCGGATTTGGCGGTCTGCCTATTCTCTTCACAGCCGGTCCTTTTACATTTTGTCTGTTAATAAACGTATGGAAATAAAATAAATAGTCTTTATAGATGACTAGATACTACACTGGTTTAAAACCAGGTAAAATATTACACAAATTAATTGGAACAAATTAATTGGTTTGAAGCTGATGACCTGCAGTCTAAAAATGATGTTTTCGTTGTTATTTTCCTCATATTATCTTCAAATCGTTATGTAATTCATATTTGACAAAAGAGGTAACACAGATACACCACATTGAATTTGTTAAGACCATCGTGCGTGAGAGACCTTTTGTAACATACATAAAATATAATGGTTATACTTTGGTACTTTGGTACTTTGGTTTTGGCCGATGGATGCAGGAGGCGAGCAGCCGCTCTAAGTGGCGCTCCCTGGGGGAGGCCTATGTTCAGCAGTGGACGTCTTCAGGCTGTTAATGATGATGATGATGATGATGATACTTTGGTATAGATCATAATATACATGTACGAAAAGAAGAGCGGGCCCAGAATAAGAAGGAACAACTACATTGTGAGGCGCCAAGTCAGCATAAATATCATACTTTTCTACTCTTCAAAGCAAAACCAGAGTACTGGGGACGTAGTTTGATGAGGTGAAGTATAGATAAGTCCTGCTAGTTGACGTTTTTGATACGCCAATATTTTGCTGACATTATTTTTGGCCCATTTTATGTGGTAACCAATTTATGGAAAGTGTGTTACCTGTCTATTACAGTTACTGATAATCTAGGCGGAATAGTGCATAACTTTGTGCTAACTAATGATAAAATTATATTAACGAAAATTAGTAAATCATTTGACAAATCCGGTGATTGATGTTCAAACTAATTAGTGTCGATAAATGAAAGATATCAAAATACCCAACGCAAATCTACACGTAGACGTACTTAGAATATTTTAATTTATTTGACCATATTTTTGAATCAATTAGGTCTTATTAAGTAATGACAGCCTCCATGGTGTGGTGGTTGAGCAGGTCGGCTCGTAACCCGGAGGCAGCGGGTTCGATTCCCGCGACAGGACAAATATTTGTGCACAGAAAAAAAGCGCAAATCCTTGTTTTGTGTCTGGGTGTTGTGGGAGCATGGTCCTCGTAGTTTCTGGGTCCCTAGATACAGGGAATCCTAGTTAGGGCCCAGGTTCTATGTATGTGATCGTTAAAAAAAAAAAATTATATCAAAATAGCAATTAAGTACTTAGCTTCCAATCGTTCATTTTTCTTCCGAAAATAGACATAGATTACTAGTAAATTTATGGTAAATTTATGGTTGTCTCAAGCTTGCCAGGCGCCTTGATGGGCACTTGATATAAATTGCTAACGGCAGTTTTTTCAAAAATCAATTGTTTTGGCGATACCTATGTTGACCTTTAATTACCCCTTGAGGGCACTTACCCCAACGGCCCCAACTAACCTTACCTACAATAACGGTTCAGTTAGGGTCCAGTAGGTGTTCTGTTGTTTATCCGTATCCCATAAATCATTCAGAAGCACAGATCCTCAGGATCTGTATTCAAAACTATCATACATATTCCTCAAGTACCTATCAAAGTATCCATTAGAGCAGAGAAAGCCGCGAAAGCTGTGGGAAAATTACCCATTAGCCGAGAACTAATTTTCTTCGAAGAAACGGGGCCAAGGTCTAAGGGTCGGCCGAGTTGATACGCATTTTATATATATTTTATGCAGTAGTTAAGGCTCTATAGGGAAATAAATAGTAAGCACCAGTTTGTTTGTCGGATTGGAAACGTACATTTCTTTCTTGTTTTAAAAACATCAAGAAAAAGGAAAAGCAAAAGTAAGAGGAAGAGCATCGAGTAAGCTGGAAACTTGGTCGAGAAATCTACACACCATTGACGAGTAACAGTCGGAAATATATTCATTTAAAAATCATCAATACATGATTTCGTTCCAATTCTAAAACAGTATCTCATCTCTAGACGAAACCAATGTAGGTATTGCAAAATAAACTATTACACCACTAAGCAGTTACTTTGACAAAAAAATTGCAACCCCAAGGCCTTCAGCCTTTTCTGAAACGGTCGCGTATTTTGAAACAAAATTACTCAATGCTTACTTACCAGATTAAAGAAGGAAAAAAATGTCCAAAGCACTGAGTCGAAATAGCCGTTCGGATTTCAAACTCAAACAAAGACACTTACAATATCACTGTTAATAATCACCACACAGATTATTATGATAATAATAAGTCGGTTATCGCGGCAATAATCGATAAGTTAATCGGTAGCGTGCGATGTCGGTGGCAGTTCCCGCAAGACTGGCAGCTGGCTGAGCTGTGGCAACTCGCTCGTCGCTGGATCGAGCCATGATCGAAATCGGTATGATGAATACAGCCTTTACACGCAGTACATTTTATAGACGCAGTAAAGAATCTTACAATAGAACGATCAGCTGTTATTTGACACAAGAATCACAGTTTACCTCATCATCATAATCAGCCTGTGTTACCTTTCTCAAATTACGCGAGAGGCCCGATCTTCGCACATTTTGTTTAGCTGACCAACCTTTGAAATAAAATAAAATAAGGCCCAATAGGGGCGACACAGGAATATCCATAGAGTAAAGAAACCAGAATAACCCAAAAACTCGGTACTACTCAATAAAAATACACAAAACATAACTACTTGATGTGTGGCAGTTTATTACCTCTACTATGGCAATAGAACCACTGTGAAATTTAATTTTCTAGTTGCAGGTTTGATTGCTATAACTTCTTAAATTAAATATAGATAGGAGATCGAGCTTACTGAAATAAAGGTCATCATGAACTAACTTTTAGGGCCTTAGTTATTATAACCAGTGCTTAGCCAATGCTTAAAATCTTCTGTCAACTTTTGACTGATTTGAAATGTCACGCGCGAAAACGAGACGGATGATCTTAAACACTGACTAACTTTAAGCGGCGTTTATAAGTTTAGTAAGGCCCTTAAGGTGCAATTTATGTAGTAATTACTAATTATTACTCAAGTCATTACCTAGCAGTAGCTAAGTTTTAATGTAGCTATTAGTTAGCGGTCGTTATGCTTATGTCGCAGTATTAAATTTTATGATGGCTGAACTTTGTCAATAATTAATCCAATCCAGCACGGTTTAAAATTTTTGTGGGAAGTTGACTTACTGCGAGTGTGTGTATTCTGCAATGTTGAGGAAACATGGAAACATGTACAAACATTTAAGGTTGAGCGTACAATGGTGAATGACGAATAGTCGGTTGGAGATAAGATCGACTGTTTTGGGAAGTTTCAGTTACGAAGTACTTACAACATTATCTATTCTATATTTCAGTACTTCCTTTCATTTAGGTACCTATAATTTTATTAGTGATATTACTTTTACATGGAACTTTTTGTAGTTCATTATTCTAATCTAACACCGAATAGAATGGAAATGAAAAAATCCAAAAAAAAAAATTAAAAATCTGTGTGAAAGCCGCGGGGAGCCGATGGATGCAGGAGGCGAGCAGCGGCTCAAAGTGGCGGTCTTTGGGGAGGCCTATGTTCAGCAGTGCACGTCTTAAGGCTGTTAATGATGATTATGATGATGAGCAAGGATTTTGATGTTTTTCCGTGTTTTTAATATTTTAGTCTTGTTAGATACTTATTTGCTATAAAGTAGGCAAATAAGATATATTTTAGATTTTGCAGAGTGAGAGATGATTTCTGCGATTTAAAAACATTCCACAGGCCCGCAAATTTTTTACATATCTTATACTACTTATACTTAATCTAACTCTCAGTTTGAAGGAAATGAAAATTTGCCACAGAATAATAAATAAAGACGGACTAAGCCGCAACGTAGTACCTACGTAGTACATAGTAAAAAAACCTTAAGGTAGGTACGTGTCACAATTTTAATTTTTTATCTAAGACACGAGAGTTAGTACCGATCGGTCACAGTCTCTTCCTGTCACAGTTTTGCAAACCCATACAACGAGTCCAGATCGGTCACACATTCAAAATAAATACGTTTATTGCATTTTTTCATATCCGCATCGGTCACACTTTTTTAATCACTCGTTTAAAAGTACAGTCAAATGAAAAAGTCTTTCACATCAGTCCTATATTAAATAACATAAGCCTTGATCACTCAAGATAATGTTATTTAAATCAAGAAAATCTCGCTTCTCAAGCAAAGCAATCGCTTAGGTAAGTAAAAAGGTCTATAGTACCTATAAAGTTAAAGTATAACTAATTGGAATGTTTATGCCGATCGTGATAATGCAATAAAGCAAGATAATAAAACGATTACCGATGCATCTAGGACTTTAAATACGTAACTCCTACTTATTGTTTTCAATTTGTTATCACAATATTATAAGTATAGAAGATGCAAAAAATAAACAAAAATATCCACAGATAATCTGATTAAATTCTCTACCATCTATCTATCTAACCTTCCCTCTTACTTTCGTAAAGGTTAACTAATCAACACGTGCGAAGCTGGGGCGTGTCAGCTAGTATTTTTAAAGTAGTAGAGCAGCGAGAGATAGCAGTTGGAAGAATATCGATATAATAAAAACGACGAGACAAATAAAAAAGGCCATGTTCGAGTCGGACTCGCGCACGAAGGTTTCCGTACCATTTTATTATCTATAAAAACAAGCAAAATGTTTATAAAAATTACGTTTGTTGTATGGGGGCCCTTAATTATATCTATTTTATAGTATTTGACGGGCCTGATAGCTCAGTTGGTAGTATCCCTGCCTTCTGAACTGAGGGCTGTGGGTTCGATTCCTACCCAGGACAAACATTTGTGTGATGAACAAAGATGTTTGTTCTGCGTCTGGGTGTAATTATTGTATTCTATGTATGTATTTACAAACAAAAAAGTATCTAAGTATTATATCAGCTATCTGGTTCCCATAGTACAAGCTTTGCTTAGTTTGGGGCTAGATGTTGCTGTGTCAAATGTCCACACATATTTATTTATTTATTTATTTTTCGTTATAAGAGCAACAGAAATACATTATCTGTGAATATTTCCTGGTAACAGACGGACGGACAGAGAGACAGTCGATTTTACCATTTGGGTGCGGAACCCTAAAAATCGAAAATTCAAATTTACGACCTGATGTAATAATTCGATACGCGTAATAGTACTCAGTACCTACGTAAAGTCGTTCTGCCGTGACGTCAATGGGCGATTTACTGGCATTGCCTATCCGAAAAGATAACAAATCAAATAGTGTGCGCCTGCACTGATTGAATACAAATGTGTTAGGATTGGGATTGGAATTTTAGACCCGTATAAGAGGACGACGCGACGCTCAGTCGATTGCTGTCCAAGTGGAGATTACGTTCATAAATAAAACTGGCTTCATAATACGGGTGGGACGGGGGTTATCGATAAATCTAATTAAAAAGCTTTCACTTTTTCTCAAAAAAAAACCCAGCCCAGTTTAGCTCACCTGGGAAAGCGTATAATCCATTGAGTAGGACGGCACAAGTTCAAATCCCGCTAGTTGCTAAAAATTTTAGGATCTATGTATAATATCTTACCTGCCATATTGTAAGACACTGTGTATCAAGTGAAATGGCAAACTCTACCCTCTCTAATCCTGGAAACTCTGGTCTCATATTAAAAAAAAATCTATTTTACCAAACATTGTAAAAAAATGTGCCTGTAATCTGCAATACATCGACATCTACTTCGTTATTTAATGGTCTAATTTAGACAGGTCCTACTTTCACCTAAACTTTATAAACGAAAAAACATCGGAGTACATGCAATGTCAACTATAAACCAAACATGTAACGATAAACGTTACATATTTTTAACATTCGAGTAAGGAAATTAGTTGAAATCTTATCAAAATACCTTAGAAACACAATTTAATATTCAATCTGCGCAGTTAGTAAACAAATCTAATCATAATCAAATGACGTTATAAAAATTGGCGATTACACTACGGTTTGAATATTAGGTATCTTTTTTATAATCTTAAGTATTGTATACCTAATACAACTACACATGAAACCAATGAAGGGATAATAAAGTTAAAGATTTATAATTAACAACAAGTCAAATCCCTTTGACTCAGCATTCTTCACCTTATTATATTCTACATCTACTAAATACAATTCATTTCCCTCAGAAAAAAAAGTATCGATAAGAAGTCTTGCGAAATATTCGCATCCCTAGCCAGGTCAGCGCGAAACGAAAGTCTGCGAGCAGCGGGCCATTGTGCGACCCATAGACCTACGGGCATAATGCCTGACATCTTGGCTTGGCTGACATGCTTGTCTGGGTGTTGCGTAACCGAATGTAGGGCATGAGTGTGGCTTGAGACTTACCACAGTATGAAATAATATGAAAATAATGCCTTTGTATTATTGTTTCTTGTATTACATAATATTTTGCTGTGGGTTTGTGGGATTGCGTGGAAGTGTATGAAAGGTATACTTTCATTATCATCGTCATCAACAGCCTGATTGAAGACGTCCACTGCTGAACATCTGACTCCCTCAGAGAGCGCTACTATGAGCAGCTACTCGCCTCCTGGATCCATCGGCTCCCCGCGGTTTTCACCAGGTCGTCGGCCCACCTAGTGGGGGGTCTGCCTATGCTGCGCCTTCCGGTCCGTGGCGCCGCCGTGCGAAAATTGATAAACCGTAGATAAAACCACGAAGCCTCGTACTTCATAAAATCACTTAAAACTCGTAAAAAACCGGTCAAACATCATATGCCCCAGCGCATGGACCTCATCTCAAGCTCTCAAGAGACGTAATTTTTTTTATTATTCTTATGCAATCGTATGTGGGGCAAGAGAAATGTGACGTCAATTCTGC